>CM071924.1:10552464-11000359 GCA_016081115.2 Rehmannia glutinosa | reverse complement strand
TTTTGCCGACAATTTAATAACGAAGTTTTTAAATAAACGTTCTCAAAAAGAAAAAGAAAGAAAAAGTTTTTTAAGAAAGGGGTCAACAACCAACACCCATTTAGATATTCTGTTTTAATTTGATATAACAATACATCACGTATATAATTTATGTTTTGAATTATACATTAAGATGAATCATAGTATCGGGATTTAGATGTAATCCGTGTGGTTAAAGAGCGTGTTACTGAACGAGCATACCCATGTTTGAATCATAATTCTTAATGAATTTCATAAAATATAATATGCGATTGGTGTGTATATATACGATATAAAATCTGGCACCAACTTTATTTGTGTTATTTTAGGAAATTTTGAAGCCATACAATTCATAATGTATTAAAATTTACTTTTCAGTCCATAATATATAAATAGTAATTACAATTATTTGGTACTTAAAATTCCAAAAAGGACATTCTTACTAGTTACACATGTGAATGTCCTACAAAAGGTATCACCACAAATAGAAGGGTGTTTTGGTAGGACTAATAAAAGATATAAATGCCAAATCCGAATTGAGGAGAAAATTATGTTGTGATATTGGCCCATTGCCGTCTTGGCCCATTTTGTCGCCTATCCTTCGAGCCCACAAAAGCGGCCCACTATGCAAACAGGAGCCCAGCCCATTTCACCTCTCATCTGCATGGGTCACTTATTCGGATTAAGGGATCCGAATCCCTTTGTCCGCGGATCCTCTTGTTCAATCTGTTCGTCCGTTTGTAGGTTTGATCTCGACCGCTTTGCTTTACCCTATATAGCCCCTATCCTCCCGAACCCTAATTCATTCTCTCTGTGATATTTTTCTCTCTCCTCTCTAGAACTCTCTCGGTTCCATTCTCACTCTAAACTCGCGATCTCTCTCTCTAAGAAATCCAACATCCGGTTGGTGTTCTTGTGCGATCTAAGTGTTTGGGTTAGATCTTTGTGATATCTCGTGTGAATCCACCATTTTCTCGGTGTATTATCCACTTCTCCGTGAGGTTAGGGTTTGGGTGGATTTACGGGGTTTCTAGGGTTTCTCGGTGAAACCGGGAGTGCTTTCCTTTGGGGGCTTGTGTGGCGTGGCTTGGTGTGGCTTGACCTCTGGCTCTCTTGTGGTTCTCAGTGGTGACTTCGTGGTTTTGGGGAAAACCTGGTCCCGAGTCGAATCATTTTCAATATTCGGTTTAGGGGTTTTATCCTCATATTATCTTGAGTTAATTTCCTATTTTTGTATTCTTTGATTGATTTGTATTTTGTTGTATACTTTGAGTCAGAGTATAAACTTGTATAATAGGCTTCATATTGAGTCCAGTATTTGTTTTGTACTTCGTGTATCAATATTTAGAGGTAGATAGATACCCAATAAAGGTATCGAGCACCTATCCGCCTCGTGGTGGGTTGGTGCTTCCGGTTCTTGAGCTTCTTGGTGATCCGTTGGATCCTGGTGAATCTTGGTTGTGGTGAGAACCCGGATGTGCTCCTGGTTGTAAGATTCTCTTTACCTTCTCTCTTATTTACATTCGATTAGTACTTAGTTTAGGGAAACCCAAGATTAACCTCTTTGACCCCGTGCCTTGAGTGCGGTGGAATCCTCGAGGTGCGAAGGAATCCACCTTAGCTTTTTTACTTTACTTTGTCATTGGACTCGTGGTGGTCCTGTGTGCCTTTTTTTTTTTTTCTCATCTTGATCGATCTTTGGACTCTGTGTGGTCCATTATTTGCCTCTTATTTTCTCGTTGTCATTGGACTCTGTGTGGTCCACTTATCTCGTTCAACCCGCTGTGATATTTGATAGTCATGATACCTTGCTTGTGCTATATTCTTGTGATATCCTCTCGTGGGCTTTATCTCGTGAATATGGGGTCGTGCATCCCGTTATCATTTGGAACCCTTTAATGGGAAAAATGATTTTTCTATTTGGCAACAAAAATGAAGGGATTTTAATTCACAGAAATATTTTAAAGCTATTGATCAAAAGTACTCAGATAAGGATATCAATAAATAAAATCAACTTGATGAATTTGCTTACTCATCCATTATCCTTAATGCATTGATCTTTTTTTGAGAAAAGTTGGCAAGTTAACTTCGCCAAAGCCCTTTGGGAAAAATTGCAAGAACTTTACACCAAACTTCCCTACCCTCAAAACTCTTTCTACTTGAAAAGTTCTTTAGATTTAAACTTGATTTGACTAAGGATATGGATGAGAACTTGGATGTTTTTACAAAATTGATACAAGATATCAAACTTATTGATAAAAAACATTGATGATTATACTCCTATTGTGTTGCTAAATGCCATCCCCGATTCTTATCTTTGATGTGAAATCGCCATTAAGTATGGTAGAGACTCTATTACCCTTGATATCGTGATTAATGGCCTTAAGAGTAAGGAATTAGATCCGAAAATATCAAAGGGAAATGAACAGGGTCGGGGAAGGTTATGCATGTCGGGGGTAGACCTCGAGAATAGGAGGAATGGGAATAACAATAACAAACTCTAGTAGAAAGAGGAGTAAAAGCGAGAGGAGGTCCATTCACGAACTAAAAACAATAGAAAGTGTTATAAGCGTGGTGAACATGGCCATTACATAAAAGAGTGTACTAAACCCGGAATAACTGTAACAATAATCAAAACAATAATCGAATAACAAGAACCAAACCAATGATTCTCGTGAACTTGACAATGGTAATGATCACATGGGTGATGTGTTTATGGTGCATGAAGTGCATGATTCTCGTGAATGCCGTGCCTTCAAATTCCTTCAAAGAAAATGATTGGCTTATTGACTGCTTGCACATTTCACGTGACACCTTTTAAACACTTATTTGCCTCATATGCTTCTCGCAAAATGGATCTGCTTTCTATGGCAAATGATAAGAAATGTAAAGTGATTGGTGTTGGTACTTGTGTGGTTGAAACTTGATTCTCGGTTTTGTTTTGACTCTAAATGATGTAAGGCGTGTTCCCGATCCGTCTAACAACTTGATCTCCGTCTATGCTTGAGCATGATGGTTATGAGGAAGATGGGGTAAGGGTTTGATGAAAATCATGAAAGGTTCCCTTATTATTGCTAAAGGCAGAAAAGAAAAGGAACCTCGTATGTTTGTAATCTTTGAAATCTCTCTTGCATGCTAAATTCTGTGAACAATGTGAACTCTATGACCAATGTGAACTTTGTGATTGATAAAATCAACTCCGGCATAAAAGGCTTGGTCATATAAGTTCTAAAGGTCTTGAATTGTTGCATAAAGAAGGATGTTTTGGAAATGATAAACTCACTTGTGTTCCCTTCGTGACTCATGCATTTATGGTAAACAACAAAGAGTTAGTTTCCTACTTCATCTTATCCTAAACAATCTTCATGTATCGACATTCTTGAATACTTACATGTCGATGTTTGGGGCCCCGCTAGTGTTCCTACACATGGTGGGAATAGGTATTTTCTATCCGTGATTGATGATTTTTCAAGAAAAGTGTTTGTATTTCTTATGAAAAACAAGTCGATGTTTTTGAAAAATTTCAAAATTGGAAAATCTTGATAGAAAATCGATGGAAAGAAAATTAAGTACTTGAGAACCGACAATGGGTTGGAATTTTGCAACCAACTCATTGATCAACTTTGTGTTGATTCGGGCATTGTAAGACACAAGTCTCAGCTTACACCCCTCAAAGAAAATGGTGTTCTTTGAGAGGATGAATAGAACTCTTTTGGAAAGGGTGAGAAGTATGTTAAGTACATCCGGACTTTCCAAAAAGTTAAAGGAGAAGTTGTCCATACAAACGCTTATGTGATTAATAGATCACCATCTGTACCTTTGAAAGGTAAATACCCTGAACAAGTTTGGTCCTGTAAACCTTGTGGACTTTTCAAATTTAAAATTTTTTGGTCATTCACCTTTGTCCACCAAAAGGTTGACAAACTTGATCCAAGATCTTTAAAATGTGTTTTTTGGGATACCTTGATGGGGTTAAGGGTGCAGATTGTGGTCTAAATCAAAATGGTTTTAAAGTATTGATTAGCGGGATGTGGTTTTTAATGAAAATGAGTTCCCCCGCTTTGATGTTTCTAAAAATGTTTCAAACTCAAAACCCCACTACTCCTAATAAGGTGGAGCTTTCTAATGTGCCTTCTATTTCTCGTGAATGATAACTCGATATGATTGATCTTTGAGCATGACCACGTGAATGCCGATGATGTGCACAATGATATTGAGAATGATAATGCCAATTGAATGATAATGAGCATGATGAATTTCCTCTTGTTGACACCGAATTGAATCATGAGCATCTTTGAAAATGATAACTTGAATGATTATGTGTTAACCAGAGATAGAACAAGAAGGAACATTAGAATTCCTAATAAGTTTGCTGATTTTCACTTAACTTCTTATGTGTTCTCTGTGTTTGAATCAATTGAAAATTCTGAGCCTAAAACCTATCTTGATCTTTGTGAACTCGTGAATTCTGGGAAATGGCCGAGTCTTTATGCAAGATGAAATGACTTCTTTGTATGTGAATAACACCGGGAACTTGTTCCAAAACCTGTAAATTGTTCCATTGTTGATTGTAAATGGTTGTTTAAAATCAAACAAGAAAATGAAGGTGTTAGATACAAAGCTAGATTAGTTGCAAAAGGTTTTACTCAAAAAAAGGCATTGATTACACCGAGATTTTTGCACTGTTGTGAAGTTTGTAATCGTGAGAATTATGCTAGCTTTAGTGGCTCGATTTACTGGGAACTAAAGTAACTTGATGTTAAAACTTTTTTTACATGGTGATTTGGAAGAGCAAATTTTTATGAAACAACCCGAGGGTTTTGAAGACAAATCCAAACCAAATCATGTATGTTTGTTGAAAAGTCTTTGTATGGTTTAAAGCATCACCTGGACAAAGTGGAATAAAAAATTTGATCGGTGCATGCTTGATTTGAAATTGCTGAGAAGCAAATTTGACCATTGCACGTATTTCAAACTTGATGCTATATCTCCTTTTTTCTTGCGATCTATGTGGATGACATGCTTTTGATGGACCATGCATTAAGGCTATTGATCATGTTAAAAACTGCGCTAAGTGCTAAATTTGACATGAAATTCTTAGGTGATGCTAAGAAAATACTTGGTATGAATATTGATAGGGATAGAAATAACTCGTGCTTTATCTTCATCAATCTTCATATGTTGAGAAAATTTTACAAAAATTCTCTATGAGTAATGCAAAATCATGAATGTCCCTCTTGCACGCTCACTTTGTGTTAAGTAGGGATCGGTCCCCTAAAAGCGATCTTGAAATCTCTTCTATGCAAAACATTCCCTATGCTAATGCCATTGGATCTTATGTACTTAATGGTCGATCTTAGACCGACATTGCTTATCTTTGTTTCTTGCCTTAGTAGATTTATGTCTAATCCTGGTTTGGTGCATTTGAATGCTTTGAAGTGGTTATTGAGATATCTTGACATTCAACTCGATTATTGCCTTAAATTTTCTAAGTGTGAAAATGGTGTTGTTTTAAAGGATATGTGGATTCCAACTATGCAAATGATAAAGATAATGTAAAAAATCAACAACTTCTTATGTTTTTACACTTTGTGGCTCTTGTATAAGTTGGAAATCCCAACCCAACATATTGTGGCACTTTCTACTACAGAGTCGAATATGTTGTCATATTCGCGAGGGCTTTAAAAAGAAGCTTTGTGGCTTAAAGGTCTTGTTTACGAAATGGTTTTCTAAAACAAAATGTTGTTGTATTTTCGACTCCCAACGGTATTCACTTTATAAGAATCCGATTTTTCATGACAGAACAAAACATATTGATGTTAGATTTCATTTTATAAGGATATTATTTCTAAAGGGCTTATCTGTCTTGAAAAAGTGGCATCCGAATACAACCTGGCGATATGGGTACTAAGTGTCTACCCTTATCAAAGTTTAAAACTTGTTTGAAAATTCTAAATTTTGACACCGGAGACTAGGCCCCTTTGTGATTACCCCGGGCTTGCTTGCTTCTCAGTGTGTTTGCTTGTGAGTCCAAAAAACCAGTTGGACAAAAACTTGCTTATGCTTGTTTGAGTCGACACTTAAAACCAAATTACTTAAGTGTTTCTTTGGTACTATAATAGGCTCGGTGCTTATTATGGTAAAGTCCTAATGGGTCGTGTGTCTTTGAGTAGGCACTCCGCGATGATGATAACCATTAATACTTCCCGAGTTTGTCTAATGAACTACAATGAGCCAAAGGTGGAGAATGTTGTGATATTGGCCCATTCTTTGTCTTGGCCCATTTTGCTCAGCTTATCCTTCGAGCCCACAAAAGCCCCACTATGCAAATAGGAGCCCCCATTTCACCTCTCATCTGCGGGTCACTTATTCGGATTGCGGGATCCGAATCCCTTGTCCGCGATCCTCTTGGGTTCAATCTGTTCGTCCGTTTGTAAGGTTTGATCTCGAACCGTTGCTTTACCCTATATAGCCCTATCCTCCCGAACCCTAATTTATTCTCTCTGTGATATTTTTCTCTCTCTCTCTAGAACTCTCTGGTTCCATTCTCACTCTAAATCTGCGATCTCTCTCTCTAAGAAATCCAACATCCGGTTGGTGTTCTTGTGCGATCCGAGTGTTTGGGGTTAGATCTTTGTGATATCTGTGTGAATCCACCATTTTCTCGGTGTATTATCCACTTCTCCTCGTGAGGTTAGGGTTTGGGTGGATTTACTGGGTTTCTAGGGTTTCTCTCGGTGAAACTGTGAGGGCTTTCCTTTGGGGGCTTGTGTGGCGTGGTTTGGTGTGGCTTGACCTCTTGGCTCTCTTGTGGTTCTCAGATGACTTCGTGGTTTTGGGAAAACCTGGTCCTGAGCCGAACCATTTTCAATACTCGGTTTAGGGTTTTATCCCTCATATTATCTTGAGTTAATTTCCTATTTTTTGTATTCTTTGATTCAGTTGTATTTTGTTGTATACTTTGAGTCTAGAGTATAAACTTGTATAATAGGCTTCATATTGAGTCTGTATTTGTTTTGGTACTTCGTGTATCAATCTTTAGAGCAGATAGATACCCAACAAATTAAAACCTTAAAGTTGGAGTCACCGAAAACAAGTGGGTTCGAACAATAACCCCATGTGCTGTCCAACTCTTTTTTTGTCTAAGGGCGGATATAATTATCAGCTCAAAAACATCACCAATATGCTAATACTAATATGTGCGTTTGCGTACATATATTAGCACTTGTAAAATTAACATATTCACTTAAATATTCACAAATGAGCTCATGTTAAACAAAAAATAAAATAAAATTAGCGATCATGGAATCTTCATAGCTAGATAACTAGATATTATATGTGTATGTATATATAAGCATAATTGTTATTTAAAGTATAGATGGCTCCAAGTCAAGGTAAATACGATATAAGGTAATTAAGTACGAGTTCCAAGGTGAATCTACATGCAGAGAACCAACCTGCAACATGAACATACAAGGTTAGAAAAACCATGGGTTGTCCTGAGAAAACCTCTCAAATGCTTAAGTCAGCAAGTAGAGCCGGTCCTAGGTTTCGAGGGGCCTGGAGTCAAAAAGAAACAAAAATGGGGGTCGTTGTGTCTACATAAAAAAGTTAAAAATAACAATGCTAATTTTCAAATGTAATTTCATTACTTTAGCATACGAAATAAGTAGCAAAAATAAGAATGAAGACTGGCTCTGATAGTAGATTCTTCAACTTTGTGTTTTGTTTTGAAAAAAAAAGTTAAAGATAGAAAATGGAAAAAGTAACTCTAACTTAGCGGACAACAAATATGACTGAGGGTTGGCTTTCTTATATTCTTCAACTTTGTTTTGCCAAAAAAAAAAGGTATTAGAGATAGAGAAGACAAAAAAAATTAACTTTAAAATTACAGTTGTCCATTACCAAACTCAAGACCTACTAATTCAAGAATGATCCATCTGTCACTCCACCAACTTACTGTTTTTGTCACTCTTTACATATATATAAAAAACTTTGGGGTAGTTGCCTGTGGGGGCTTTATACGGCGACACCACGTTGGCCGCACAGAGCTGAAATATATAATAATGAACCTAACGGAATTAAGTACATAAATTATAATTAAGTTTTGTTGTCCTACAAATGAATATGAAGAGACTATTTATGCATGGAATTATGAGCCTTGGGCTTGGTCACGGGTCATTAATAATAATTTGACCCAATTAATTATATTTATGGATAAATAATTAAATAATGGCAGAATTAAATATAAGAAAGATAAATATGATTCTACCCCTCATCGAAGCACAAATGATGAAAATTCTTTGAAGAAAAGAGAAGAATGTATATAGAATTTGGATTGACTTTTTACTAGTAACGAGTTTAAAAGCATCAATTATGTTGAAAATTGAAAACTAAACGAAGTGGAGTCATTTTTTTACCTTCAGAATGCACACATGACAACTATCATTTTGAGGAGGATACAATAATTACTACCAGCTTATATATTGTTTCTATCATTTTTCTTGAGGTAATAATTAATGGGTTTGTATTTCTTTAAATTTGATGGCAAAACAAAACAAAACCATGGAGACCTGTATTTAAATAATAACCTAAGTTGTGGCGTTATTATGTAAACAATACTGCAAACATCCATAAATTGTAGAACTCGAAATGAATTTTTTCCGATTTTATATTTTGTTCCCATGTTTCGCCAATTAATGGACCTCACATTGTTAATTAATGGGCCTAATATGCGTCAAGTTCGTTAGATGGCTCTCCTTTCTCCACGACAAGTTTTTAATTTTCAAATAACATATATTAAGAAAGTTTTTAAATTTGTCTCATCTCAAAGTGCTACACAATGAAATTATAGAACCTTGTATGACCATTTATCGGGGCATCAAAATGGGTCAGGCGTGATGGACCGACTGATTGGCCCACTGAAAAGGTTAGACTGGACTACAATTTTAGAGGCCCGAAAAGGTTTGAGTCTATTTGCCTGATAGGCCTGATCATTTCATTTGCATCTTCATGGGTTGGTGGGACTGAGCCTCAAAAATAGCGACCCGATGAAACTTCAATATGGCTAAACTCGATTTTTTTCTTTGGTCTGGCAGGCCAGCACCAACCCGACCCATTTGGTAATTTTACCATGTAAGCTCGGGAGAGAGTTATAGAGAAATACACAATGGTAAAACTCTTAAACAATATATTTGAAGAAAAGTAGTATAATCTCTGTTATTTTTTATTTTTATTTTGTGTTTATACTTGTATATGTATTGTTGATAATATATTATATAAATATTTTTATACTTACAAATATTATATATAGAAGAAAAACAAATACATTAATTTTACTCTATAAATATTTTTTTTACCGCAATCGTACAATCAAATTAATTAGTCATGAGCATCATGTTAAAAACAATACAAAATGATGTTCTCTGTTCACCCTTATAAAGTTTGAAGGTTGGTGGAACAGAATCTATGGTATGGACTATGAAGTAGTCCAAATATACCCAAGATAGGATCCATATGTCAACCTATATCATGTGGTGGGTATTTCAGAAAGTGGAAAACAATGGGAAAGATATTATGGACAAAGTCTGGAATGATTTTAATGAGTTCGAGGCTATTGATTCTTCTGGTGGTATTAGAAAGCTTTGTTATCCTAAAGAACAACCACATCATGCTGAGGAAGTTAACTTGAGATCTATAGGACTTTGTTATACATTGGTCAGTCTAGGGCGAGTGATGAATTGCAAAGCGCTTCTGGGAGGGTGGATTGTTAATGAAGGAGGTGATTTGATCCAAGCATGGAGTGTGTCTAAGGATCTTGTCCAAGATTCAGTGGAAGCCTAATTGCTAGGAATTCGATATGCTATTTGTGTGGCACACAAGTGTGGAGTGAAGAAGATCACCATTCAAGTAGATTATAAGGATATTGTTGCCAACTTGAACTCAAGATCCTCGTTTTAATGGGGGGGAGGGCCAATAGCGAATGACGTATATTTATTATGATATTTTTTTATTGTTGTGTTTCTATTGTCCACGACGTTAAGAGTCTCTCTATGTGTAATAGATTAGCTCTTTTAGCGTTGGATAGTGATCTGGATTTGAATTGGTTTAATTAATTCCCCGATCGGCTCATAGTTTAGCCAAGTCGGCCCAAAGCCAATTGTCGTTGAAGTTCATTGTAGTTATGCGGCTTGAGTTTATTTGAATGCAAAGCTATCATTTGGAAAAAATATTCACCCTTGTAAGTTCTCATTTTGCCCCCACCCCACACCATCCAATTGTACTCTCAATTGTTACCCCCTTATACTTAACAATATCATTTTAAAAGTATTTAGTATGAATAAATTTGTACTTATTTTTTATAATTAACTTTCATAATTTGATTAATTAATAGATCAATATTAAATTCATTAGATTTTACATTTAGTTTATAATTATTTGACTTCAATATAGTCCCTGTTAAATTACTATATAGCATAATATTTATTAGCTAATATATTTATATTTTTAATTTCTTATTCATCCCAAACTTAAATTATATAATATATATGTAATACATTTTGTTAAAGGCAAAATATTATTAGGCCATCCCGGCCTCCTAGCTTCATAAACGCGCTTCTAGACTACTTTTTATGATAGAGCGAGTAGAGCAGATAAGTCTGAAAAGTGGGTGTGATTTTTCAATTTTTAATTGAATAATCATAATTTAATAAAAACTATGTTTAATAAAAAAATTAGTGGTTAATTATTTAATACTAAAATGAATAATCTAAAGGGATAGAAGAATAAATTTTTAATAGTATGAGAGGGTAAAGTGATACAAACTGATAGTACAATAATGTAAAGTGACATAATTAAAAATACAAGGGGTAAAGTAATAATCAATGAGAATATACGAGGATGGAGTGAGATTTATCCTCTAATTAATTAACTCTTTTAAGGGGTATGGTCTCTTTTGGATTTGAAGGTTATTTAGTGCTAAAATTTAAGTTGATATGTGTATTTTGACCACAAAAGAATAAATTTTGATGTGCTAATTTTTTTCCAGGGAATTCCAAAAAGACATGGATAAACTATTCACGTCCTACGTGTATAGAAGACAATTCAGCCAATTGCAAAACGCAAATAGAATTAACGTTGTTGTTGGGGATAAAAAATAGTTAAAATAATGATGACATCAAAGTGTAAATGTTGAAGAAAATAAAATGCAAAAAATACATGGATCAATCTTGTACTTTAGTGGTTGAGACGTGTGTTGTAAAAGCGATTGAACCCAGTTCGAACTCATACGAGTGAGTGTGTTCCCTCTCCTATTTTCTCCCATTGTACTCGGGAAAAAAAAGACATGTCATTGGGAAAGACAAAGTGAGAGCCAACCACTCAAGCTGGTTTTTGGAATGTCTAAAAGTTTAGCAAATGCATTTATTGAAAATCTAGTTAGGAGCGGTTGGGGTTTGCTCATTCTCCTCCCACTGAAATTAGGACTATTCCTGGAAGGACTGATGTCCTATAGTCCAAGAAAGTGTTGGAGTTTGTGCCTCAATTGGTATAGGATGCTCTTTCTTGGGTCGGCCGACCAAATAAATACAAAGGAATGAAAATATTTGAATATATAAAACGTACAAATATAATATAAATAGTATATAATGGTTCAAAATGTGTATAGAAAATCTTTTTTTCATCTCCTATTTTGGTTTCTGCGTATAGTATGGATTTTACCTAACAATACAACTTTTTCTCCTAATATTTTAACACAACATGTCACCAACACGTTATTATTTTTACACAACCAAAAAATATATACAATTGCGGAGCCATGAAAAATATTATGGTGAGCCGGTCAACACACAAAAATGGGATGAATACGATAAAAAATTAAAAAAAATACCATATAAATTCTCAATAAAATATTTTTTAAAAATAAATATTAGTATAATTAATTTTTTTTTAAAAAAGGGAGGAGGCCTGGGGGCCAAGTTGGCTCTTTGCCTCTGCCACTGGATATGTATATATTATACTCCCTCCTATTCACAATAAGTGTCCTTTTGGCACATATTTTTTTTTCAAAAAGAATGTCTTTCTCACATTTCAAGGTTGGTGAGAAAAAAGATTTCCCAAATTACCCTTAAATATATTGTTTCCCAACTAACACTAATACCTAAATTTGTTTCTCCAAAGTAACATTTATTATTAATTAAGGGTATATTTGATATTTTAACACAATCCTTAATATGTGTGTTTTTTCCTAAAAAGACACTTATTTTGAATAGGAGGGAGTATATACTAACAATGGGCCGAAAAGCAAAATTTATAGTATTAATTTCAACTTTGGAATAATAAATCTAAATATGAGGTTGATAAAAAATCTATAGTTAATTAATATCCTATTAAAAAGTCATATTTGAATATATTATTAAAAAAGACTACGAGATTTCACAATAGTTCTCTTATCTTTGAAAACATTTAAGATGTAAAAGAGTTAATCATTTTTTTCAAGTGAAGTGGTCATATCTATTATTACATTGGATATGAAATACTTTTACAATCATTATCTATAGTTTATAAACACCAACCGCTAATAACCAATTAAAATAGAAGTATCTTCTAGAAGTTAAATCCAAAAAATCCATTATTTGCTCTCAAAATTTCCTCACTAACCCTAAAAAAATAAAATAAAATAATTTTTGTATATGAAATTAAAAGAAAGCTCAGGAAATTTTCCTTTTAAAGTCTAAATTAGTTTACACTTATGGATATGAAAACTATGTATATTAAATTATACTAGCAACATATGAGTCCCACATAAATCAGCTCAATTTGGACGAATCAAATAAGCACATTTATGCACGCATCTTACATGGAGCATTTTTAATTGATTATCCAAATATACAAGAAAGTTGCACCAAATAAGGAACAAAAACTGTCACAAATAATATTAAAAAGAACTTTAAAAAGAAAAACAACATAGAAAGGAATCATAGAGAGAAGGAAAATTGAACAAGGCCAACCCACTCTCTCTCTATCTTTCTTTTTCTCCTCCTTTCTACAAATCCTAAATCTTAAAATCCTTCCCCTCTCTCTCCCCTTTCCCCAAAGAAATGCCCCCTTCCTCTCCTCTCTCCCTCTCCCCTCCCCTCTCATCCTCCTCCTCACCTTATCCCCTTCCCTCCCCAACCATACTTCATGATGGAGGCCAATGAAGACATATCTCTTGTGGTATCCGGAGGTGATTGGAATTTCCGATCAAGAGTGGAGGCAAGTCGGAGGTCGGAGCTACAAAGAGGAGAGTTGGAGTCGGGTAGGTGATTGGGTCATGATTGAAGATCGGGGAGAGAGAGGCATTTTTCTTTTCTTTTTTTTTTCTCTTTCGTTTTTTCTGTATTTTTTTTTTTGAGTCCGTTTTACCGGTAGATTTGCGAAACTCGTAGGCGGTCAGTAATTTCTGTCTTGCAGTGCGTGATATAGCTCGTGCCCAGATTTGTTTGAGTTGGGTAGTCTCCCTTGAGGAGTGCCTTAGTCCTCCTTTTGGAGGTGGTTTAGTTTTCTTTTGTTTTGTGTTTTAGTTGTTTCTTGTTTTGCTCCCTCGAATTACGGTGGTTATACCTCTCGTGCGGAGTTCTCCCTGACATGTATCAATGTATGTATGTTTAAGGTGGCCATTTTGCCATTGGCATTGTAAGTTTTGTTGAGTAATTAATATATTTCTATCGTTTTAAAAAAAAAAAGAGAGGAAAACTCATCATGAGCCACTCCAAAATGTATCGATATCCACTATGCAATCCACTCCAAATCATCATGTGAATTCCAATGATCTATTGTTAATTTAGCCATTTGAGTCGACCTAAGTTTTGTTTCTACTAAAAAAACAATACTAGGTTTATGATAATTTAGGAACTTCTTCAAGACTATACCTGTCGCCCGGTTCCCAATCCCGCGTCAGTTTCAACTTATGATTTTCATGACGATCACCAACCTTCGTCGTTAAATCTTCATTTTGTTCATTCACCATTAAATCGCCTTTCATTCATTTTCCACTGTCATTTTCGGCTATATCTGTACATCATCACTTGCACGTGCTTTTCACCAATTTGGATACCGAGGTTTTCATCATTAAACATCATGTTTTCATTTTTTGGAGGATACGGACCCTGCGAAGTGGCTGGTTTAGGGTGTTGGTAGTTGAAATTAGTTTGTCAGATATTTCGATTGTAGTTGTTGGGTTTAGGGGTGGGCTCGATTTACTTTGTGTAAGGATTGTGGTGCTTGGTTGGTTTGGGACACGTGGGGTGGGTTATGTAGGTTTTCCGGCTCTATGATATGGTCAGAGGGTGATGTTTTTGTGGTACAAGGCGTAAGGATTTATCAGTGTCAAATGAGGCTTGGGTGTTTAATTTATGGGAGGATGGAGATGTAGGGTATGGGTTGGGTGTAGTGGGTAGTTTCGGTCCAGATTGGGGATTCATTTGGTGTTTGGGTTAAATGGGTAAGAGGTTTGGTTATATGGTGGAGTTGATGGGTATTAGGGCGTCAAGGGTATCTGCGTGTATCACACTGGTTTGGATGATCTCTCCTTTCAAGACCTCCCTCACTATATCCACTCAAGAATGGGACACTATAATAGTTCTTGTTCATTCCCGAATAATATCATTAACTCCTTTAGTGTCCTTGGTGTGTTCCAAGTCTTCCTCTTCTCTCGGTTGCAACGATATCCGATCTTCATATTTAGTAAATTTCTTTCAAATAATTTTCTCCGAATGCTACAATCATCATTTTTAATTATGGCTTCCGAAACTACTGCAACATGTTTTTTCATGGGGATGCACGAAGCGAGTCTCTATATGGTAATCATCCTCCAAAATCAGTGTATACTCATCGTTGCCATCCAAAACTTCCCATTCCTTCTTCATATGCTCCAGAGACCACAACTATAGCATAATGAAGGTAAACGTTCATACTTAGTTGGAATCCGCATATGTTTACCTCAGACGGTGCTTATTTTGATGCCCCAACTCAATGGTTTTGTGATGTTGAGCAAAGACTTTCGGGGGATGTTGCGATCAAAACCGCCTCAGTAGTGTGTCGATCAACCTCAACCACTTCACCTATTTTATTGCCCATCATATGGATAATGTCTTGTTGATGCTAGATCATAGGGAGATCGTATAATCGATCCAAAATGGAATCGTAACAAAACTCATCTCCGATAGATGTACCCCTTCTTCCAATTTTTTTAGGATTAACAGATGTTTATCAAAGTGTTAGGGCTCCATTTCAAGAACCCTATCCATATCCTTTTTCTAGTTGAATGTAAAAGAATACATATTTATTTCGATTTCACTGGTTGTCATATCTCCGAGGAGTTTCTATATTTTCCTCATCATATCAAGCAATCATAAAGCAATGATTGATTTCTGTGTTCCCATTTTTCCAATCAGGCTCCACGAGTTTTTATGCTCGATCGGTTCATCCCGAACCCTAATCACAATAGTGTCCTCTTCATGTTCTTCTTCCCACACAATCTTTCCACGCATTGATCCCATGAGATAACTCTGTGAGATGCTTTGACTCGAATTGAGACTAAAAAATGGAGACGAAACGGGACTTTAGGAATTAAACAAAATTGAAGACTCTACCGAACCATAATACAGACGCATACAGAAAAAATATAGGATATTAGAAACTAAAAGGATAGATAAAAAAACGGACGAAGAACAAATGGACTCATGAAGAGAAAAAATTGACTCTATTGACAATCACGATGACAAAACGAAGACTCCTAGACACAGGAAACTGGATCATCCTAAGGAGGATATGGAAAACCCTAGTAGAGGATACTCTCATCTAGTAACAATTTTAATCTTGTAATATTTTAATTTTGTGCAATGTTGATCCAATAAGTTTTAACTTGTGTTATTTTGGTCCTAAAAATTTTGATTTTTTGCGATTTTGATCATAGGGTGTTTCAATATTTTATTTGTTCCACAATATCCTTGTTCTTTAGCAAAAATATCTAAAATACATATGATTGATAAAAGTTACAGGACTAGAATTGCCATTTTGACTAAAGCATAAAAGTATCCAGGATCAAAACTCACACATCAAAATGTTACGAGACTAAGATTGTCAATCCATTAGAGTTATAGGACCAAAATTGCAATTAAACCTATAAACACCACAGGGGTAGAGAGTAGGATGTCAATGGTTCGAGTCTGGTTAGACCCAAGACCCGACTCGTTAAGAAACATAAGGCCCAAATACCCCCAACTCATCTCATCTTAGACCCAAATCGCTTTGACACAGCACCGTGTTTAGCGGGTAAGATCCGTAAGACTCATTAGACCCATGCAATAACTTCATATATTTGGCCAAATTTATATGATTTTTTTCCAGAATAGTGCAGTTAAAAATTATGTCAAATGTGATATTTATATAATATATATGAAATAAACACCAACGACATATATAAATCAAGAGCCCTTGAGTAACAATATACACACTAATACAAACTAACCCCTAAAAATAACTATATGGGTCGAGTCCTACTACAATCGTTACTCGAACCGTTTGATTCCCATTTATTTGTTTTAAACCCGTTACTCTTCTTGTTTCTATTTATTATCTCATATCTGCCCCAAATGAGATGGGCTAATTTAGTTCAGGTTCGGGTCTTATCCAGATCCATTGTCATCCCTAATAGGGAGGGGGACCATATTTTATTCCGTAATTTATTGCATATGGTTTCCTTATTGGGCTACAAATTTTATTATTAATTTCATTTTTCCCCTAAAAATTGATATATTTATATAACCCTAGCTTTGTCCCAAATCTAATAGTCCGATTTAAGAGCTAGCATAAGCCCATCATGTTTAATTTGCTCGATGCATCTTTAAACCTATTATCTTTCTTCCATTGTGATGCTACTTTTTTAGGAAAGATTAGATTCTAACAAAGTTTTTTTCCCAAGGGGAAGTTTTCATGTCTTCTTCTCCGGAGCATGAAGTTCTTGAGACGGAACTTGTCGCACACACGCAAACGTTAGAGGGCCCCGAGTTGTCCTAGGGACGCCCCCGATGCTCAAGTCAAGCATAGTGATCGAGAGAAATTAAGACAAGAAAGAGTACTCTTGAATTAATGCGTGAGAGTAATTATGAATGAATTGATTTACAAATGAAGAGGAGAGACCTATATATGTCTGAGTAATGGATCTCGTGGATCGTGTAGGAGAAATCAACCTATGGGCCAGTTCCGGACTCCTTTGGGCCGAGTTATTCCATTAATAGCCCGTTGGGGAATTAATATCAAATTAATATATAAATCGAAATATATATACGGATGATCAAATATCGTTTTTCTCCCCAACACATTATCAAAGAAATTCTCTTTTCAATCACTTGTAAATATGTTTATTACTTTTTTTTTTTGTAAATATTTCCTAGATTTTGCAATTTGTTTTTATGTCTATCTGAATCAAACTAAAGCTTTAACCTATTATTATGGTTGCAAAAGTTTAATACTGATCTTAATTGTGATTGTTTGTGATGATAAGTTGGATATGAACAAATGCACTGTGATTTTATGTTCTTGCATCATATTCATATCATAAGTAATTAATAGAATTATAGAAACAAACCAAGTTCATATAACTCTTAATAAATTTATTCAATAAATTATTTTATTTAAACTATAATCTAAACCCCTATAAGGAATGACGATGACTAGCCTGTGAAAAATAGTAAAAGATCGTAAAGGTAATAACCCCCTCCAAAAAACAAAAAGCAATTACTTGGTTGTTGTTGTAACTTGTACGACATAACTTAGTATTTGAGGTTTATTCATACATTAATGGAGAATTTTGGAATAATCATTATCCACTTACAAATTATAAGATTTCAAGGTAGTTGAATTAACAAATTAAATAAATTTAGACGTAAGTAATATTTATCCACATCACGTATTTACTTTTTGGAATTATTATTCACCATGAATAACGTACCCCAGTCCTCAAATCAACAAGTATTCTACGGTAATATTAATAACTATTTTGTTATCCTAAAGGCCATTCACATTCATATATATATATATATATATATATATATATATATATATAGAAAAATGAATAATTACATACCTTATCAATAATCATTAACCACTCGCATGTCTATATGATCTAGTGTAACATATACAATAATAATTCATTTAAATCTCAATATATGTGTGTAATACAATATATATATATATATACATATTCATATAGTTTAACAAGATAAATACATGATTTGACGGAGGTTGAATTAACAAATTAAAGAAATCTAGACGTAAGTAACATTTATTCACATCACGCCCTCTAGCCAACAAATATTCTACTGCTATTAATACGTAGTGCTAGCCACCAAGTCCGAAGAATTATAAATATAAGACTTGAAGGAGGTTGATTGGTTGAATTAACAAATTAATAAATTTATACGTAAGTAATATATATTCATATCACGCATTTTTCTTGTGAAATTATTATTCACCACGCATAACTTACCTTATGTCCTCAAGCCAACAAGTGTTCTATGGTGCTCTTAATAACTATTCTAGTTTAATCCGGATCATTTTCATTCATATATATAGTAAAATGAATAATTTCAAATGTTAACAATAATCATTAACCACTCGCATTTCTCATACAATAGTGAAAGATATACTTAAATGAATCTAAATGACTAAATGATCTATTGTAACATATTCAATAATAATCCATTTAATTCTCTCTATATGTGTGTGAATATATATATATATATATATATATATATATCTCAATATATAGTTTAACAAGATAAATATAAGATTTGAGGAACGTTGAATTAACAAATTAAATAAACTTACACGTGAGTAATATTTATTCATATCACGTATTTATGTTATGAAATTATTATTCACCACGCATAAAACCCTACGCCCTCAAACCAACAAGTATTCTACTAGTTTATGTTACACTATAGTATATGAAATATTTACACTAGTATTTGTTACACTATATCAAATGTATTAATACTAGTATATGTAAACAAATGACATATAAATATTTTTGTGTTGTGAATACTTATTTTCAACCGCGTTAACGTTATGAATAATTTTTCACTATGTGATATTACTTATTTTCAACCATTATGTGAGCGATATGAATAATTTTCCACTATGTGTTGAATATATTAATTATTTAATTTACTCCCATCTATTTCTTATTTATTTAATTTTATTATTCTATATATTAGAATAAACTATTATACATAAATTATAGTGTAAAATATATTATATCTATATATATATTTAGTATATGAAGAGTTAAGTAACATATAGTAATATATGTTACATTATATCAAATGTATTAATACTAGTATATGTTACACTATAGTATATGGAATATTTATACTAGTGTTTGTTACATTGTATTATATATATAAATATAATAATATATAACCTATTATATATTAATAAAATGAGTTTGATCATGTTTAACCACTATTAATAATTATTACTCAAAATGTAATGATAATCATAATTATTTATTAATGACATATAAATATTTTTTATATTATGAATACTTATTTTCAAGCGTGTTATGAGCGTTATGAGTAATTTTTCACTATGTGTTGAATATATTACTTATATCAATATATTTATACTAGTATTTATTACAATATAGTTTGTATATTATATATTAATTATAACGAGTTTGATTATATTTAACCACTAATAATAATTATTACTCAAAATATAATTACAATCATAATTAATCATTTAATGGCATATAGATAATTTTTTATACGGTGAATACTTATTTTCAACCATATTATGAGTGTTATTTTAAATAAATAAAATATAGATGGGAGTAAATTAAATAAGTAATATAATCAACACATAGTGACAAATTATTCATAATGCTAACATCATATTTGAAAATAAGTATTCACCTCATAAAATTTATTAATATGCTATAAATATAATTATATCTATATTTTGATTAATAATCACTATTAGGGAGAAAGATATAAAGACATACAAATTATATATTTAAAGTGATGTGAGTAGAATGATATATGCAAATAATTATTATTATATTGACAACATAAAAAGTGGATTATAGTGGAGATAACATTTATTACTATCTTGGGAACAATTGTTTTTCATAAACAATAAAACCTATATCAAGAAATTATACCAATACGAATTAAATTCACTATAATGGACATGGTACTAGTTACTTAGTATAAAAGGTTCACTCAAGAATGTTAGCAAACTAAATTTACCAATTGAAAGAATCAGGTGCTAACAGAAATGCGAGTTAGTATACGAGTTATCAAGAATAAGCTATTAACAACCAACGAGTTATTATACTATCTCCACCATAAGCGTATTTAAATTTTTGTTTCACATAAGATCCTTTTCGACATCACAAAACTATGTTTTGAACCCATACACATCTTTATGTTTTAACACGTTTTGTGATGACCTGTCTTAATTTTCTCCTCGCACTCTTTTGAACCCATACACATCTTTATGTTTTAACACGTTTTGCTATCTCCCTCATCAAGCAAAGTTCTGCACGATATTCACTCGAACATAGTCGAGTTTCGATAACTCGTGAATCACCGGTCAATCCTACTCGGGATTGACGCTGATCATTGGACCGCCGTCAACATAGAACGATGGTAATCTCCCAAATTCTCCATTAGCATACAAAAATGGAATAAAGATTACCATACGAAAAAAAAACAAACCAATTAAATCATATTACCATATAATTAGGCATCACAGATTGCACACTATCTTCTAATAAAATGAAAACGTTACTTTTCAACCAAATGACTTAGTTGAACAACTATTTGTAAGTAAATGGATAACAATTATGTTTACTAATTATTTCTAGTAAAATAATTATGCGATTCGTAGAAGAAATATACTAATATATAATAGTTATTGTCATGTGAAGAGAGAGAAATAGTTTAGAATTAATTATTACAATCTTGGAACTATAAAAAGTAGGTTGCGGTAGAGAGAGTGTGGTACAAGGACAATAAAGTCATTTCATATTCACTTTTTTTTTATGTCCTAAAACTTGGACAGAATCTGTCCGAATAACACGGTCCTTTGAAAATAAAAGTCATAAACCTTAAAGTAGGTCTGCTATTACTTTCCCACGTGTAACTGAAACTAGGCTTTTTCAATATTATGCTTTTGTCTTTTACTCTTTTATATTGTCCTTTTTTATTATGTTTACTCTTGCTATTGCATAATTAATTTAAAAATAATTCTTTTTCTTTCTGCAGTTTAACATAAAAGTATCATTTTTTATTTTAAATTAATGAATTTTGTAAGCTAGTAATTTCCTTTATATTTTCATCCACAATACAAAAACAAAAGCAAGAAATTCCATAAATTGAAATTGCAAAAACTTCATTGAATTTTCTTTGTGTGTTGTGAATGAAAATTTTATGAAATCTTTGATATTTAAATTTCTGAAAATTTCTCGAATAATATTTTTATTTTCTTTTTGTTTTGGGATGAAATATAAAGGAAAATTACTAATTTATAAAATTTTGTAATTTAAAATTGAAAATATTATCACACGCCCCAAACGCGACGTGATGACGACCAACCACTTAAACAAAATAAACCAACAAATCTAGACATATGATACAAATAACTCCAAGTGAAGGAGAATCTAAAGCAATGGAAATAAAATAAATATAAGTATGAATTACAACTTAAAGTCTAACGAGGTCCAAATACATTCGATATACTAACCCAATAAGTTTACAATCCAAAACTAAAGCGTAAAGAACGCCATATCCTAATCTTAAATGTCAAGGGTTCTATGCCCTCAAATTACAGTCAAAGAGAGAAAAGAGTAGCGGGGCGACATAAGTACATGAAATAAGTACAATCATCAGAAAAAGAGGAAGACGTAATTGACGTTGAAAATAAAAGGGAGTCCAACATTCGCGAAGTACATGAAATAAGTACAATCATCGAAAAGATGGTACAAGTTCGAAGTGTGGGGCGAGGGTCAACAATCCGCGATCGGTCGACATCCTCAACATCGTCCCCATCTAAAGGTTAGAAAACATGGGGGAATGAGACAAAAATCTCAAATGATGGAGTGATCGTGTGCAAGTGTGGCGATATATATTGTGATGCAAGAAAACAATGTATGAAAAATGCGTGAGATATGATGTGTGATTTCACACACACCACAAGCGTCGTGAGAAATATACTTATATAGTTTTAAGAAAAACGATCGTGGTCACAGGCATTATGTGATTCAAGCAAGACAGAGGATTGCGTGACGGATTTGTAGCGCCAATCCTATGCAAGACAAGTAGCGGTTGCGTGACATTTTGTAACGCCAACAAATGCAATACCAAGAGCGCTTCGGCCCTGATTTGTAGCGCCAACCAAACGGGTCCAATTAACTCCAAACTTGTGTGGATCGACAACAATTCCTTCGTTCTTCCTTGTAACTCCCCGAGCAAGATGGTCCAAGACCGCATCTTATCGCCCAAAGACAAAGACAAAATCCATAGTGGAGCTATCAAGGCTCGGATTTGTCATAATCATGATTACACCTCAAGTACTATGACCCGCTTCCTCGATAAACTCCATCCCTCAATCGTGGGATTAGGGACGATGGGGCCTTAAGAGTGAAATAGCAAAAATGAGCCGCTTCGGTTCCATCCCCGATGTATCCATTCCGATCGTGAGCTCGACACACCAAGTTGACTCGATAGGAAAGTAAATACAAGTTCGTGAAGTCAACCAGGCATAAATGAGTATTATTGATTCAGGAAGCTTCAGAAAAGTTTCAAAATCACGAGTGGCAATTATGACGTTGGTGGAGTTATTTGGATGAAGATGATTATCGAGAGGATAAGCAATCTTCGATATCCTGAAGATTAGGTGAAACATAAGTTTCATTATAGATTCAAATCGCAAGACAATGAAGTCACCCCGCGATTGGGTATTAAACGGTCAAGACGATCCGACAAGTCAAGGGGTTTTAAGAAAATTAAATATTTTAATTAATTATTAAAAGTCAGAGGGTCCAGGGATGTTTCTTTAGAAGAGAAATAATTTAAGTTAGGTCCTTGTATAAAAAATTTACAATTAGCCCTGTTTTGTAAAAACCAACACTTTTGGGGTTAAAAATTGATTAAGTAAATATCTCGACCTTGAAAAATTATGAGGTCAGTTCCTAAATTCTCTAAATTATTCAGAGATTCAGGTTTTTAAAGTTTTGAGGTCGAGGTTTTATAAAATTCTCACATTGGCCCCAAATTTGTTAAAATTATTATTTCGGGGCCATAACTTTAAAATAATTGGAACTCACAAACCGGAAGGGCTTTTAATGTGAATCCAGTTGTAAAATGTCACTAAGGTCAGTGGGATATTGGAACAAAAGCAATTTTAAAAGAAAATAAGTGTAGGTCCCTTAACTTTTGAAAATCTTATTTTGGTCCCATTTTGAAATAATTGCCTTTTCAGGCTTTTAGGGGTCCAATTGTTATGAAATTTGAACCTTGGATCCAAAATATAATTATGTTAAAGTTAAATTAGTATTTCCAGGTGCATGGACTGCATAATTCCTGGAAATTTTATTTTGGTCCTCAATTTTATTCTTTTACAATTTGGTCCCTCATTTTTATAAAATTACTTTCCAAGCTCTAAACACTTGGATTTTTGGAATACACTTAAAATATGTTATTTAAAGTCCCTTAAGAAGTTAAAATTTCAAATTTAAAAATAGGGTCTGGTACAGTTTCAAAATTACAATATAGCCCTTAAACTTCTAAAATTTTACAATCTAGTCCTTGGGCTTTTAAGGGTTGATTTTATTTATCTAAAAACCCTTAAAATTTTATTAAATTATCCAAACATCATTTTTGAACCTGAGTACAGTCCCAAAATCAAAAATTACAGAGGGGTCTCTTAAGTTTTATTTTTTACAATTAAGTCCACCAACTTTCTATTTTTGCATTTTAAGTCCAAAAATTGAAATTTAATCAATTATGCTCGACTTGTCTAGGTTATAAGTCATACAAAACATGGATTTCAAGAGTCATACATATACAAGTCCATTTCACACAAGCATTCACCAAATATCACAATAAAGTGTACATGTATGCACCTATTTTTCAACAAATAACATTTTTGAGCCATACTTGAGAAATTTTCAACTTGATACTAGAAATTAACATGCAATACATAACATATATATCTCAAGTGCTCAACGTCACTACATGCATTTTAAGTAAAAAACACCTAGAAGTTGGAAAGATTTGTCCACCCACCTCGTTGTAGTTTTTCTGTTGATCAAAAATGGAGTCTTCTCCTTGGTATCAACTTCTTCACTCAAATTCTAGAAGGTCAGCCCCTATATGGTGTCCAAACCATATTTTGATGTTAAAATTAAAGTCTCAAATTTTAAAGGAATTTAATAGGATTAAATGACTACTACTTACCTTAATGTCCTCAAGTAGTCTTCTAAAAATGAATTTTTCTTCAAGCTTCTAACTTCAACTTAAGATGGTGTAGGTAAGCCCCTAAGCTCTAAAAATTCATATTCTTGAGTCAAAAATTAATTCTTCATGATGTCAAGAGAAAAATAATAAATCATAATTTTCTTACCTCTTGAGTTTCTTCTACAAACTTGTAGTCAAGTCTAGGTCCTTTGATTCTTCAAGAAATTCCTCTAGAGTACCTCAACAAGAAAGATTCACCATATTAATAATTGGAGGTAGATGTTGGGAGTTTCAAGGAGATAAAATGAAAATGAAAGAGAAGAATTTCTTACCTTAGTTGTTGGATTTTTATTCTATGAGAGCAAAATGAAGAGGACTTTTGTGTTCTTGTGTTTAAGTGTTAGAGTGAAATTGTGTTGGGAGAGTTTGAGAGTTGTAGGAGGATGAGATGAATTTTTTTCTCCATAATTTTGTATTGACCTATTTTGTTGTGTAAGAATGGGAGGAGGATTTTTGTTTTGTTTGAGTTAATTGATAGTTAATGGGAATAATTAGGGTTTAGGGTAAAAAAAAATAACTAGCTTCCTTTATTAGGGACATGAAGCCAAAAGCTAGGGTTTAGGGGAAATTTAAAATTCATTTGTTTGACTAAAGGGTTAGTGGGATTTGTAGGAAGATTTTTAGTTGTAGGTTTGCAAGACATAAAATAAAATAGAAATAAAATTATCAAAATTTTATTTATTTTTAGTCTCATCATAATTTAGTTGTGAGATATAGAATGATAAAATAGTGGTAGAAGAAAAATTGAGTTATTTTTCCCATTTAAAGTGGTAATTTCAAAAATTAGGGAAAAAGTAAAAAAAAAAATTTGGTTTTTTTTTCTTTATAAAATTGAGGGAAAAAATAAAATGTATAAATATCCATAATTAAATATTTAGAATTTTAAAATAAAGATGTGAAATAAGAAATGTGTAATCAAAAATAAATTGAAAGTTGGTTGGGATGAATTATAGAATAAGATGAAATATTTGAATAAGGGTTGAAATGTACTCCTAAATTTTTGAGGGTCTAATATTTCTAAAGTCGTAGTTAACCGATCAAGTAACAATACTAGAGGAGAATATAAAATCGTTAGACTCAAAACGAGGAAGGCGTAATTGACGTTGAAAGAAATAAATAAAAGTCGGGTCGCGTTTCATTAATAATGGGTTCGTGTTACCTAACCAAATAAATCACTACACAACGTCGTATCTCACGCCGCTAAAATTCGGCTTCACAATTACATTACAAGAAAATTTCGGTTTATCGATAGGATTTACCAACTGAAATAATTTCATCACTAAATTTTACAAAGACCTAAAGAATACCTACAAAATAAAAAATATTTTTTTTCCCCAACTATACCGATAAATTATCGCCGATTACGATAATTTTTCAATTTACCTACATACTTTCGTAGGTATTTACCGATAGTTTTAGATTCTACAAATAAATATTTACATACAACAATATTACCTGCACTTTATAATTTTATTATTACTTCGTAAATTAGTTTTTTCTTGTAGTGATAACTATGAGTTAAAACAGAAAAAATAGAGTTTTATGGTAAGTTAATGGTGCCAAAAAAAAATAATCAAAAAATGGCCATTAAGATTGAAAATAAGAAAATACAAAAAGAGAATATCACTCACAACACAACCATCCCTCTAAACATGTGTTGAAATACCCAAAAGATATATATATTCAGTATCTTTTTACATTAATGTCGTTAATATTTTTAATATTTTTTTCACAATGTCTTGGAACTTTGACCCTAAGATAAAATTAATTTCCATTTGTTTCTGAAGAATCTGCGAAAAAGTAAACTTACTATAATGTGAATCACGTACACTTTAAAAGAACTTTCATGTGTAATTTGATATAAGTTCTTAAGTTTTATTTGATATATTTCTCCAATTAAATATTTCCTAAAAATAAACCAACTCAATTTGTTTCATGCAGAACATTTTAGTGGGAACGTGAGATTGTGAGAGCAGTAAATAGCCAGGAATTTAGAAAGTAATTTGACAAAATAGTAAAATAATAATTTAATATCATTATCTATTTTCTCCTCAAATTGTCTTGATATTTGGTTCTAGGTTTCTAATTTTGGCTTTACATGGAGTAGCTATATTTCCATGTGTACGTATTGTCAGCTCCATCTTTTTCCATATTCAGAAACTTTGGCATAACCAACCTAAGAATTTCAGAAACGTTAGCACTTAGCATATTGTATGCTGAAAAATAGTAAAAGATCAGAAATTAATAACACCAAAAAACTATTAGTTTAGTAGTGGAGGGTTTTAACATATTAAGGTTTTGTTATTTTGTGATCAATTCGACAATTTTTTATCCTCTTCTTAAATTAAACACAAATTAAGTACCAATGCTCTCAATAATTCTACACATAATTATAAAGGACAAACACTTTATATAAAAAAAGGAAATTATAAGACCAAGAAATTTGAAAGTTAGCATATTCCAAAATAAGGACAATTGCAAAACCACCCTTGAGGTTTGGCTAATTACAAAAAAATTAAGAGATATTTCAAAATTACCAAAAAAGAAAACTTAGGTTTGATTCTCATAAATTTAAAGGGCTAATCGTAATATTTTTATAAATGTTAGAGGGTTTGTTTGAAATATTTTTTTCTTATGAATGGGAAAATGTAAGACGTATCAAACCTAAGTGAAATTTTGATAATTTTCAGAAAGTTTTGAATTTTGTTATAATTAGCCTGAATAGTAGTTTTTCCCCTCTTAATTATCGCTCCAAAAGACAATGAAACAAAATATAGTGACACTAGAATAGAACAACCTGACTGGGGAAAGCACATAAAATGGGGCTTTAAAGTGGGGCATTTTCTCTTTTGTTTAATTAAGTCTTTGAGATCAAAACCTCGTCTAGCAATAAATGTAGAGTAATTTCATTAACTAATATTGTATTTTTTTAGGGAATATTGTATATTATTAGTCTTAATAATTTTGTTTTGTAGGTGTAGCTAGGCACCAATATGTAAAACGCCCAAATGTGGATCAAGGCCGAGTCTCAAAACCCTAATTAAATATATGACCCCGAATCCCTGATAAATAAGTGGGGAGAGGCCAAGAGCGGTTATATTGCTCTAAGATAGGGAACAAGATTAAAGATTGGAATAAAATCTTTGGAAGCGCTTATATTTAGATATGAAACACTAATCTCTTATGATTTCAAGAAGTTTTATTGATCTTTTCAATCGTAACTCTTTGCTTTGTTATTATTATGATATAAAACAACAATCACATTTCGATCGTTTAAATAAAAATAGTCTTATTACAATCTCAATACTTAGTGCATTAATTTATTAGTCATCTATTAACTACACCTTTCACTTGCGGTGAAGGTAGGAAATAAGGCGAACAAGTTTTTGGCGCCGTTCTTCGGGACTAATTAAATTTTTAGTACTAATATTGCGATAAATGGTGTTATTTTAATTTAGATTTTTTTTTGTTAAGTTCTCTTCCTACATTGTTTGATTTATTTCTTGTAGTTGGTTCGGGTAGTGCATGAACGCCGCTCCAAGCGGAGAGGATTAGCACATACCATACTAGAAGTTGAAGCTTTCGCCAAGCGAATAAGTGCAAACTACTAAACGAGCAGAAAGAAATCTAGATCATACTATGGAGGTTGTGGATGAGAATAACGGGAATATCAACTTAACAATGGGAACAATAATCGTGTACTTACCGTAAGTTTCGCAATCCAAAGAACAAGCGATTCGCAATTACTTTCGCCCCTTAGACAAATCGCAACTATGGCGGGATTGCCCATGTCCTAATTAATGCTAATAACTTTGAGTTGAAACCGCATTAATTTCGATGATCCAATAGAACCATTTGGGGGATTTGCAAATCGAGATCCCAATTCTTATATTGCACACTTCATGCAAATTTGTAACACGATCAAGATGAATGGAGTGTCGGATGATGCTATACGCCCGCGCTATTTCCTTTCTTTTAAGGGATAAGGCAAGAAACCGTTAGGCACATTGACTCGGGGTAGTCTTAATACTTGGGATGATTTGAGCAAGAAGTTCTTATTCAAATTCTTTCCACCAAGCAAGACATTGAAACTTAAGAGAGATCACTCGCCCAAAGAGTTCGACTTTGAACCACCGTACGAGGCCTGGGGAGAGATTCGAGATCTATTGAGGAGGTGTCCGCAACACGGGTTCCCGTGAGGATCAATAACTTTGTTTCTTCTACAACGGGTTGTTGGACGACAAGATTGTTTGTGGATGTCGCAGAGGAGGAGCTTTACTAGCAAGAATCCCACAAGATGCATTTAATTTGCTTGAGGAGATGGCGATGAACAACTATCGCTGGCCCTCCGAGAGAACAAATGTCAAAAGGGTAGCCAAAATTTCTCGACTCGGACTAATCAAAGTACTAACAAACCGATGATCGGCGCGTTGAAATCGATAAGTATTTTAACTCATGGGGCCGAGGCAAACACGGGGTGCAAATAATGGGGAGTTCCGCCGATCCTATGGAGGAGTCTCATTATATCAATAATCGGAATTTTAGCAATCTTAGGAATAATTCAGCTCCCACTCACTATCATCCAAGTTTGAGGAATCACGAAAATTTCTCTTATACGAATACGAAAAAACGTGATGCAACCACCACCAGGTTTCAATGTGACGAACATAGTCATTAATGCGGAGGCTAAACCATCTTTGGAGGATATTCTTACTTCATTTATGAGTCGACGAGTTCATTTATGAATGAAACAAGGAACCGATTGAACAAATATGTGGCTAAAATAGATAAGATTGAGGCATATGTCACGCAATTGACTAACACCGTGGCTCATAATTGAAAAATCTAGAAACTCGATTGGCCGCTTAGCTACGATCATAGGTGGATAGCATCGAAGGGCCGCCTTTAGCACATCAAGTCAACCCGAAGGAACAAAGTGTAATGCCATTCATCTAAGGAGTGGTACGTAATACGAGGGCCAAGATTTTGGGAAATAATGAAAATCACATCCACACATGACCACGTGGTGTCGACGCATGGGCAGTCCATGCGTGGTGCCGAACATCCAATTTTGACCCATGGAGACGAGGACACTATAGCAAATGGAGAAGTTGAGGTCAAGGATGGAAACAAGAGACATAAGGATGAACAAAAAGGGGTGAGAAGCTTAAATCTCCCTCTAACTATGATTTTTCAAAACTTTCTACTCCACTTCATTTCCTCAACGCTTTCAAAAGAAAAAGTTAGATGCCCAATTTGCTAAATTCCTTGACATCTTTAAGAAACCGCATACCTTTTGCAGATGTATTAGAACAGATGCCCAACTATGCGAAGTTTTAAAGGATGTGATGTCCAAGAAGAGAAAGATGGCGAGTTCAAAACCGTTAACTTGACCGAGGAGTGCAAAGTGCCATCATTTAGAGAAAACTACCTCAAAAGTTCAAAGATCCGGGAGTTTCACTATCCTTGTGAAATAGGGGGTGTTTTCTTTGATAAAATATTGTGTGATTTAGAGCAAGTATTAACTTAATGCCATTTTCCATTTTCGTGAAGCTTGGATTAGGAAAGGTGAAGCCATCCACGGTCACTTTGCAACTTGCGGATATATCACTCACATATCCTAAGGAATCATAGAAGATGTGCTCGTGAAAGTCGGTAAATTCATATTCCTAGTGGATTTCCTAGTACTTGATATAGAAGAAGATCGTGACGTCCCATTGATACTTGGGCGTGCATTCCAAGCCACCGGAAAAGCCCTAACAGATGTGCGAAGGGATAGCTTACATTACGGGTTAATGATGAGCATGTTTTATTTTCTATCTATAAGGTGTGAAGTCTCATGATAATATAGAGAGTTGCAATTCCTTAGTAGTCATTGATTCATGTATCAATGCTCAAAACTTGAGTAATTATGTGTGTGTCTTAGACCATGTGCAGAATTACCAAGAGATGAGACAAAGCAGGACACGAAAAAGACATAAGAAAAATCAAAGATCTCGTAAGAAGCATGTATTGTTACACGCACGGTGAAAACGATGGGAATACGGCTTTTGACCTCACGCGTGAAGCCTTCGCTAGAAGCATTCAAAGGGGGAACTAGTTTATACGAGTTGGAATGACGAGGAGAAATGCATGAAGAGGTGGCATACATCACCTTGCGGGATCCTTGATCGGGATGCACAAAGGCCAAACTATGACATTAAATTTAGCGCTTGTTGGGAGGCAATCCAATGGTTTGTTGTTTTTTTTTTTTCATTTTTCCCTTAATTTAGATAGATTTACTTGTTGTTTTTTCTATTAAAAAAAAGGGTCCTTCGCGTTGACGCACGGGTAGGTTGTGCGCATACGCACAGCCCGTGCGCAAATGCGAAGGTTTGGGCATGCTCTCGACTTGACGCACGGGCAGGTCATGCGTAAGCGCACGGCCCATGCGTCTATCCGATGAGATCAGTATTAGGTCGCTATTTGGGATTCAGATGACTTCGTGGCATATCTCACAAGGCCACTACCCACCACCACCACCACCACCTCAGTAAGTTAGGTTGTCTCCACACTTCCTTTTGCATTGAAATCATCTTTTGCATTGAAAGAATAGACTAAAAATTTGATATGATTCAATCTCGGACCCATTTAAATGTAGCGGATAACAAATGGGCTCGAGAATTGATGTGTATTCGAATCATAGAGCTAGCAATCGTCGATATGCTCATATTGGTGACGTTATTTTATATTTCCATGTGTGCGATATAATTTCATTCAAGTTTGGGGAGAGATAGTTATTTTTGATATAAAGGCTGTGGAGAGAATTTTTTTTTTGCATTTCATATAGTTTCATGTAGAGCACTTAGGTTGCATTGCATTAAAAGCACATTTTTAGTTTTAGCACGTTTACTGCTTCAGTAGGTCTTATGGAGTGAGTAAACTTGGGTTTGATGTTGTGAGATGCGTTTTGAGGGATATTTTGAAAATTCATGTGATGTTTTGATTTGGGTGTTAAGTGCGAAGTAATCAAGATGAGAATGGATGATATGGAGCATGTGAATATTGAAAACATGGATTCTATGCTTTGATTTACGGATATGCAAGTCTGGGAGCTTTTGAGCCTTTACTGTTTTATTATATGCAGACTTGTTTGTTGTTTTGAATGTATCATTCATGATGTTAGAACTCTAGAACTTGCTCTGGTATCTTTGTCAAAGTCACATGTTGTATGCGATTTGTGGAAATGATCTAAGGTCATTTTTGTTTAGCCTTTTAAGCATTTGGCCTGCCCAATAATATTGAATTCCCTAGTTAACCAATTTGAGCCTATTGCCTTATTTTTTTTATAGCCACATTTTCAGCCTTAACTTGATATATCTTTTGCTCTAAACTTGAGCATATAGCATTGAGTAAGTAGGTTGAATAAGGATGAACTTGAGGAAATCAATAATATAGATGAATGTGTTAGAATTGGTTTATGGGAACAAAAGAAAAGAAAAGGAGGAAAAGAATGATGAATACTCATGAAAGAGTCGGAAAAAAATCGACTCTATGATTGGGTTGTTATGAATAAACTTGTAGGCTGGGGTTGTAATATGCTTTGAAAAAAGTTTGTTTTTACCAAAGAAAAAGGATATGAAGAATTGATGAGAAAAAAAGGGTGGTTTGAGAAGCATAAACTACTATTAGTTGGTGTTTTTTTCATGGGGTTTGTTGATTTGAATGAGAATATGCTTACTAGTCTATATGCTCGAGTTTGAGTCATTTTTCCATACTTTCCTACCATAACCAAAGACCCTTCATTACAACTGAATGACAAAGTCCTTTTTGATTCATGAATTGCATACACTTTAGTGGTGGAGATTTGAGACGATTTGCGAGCTAATGGTAGTTTTTCATCATTGAATTGATCTCAACGTAAACACGCCCCTTATACACTTGAGAGAGAGCATACACTTGATTAGTGAGAGTCGTAAATTCAAAGCATTTGCCATGGTTATACTTTGAAACATGTTCTATATTAGAGATTTGAGGCTTGATTGATCCATTACTTGATATTTATGGATAAACAACATGAGTTCTTGGTGTTGTTCTTGGTTGTGCACTTTCATTCCTCCCACTTGTGTTTCATTTGGTTTATAAAGCGTTGATCAACAACAATTTAAGTTTGGGAGTTTGTTTAATGTGAGTTTTGCATGTATTTTGGGCATGATTTTGGCTATAATGAATCAATAAACATGCGCCAACTTAGTAAAAGGGTCGTGTTCTCATATTATGGAAAAGATATTACGTTTTGCTTGTTTTGCAGGAAAATAACAATGTTTGGAGTACTTTTGTAGCAATTTGAAGTATTGCAGTATAGGACCGTCAAGAATTGGGTGATTACGCGAAGTATGGAGCTGAACCGAGAAGAAGTCAGACGAACCGGGTGAGAAATGGTCACGCACGTGTAGCTCGTGCGCATAGGCATGGCCCGTGCATGAGTAAGGCAACATGAATTGATGTTCGCATTGAAGCATGGGTTGGTCGTGCGTATACGCATGGCCCGTGCATCATCTCAAGAGAAAAGTCGGGGTTCAACTTGATGCACGAGCAGCCCGCGCGGATAGACAGCACGACCCACGCATCTATGTGGGTTTGCAAATTCCGCTTTGTATTAACTTAGTTTGGCCCGCGACGTTATAAATAGAGAGCAGCGGACCTTAAGAGGACACACATACTTTTACCCTATGAAGCAGAGAAAAGAGAATCCTTCTACCGGAGGAATCGAGAGAGACACATACATTTACTTGATCTTTTCTATCGCAACTTTTTGCTTTGTAATTTTTATAATAAAATATTGTCTTAGTTTCATAAAACAACAATCACATTTCGATCGTCTAAATAAAAATAGTGCTATTACAATCCCAATACTTTGTGCATTAATTTATTAGTCTCTCGGGATCGACCTTGCTTACCCTATCTATTAATTATACTGTTCACTTGCGGTGAAGCTAAGAAATAAGGCGAACAAGTTTTTGGCGCCGTTGCCGGGGACTAATTAAATTTTTAAATATTGCGATAAATAGTGTTATTCTTAATTTAGATAATTTTTTTTATTTTGTTAAGTTCTCTTCCTACATTGTTTGATTTGTTTCTTTTAGTTGGTTCAGATAGTGCATGAACACTCGCTACAAGCAGAGAGAATTGGCACGGTTCATCTTGGAAGTTGAAACATTCGCCAGACGAATAAGTGCAGCTACTAAACGAGCGTAAAGAAATCTAGATCAAACTATGGAGGTTGTGGACGAGAATAACGGAATATCAACCAAAGACAATGGGAACAATAATCGTGTACTCTACCAGGAAGTTTCGGCAATCCAAAGAACAATGCGATTCGCGATTACTTTCGCCCTCAGACAAATCGCAACTATGGCGGGATTGCCCATGTCCCAATTAATGCTAATAACTTTGAGTTGAAACCGACATTAATTTCGATGATCCAATAGAACCAGTTTGGGGGATTTGCAACTGAGGATCCCAATTCTTATATTGCACACTTCATGCAAATTTGTAACACGATCAAGATGAATGGAGTGTCGGATGATGCTATACGTCTGCGCCTATTTCCTTTCTCTTTAAGGGATAAGGCAAGAAACTGGTTAGGCACATTGACTCAGGGTAGTCTTAATACTTGGGATGATTTGAGCAAGAAGTTCTTATTCAAATTCTTTCCACCAAGCAAGACATTGCATCCTAAGAGCGAGATCACTCAGTTCAGACAGTTCGACTCTGAACCACTGTACGAGGCCTGGGAGAGATTCAAAGATCTATTGAGGAGGTGTCCGCAACATGGGTTCCCAGAGGATCAACAACTTTGTTTCTTCTACAACGAGTTGTTGGGACACACAAGATCGTTTGTGGATGCCACAGCAGGAGGAGTTTTACTAGCAAGAATCCCACAAGATGCATTTAATTTGCTTGAGGAGATCGCGATGAACACTATCGCTGGCCCTCCAAGAGAACAAATATCAAAAGGGTAGCCAAAGTTTCTAACCGACCCAATCAAAGCACTAATGGCTCGGATGATCGTTGCTGACGAATCGGATATTGTTTTAACTCAAGAGGTTGAGGCAAACACGGGTGCAAATAATGGGGGAGTTCTCGCCGATCCTATGGAGGAGGCACATTATATCAATAACCGAAATTTCAAAGCAATTTCGAATAATTCAACTCCCACTCATTATCATCCGAGTTTGAGGAATCATGAAAATTTCTCTTATGCGAATACGAAAACGTGATGCAACCACCACCAGGTTTCAAAGTGACGAATCGGAGTCATTAATGCGAGGCTAAACCATCTTTGGAGGACATTCTTACTTCGTTTATGAGTCGACGAGTTTGTTTATGAATGAAACGCGAACCGATTGAACAAAGATGAAATTAAGATAGATAAGATTGAGGCACATGTCATGCAATTTGCTAACATCGTACGCTCACAAATAAAAATCTAGAAACTCGTATTTGAGGTCGCATTTTTCAGGCCTGAATACTAGCCCAATCCGATAAAAATATCGGGTTGGTGGGCTAGCCCGCCGTATCGCCAAAAGTAATAGCTTTAACTCCAAGATAATCAAGAGCTATATGTGAATTTTGAAGTTGGAAATAATAACCTTCGTACACCCCCTCTAAATAGAACTTCTAGCAAGTTATTAATGTAACACATTGTTCCCAAATCGGACCTGGATACAAATGTTATTTAAATGGTGGTTATACTCAGAATGGAATTAAAATTTAACATATAATAAAATAATTTGGGGTGGCAATCCCTAACACGACAAGATAACCCGAGACGAACCCGTCGAATCGAAGAATCGAGAGAAACCCAAATCAACACGAAAACCCAAATCGAGCACGATCGACACGACGTTACCAATTTGTCTAAAACATAGTTATTTTATAAATTAATTTCCGATTTATATGCACCTTTTAATTTCCGATTTATGCTAACTCCAACGTATATATCACATTACTCTTATTAAATTCGTGTCCGAACTACTAACCTATTATATTCACAATTAAATAAATAATTCAATCCAAATTATAATAAAATTAAATAAGCTTATCATAGATATAAATGAGCATATCCCAACAATTAAAATTAAAATAACCAATTTATTCAATTATCGATCCGAGGTGGATAGTGATTATACTACAGATCCTATCACGTATAAAATATAAATACCAAAATAAAAGAATTTCTCACAATATCAACTCTAAAAGATAAATTATAATCCCAAATATAAAGAATTTTATCACAAACTCACGGTCAATTTTATGTGGCCATATCGAGAGTTAAAAACAGAAGGGGTTTAAATTTTTTTGTTGTGATAAAGACGACACACTTGGATATAAACAAATAGTGTAATTTACAAAGAAGTTTTTCAGAATCTGAAGTGAACTATTTGTATGATACTCTTCTAATTTCTGAGTTTCTTTTTTAATATTTCTAACTAGTATTTTGGATCTCCTATAATTATTACAAATAAATTTGTGACACTAAAATTTTAATTTGGGACAAATTCCGTGTAACACACGGGTGTTGTTCTAGTTAATCTATAGTTTATGAACACCAACCGCTAATAACCAATTAGCATAGAAGTATATTCTGGAAATCAAATTCAAGAAAATCCATCATTTACCCCATTACCTGGAGCATTTTTTAATTGATTATCCAAATATACAAGAAAGTTGCACCATATCATTTTTCTTGGTTGTAACACTTTCCATTGGCTGGATTTCACTAAGGAAAAAAACTGTCATAATATAATATTAAAAAGAACTTTAAAAAAACTAACATAGAAAAGAATCATAGAGAAAAGAAAATCTCCTCATGAGCCACTCCAACATGTATCGATAATTTAGAATCAGGATTAGAATACTGAATAATAATATCCAACTTTCTCTAATAATTCGGATTATTTATTTAAATTAGTGTGTTTATCTCTTGCATCTGTATAGTTTACTTGGTGTGCTTTAATGAAATCGAAATAAAAATAAAATGTCATTTTTAGTTAAATTATTAAGTTTTTTATTTTGGAATTTGTTTCAAAATGTCATGATGTATTCTATTATGTCATATTGTGCAAAATATTTATATAGCTACACTTAAATCTTCATAAATTAATAATATTGAAATTGCAGAAAAATATTGTTTGCGGCTAATTGCCCTATTTATCTAAAAATTATTGAGTGATTGCAAAATATTGAATTATTTTTCTTGTTAACAACCAAAACATCAAAAACTCCAACTGCAATGTTATTGACCAACGAACAGAAAATATATGTGAATTTTGAAGTTGGAAATAATAACCTTACTTCTAGCAAATTATTAATATAATACATTGATCCCAAATTAGGACCAGATACAAATATTATTTAAATGGAGTTTTTAATCAAGCATTTGTTAAATTATCGAGGTTATATTCTGGAATTAAATTTGACATACCCTGACATGAAATGATTACCTCGATGAACCCGTTGACCAAAGCCTTCCGAGAGAAACTCAAACCCAAACACGAGAAACTCGAATTCGAAATGACTAACACGAATCTGACACGATATTACCAATTTGTCTAAAACGTAGTTATTTTATAAATTAATTAATGTTTAGTGTAAAATCAACTCGAAACCAAACACGAATCCGAAGGTGATGACCCGAATTGACACCCTATAAAATATGATATCCAAACTAGGAATACAAAAACAGAAACCCATCTCACCCCTCCACCAGTCCACCTCACTTACCATCCACACCCTCCAAACTTAATTCACATTCCATCCTTATCTACATAATTATACTTTGATATCTTTTCAGAAACCCTCAAAACACACACACACACACACATTAGTCATTACGACATGGACTATATGTACAAATTTTGTCTCTCTTTTCGCCTGTCTTCTTTCTTCTTCTTCACCCAAACCCCTAAAAAGAGAGAACAAAAAAACAAAAAAAAAAACATTTTCATCTGAAATGATTAGCTTAGCTTTGGCTCTACAGATACCAAATTTCTATCATTTCAATTTCGATTTATAAGAAAAAAGGATGAATCAGACCTCAATTTCAATGATCGGCAGAAAAATCCTCCAAGTTGTAGCAGAGGAAGAAAGTAGTCTCACCGCCATTCCAGACACTTCCTTCTCTCCTTTCAGCGCCGCCGCCGTCGCCGGAAGACCTTTCAATCCTAGCATACCCTTCGACACATCCATGGCCCTAACGATCCTCATCCTCGTCACCGCCTTCTTCTTCCTGATTTTCTTCTCCTTCTACATCCGCCACTCCGAAACAGCTGCGGACAGTAATTCCGCCTCCCGCCGCCTTGCTCCGCCGTCCAGAAACAAAGGCGGCCTCGATGCCTCCGCCATCGGTTCTCTTCCCCTCGTAGCCTACGGTAAGGCCGCGAAGCACCCGATGATTGTCGACGATTGCCCAATCTGCTTGAGCGAGTTCAATGAGAGAGAGACTGTCAAGCTAATCCCTTACTGCAGTCACGTGTTCCACCCGAGCTGTATTGACACGTGGCTCGCGTCGCACGTGACCTGCCCGCTGTGCCGTTCGTGCCAGCTGTTCAAGAGCGTTGAGGAGGTTTGTTTGGGTGTGGCGCGGGACGAGATTCGGATCGGTGCGAGCGAGATTGGTGAGAGATCGACGGCGGAGGACGATGGCGCGTGGAGGCACGAGGCCGCTGCTCGAGTGAGGAGGTCGTGTAGTTTCCCTAATTTGGTTAATCAACAGATGTTACAGAGAAGCACAAGTTTCTGACAGTTTAGTTGGTTTGTTTTATTTGTTATTCTTTGCACAAAAAAAAATTAGCCATTTCGACATTTTTTAATGCTTTTATAAAACACTGAAATAAGTATTATATTAAAATATGAATTAACCAATTATTACAATATCATATTCGAGCAATCAAATATTAAATTTATATATAAGTATATAACTAAGAAATGTGACTCTCCATTCCAAAAAAAACTATTTGTTTATAAACACTTGGAATAGATATTATATTAACATATGAATTCAAGTATTCAACCACACTGACGCCAATACCCGATGATAAATTACGTGTGTCTTGTCTATGTATAACATTAAATAGTAAATACAATAAATTATTTTAAAAAATTAGTGAAATTTGAGTTTTCTTTTCTTAAAAAAATATTTATAGTACTCGCTTGTATAATACAATCACTTGCTCAACACTAAATTGACTAATTGATTGCTAATCTAGAGAGTTCAAGTGTTCTAATCATTTCACTAAATAATAGTTTTAAAATACATTAATTTCTTACGTGACCCACTCTTGTTTTTTTTCTTCTTTTTTTTGAATAATGGAATTGGGTCCACACAATTGATTGCTAAGATTTTATTGACATGTAAGAGACAAGTAGAATATTATACTGTTGTCTTAACCTAATTAATATATCGAAAAAAACTAATTAATATATCGTTTTCAAAATCAAATCATAAGTGTAAAAAAACATGGGCCACGTGCCCCCTAATGAGAACTATGTCAACTAGGGCTGACAATGCTGGGCAGCCCGACCCTAACCTAATGGGCCAAGGAAAAAAAATTGGGTCGAATTGGGCCAAAATTCAACTAGGCCGCATTCATCGTGTCCCATCCCATCATGTGTATTTTTCAATGGGCTTGTCAGGCTTTGGGTCGGGTCATTAAATACAAAGCCAACCTAGCTCTATATACGGACTGATTGAACCGACCCATCGAACCGAGCCAATTTTACCGGCTCTAAGTGCAACCCATGCAAATTTTGTCAAGGTACACACATTAGTGGACATGTAGATCTCGAGTTTTGGTACATCAATTGAAGAAAAAAAATCACATAAAATGCACTCATTCCTAAGTCAATTCTTACAGGGAGGTTATTAAGTACTATATACGAATTGATGTTGTTTGAGCAGATCATTTCAAGTAATGGTAGTTGAATTATCAGTCCAAATTCCATTTGGGGGGATTGAAAAATCTCCAAGTGAAAACTTGCCTGCAACTCCAAAAATGTTAGACGGGCCATGGGATTTTCCCAATTAGGCCCCTCAGACACTCAAGTTAGCACGTGTGTGAGATTAATTTCAGAGTAAAGGACAACATTTAGAGCGATTATTTAACAATACTTACAAATGAATAAGGAGAGACTTTTTATACCTAGGTTGATGGGCCACATGGGCTTAAGATAATGAATTGGATCGTGCGAGCAACTACGGGCCTCATGGGTCGACTAGTAATATCTGTAGCCCAATAATAATTAATGACATCAGACAACTAATTAAATAATTTTAAATTAAATAAATGTGTAAAAATCACATTTGTCTCCAACATAAGCACCCTGGTTCCCAAGATGAGGTGGCGGTGGGAGTAAGGCGGGAGCTAAAGTGCGTTATCTTATCTTGTTCTTAAAATTGGCTTTACTTGAGGGATCTTACTCGTTCTTACACCAAGGACAAGCTTGGAAGAGATCTCAAACCATATCTTTAAGAGGTAATTTTCTCATTCTATTTTTCTTCAATCTTGAACATATTGCATGGTAGTGCATTTAGAATTTTCCATTTAGTGAAAACACTGCTTGAGAGTTGATAGTGGGAGAACACATGGAGAAGATTAGATAAGAGTAGTGGGAGGAATGGAGGGAGGCATCGCTTGGGCGAGGCCTGACACTCTTTAGCGGCTTGGAGGGTGCCCTTTGTAAGTCCAAGCGGCTACGATAATCTAGAGGGGGGGTGAATAGATTATCTCCATCTTTTCGATTTCACCCTCTTTTACAAACCGAATGCTCAAAGATAATAATAAGGTGCGGAATGTAAACAACACACGCGATTTAAAGAGGTTCAACCCACCTGGGCTTAATCCTCTACCACCCCAAAGATATCCGGGATGAATTTCAAAAAGAAAAAGAATTTTATTAATTACCAAAATTAATACTGATTCAACTTACAACACCTTGAAGAGCACCACACTCTTCTTCAACACCACCTTTGAGATTACCCCAATCTCCCTTTGAAGTTTACCACAATCTCCAACGGCACCTTGTGAAGATTACCACAATCTTCACCCTCAAGAGCACCACACTCTTCAACACCTCAACAAGAAGATTACCACAATCTTCTTACACCTAACACCTAGATCACCCAAGTGTGTTCTTATCACAAGAACACTCACAAGGATATCTTGTGTTGAATGATTGCCCAAATTCAAGATTACAACTCGATAATTGATAATACAATGGAGTGCAAGTGTAATCAAGAAAAGCCTAGACCTCAAGAATGTGAAAGTGAATAGTTAGGCAAATTACAACAAGAAATAAGACAATGTAAGAACAAGTGTATTCTTGAGTGTATCTTGTTGTGTTGTAGTTTTCTCTCTTGAGTTGTTGCTTCAATTCTTCCTCTATTTATAGGAGATGATTGATACTTGATAGGCTCCTCTTGGAATCGATATCTACAAAAATTGCAATTAAAATCAAGATTATAGTCATTAGAAATCAATCCCACAATTTAAGGGAAAGTTGTCTGTGACAACGGTTATAATTTTCTTTGTCAAAGCATAGGCGACCGGCCGCACAAAAATAAAGTTTGAAACATATCGCAAAAAATTAACACAGGCGACCAGTCAAATGCACCTCGACCGGTCGAAGGCTAGGGCGACCGTTTGCAGACCGACCAAAAACTCAAAAAGAATAAAGTTTCTTTTCGATGTTTTGCTCCCAGTGCACGGCCTCTTTGGTCAACCTGGTCGACCGCCTAAATGCAATGTTGTCCGATTTTTTACGAAAATAAACCTCAAGAGATACTCAAAAATTCGTAAAAAACATTTTAAACCGATCGGGAGTATTTAAGACAACATTAGAAATAGTTTTGAAGAAATAAAACATTTACACAAAAAGTGTTGTTCGGTATAAATTTCAATAAATACTCCAAAAATAGTAGAGACATTTTAGATCAATTGGGAGTATTAGGACAACATAGTTTCAATGTAAAAACCCATTGACTTAAAAACATTAAATGTGTTATCCAATTTTATATCGAAAATAAACTTGAGGAAATACTCCAAAAAATATTAAAACCATTTTAAATCATTTAGGAGTATTTGGACAACCTTTAAAACCATTGTTTTGGTGTAAAATCAAAATCATCAAAATCATGATAAACCATTTATCAAACAATCTCCCCCCTTTTGATGATTACAAACCAAAACAATTTTAACGAGGTCGATTTTGAAAACAAAACAATTTTTACCGGTAAAAAGGAACTTTCGATTGTGAGCGACAACATTCCATGCAATATAATCACAATGATGGGAGTAGAGATATTCAAACACATTGTAGGTCCCAAGGGGTGTAAGTGTAAGGTTTAGAAGGGGGGGTTGAATAAACCTTACCAAATTTTCGATTTTAGTCCTTTTAAATCTACTGAGTTGATACTACACGCAGTTGTGTCCTTGATGGACAATCAACTTAGCCACTCAAGAGAGAGTTAATCTCTCAACAGACTCAACCGAGCCGTTGACGGAGTAACTCAAATTGTTGGCTCTAAATTAACTCAACTTGTGGTTTTGTTTTTTTGGAAGACTTAACACCCTTAAGTTTGATTAAGCAAGAGTTTAGTGCTTGGTTTAGTACTTATAAATTATCAAGTGGATAGCAAATTTATCGTGAGATATAAACAGTTAAAAATGCAGGAATTAAAGTGTTGAAATGTAAATGACACAATAAAATTTTTATAGAGGTTCAAGATGGGGTAATTCTTCTACTCCTCTCTTCTCCAACTCCTGGAGGAATCCACTAGATAATGATCGATATACAAAGTGGTAATGTCCCGGATACAAGTCTTGATCACACAAACACTTGATCCTTTGGGACTCGATGCCGAGACGCCTTGATCACTCACCGCTTCTCGTGCGACTCGGCTTCTTCACAGGCAAATTTGCTTTGCTACTACAAACTCACTTGCTCAAGCTCTTTGGATTTGATCACGAAGCCCTCCAAAAGCTTAAGACTTGGTTCGATCTTGAACCTTCCTACAATCCTTCGTGGAATGTAGACCCCTTGTTTTCAGTATTTTCCTCTTCAACTGATTGAAGTTATCTTTCCTTCACAGGTGAGTGTTGGATTTTGATCCAGAAATCCGATTTTTTGCCCCTAAGTTTTAAAAACGTGCAAAATGCAAATGTAGACCTCATTCAATATACATTATGTCATAATCAAGCTCGAAATGAGGTAAAATACTCGGAGGTTAACGCTCAAAAAGTCCGCGAGTTATCCTTGAGATGGAATTAAACACATCTTAAGTTTTTGTTGAAAATCACAATCCCTAAAAAAAATATATCGAATCTCAATATGTTTAGTTCGATTATGACGAACCAAATTTTGAATACGAATAACCATATAATAGATACCAAACTTGTTATCCCGAAAAAAAATAAGAACGTTTTAAAGCTTTGGATACAACAAGTCATAAAAAGAAGTGCCTTTCAAATATTTGAAAATTTCTTTTAATAGCACTTTAATGAGATTCGTTGGGATAGTTTTTTAAGTCGAGCATATAGACATAAGGCATATGGAATGTCGGGTCTATAGGAATAATATAAGAAAACATACCTCGAATTTGTATGTCAACCGACATGCCTTTCTCAACCTTTGTCAATTTCTTCATTGGTAGCCATAGAGTTTGAGATGATTCTTCCTTCTTCAATGCCTAACTCCTTCAAGAGTTCTTTTGAAATATAACCATCTACTTGGCATTGATTAACTTGAAGTCCAATGATGAAATTTGATCTCCCCCATAATGTGATACCATGTTCATCTCAAGTTCACTTACATCAACTTAGGAGAATCTCTTGCACAAAATATTCATTAGTAGCACCAAAAATATTCTCATAAATATGCACAAGCAAACAATCTTGCCCTTTTTCAAAAAACAAGGAGAGTAGTATCAACTTTTCCTTTTGTAAAATCATTTAGCAAAAATAGCTAAGTCTATCATACCATACATGGGGTACTTGTTTGAACCCATACAAGGCATTTTATAAAGATGATTTGGCCTAGAAAAATTTAAACCCCGATAGACTTTTACTTGAATAAAACCATTGAGAAAATTGGATTTAACATCCATTTGGTAAAGCTTGAAATTTTCTTAAAACAAGAATGGGCAAGTAAAGTGCAAATATTACATCAAAATCAATACCTTCTTCTTGAAAATACCTTCGAGCTACTAACCTTGCCTTAGTTCGACCAATGTTGCCTTGGTCATCGAGTTTGTTCCGGAATACCCTTTTTGTCTTCTTCATTACTATCATCATAGGGCATCCAATTGATCTAAGGTGTTCATAATAGAACATTTACTTCCAAATATTTTGAGGTAACAATATTTGGAGTACTTCATTTCTCATCTACACAACTTGACAAACTCATTACCGGCATCGCTTATATAAGCAAGAAAGAATAATCCAAGTGTAAAAACATGCCTCAATCATCAATCACAAAATATCTTGAATAAGAGCATAGTAGAAATAGACACTATATATATAGACCATGAAGCAGGAAACACATACTATGCATTTAGAATATCATCAAGAATCTAATAAATCATGCAAGTTCAAATAAGCTTAAGAAAGCTACAAAAGGTCTCTTTAGAAATTTGAAAATCCGATAGCATATAGTTGAGACCTCATTAAAAAAAAAAAGTGTTTGAACAAGAGTTGATAAAGCAAATATGTGCAATCAAATATTGAATAGTGCCTTTCAAAAAATCTAAAAGTCCTCTTAATGGCACTTGTATTAATTACTATGAAAAACAAGCACATAGGCACATGGCAATACATATATCGAGTCTAACACAAGTAAACGTACCTCGATAATTTATGCCTTTCTTGACAAATAATGACGTAAATGGCCATTTGTGAAAATATGTAATTCCTACAAAATTCTTAAAACAAATCTAGCACAAATCATAATGATAAAAGTGTAGGCTAAGAGATATCACAAGTAAGCACATGCCATAAAAATCCATAAGAGATGATAACACATTTTAGTCTACAAAAATGCACAAGAGTTTTAAAAACATCATATAAGGTCTTCTTTTTCAAAAATATTTTAAAAGCACAAATATATATTGAAGACCTTAATTAAAAAAATAAATACTTGAAAACTCATTTTGCAATTAAGACACAAATAAAAGCATGCATAATAATAAAATAAAATGCATATTTAACTAGGGAGATACGGGTTACCAATTACGCCATTTCAATGGGTTGTGTCGTTCCCATTGTTGATGATATTTTCCCCTTGAGAAGTCACTTTGTTGATGATGACTTCTTTGATTACTCCATTTCCAAGGTTTGTTGTCTTCCCATTGTTGAAAGTCTCTTCTTCTTTGAAAATCATCTTGTTGATGATATCTTTGCCATTTCAAGGATTGTGTTCTTCACATTTTTGAGTATATCCTCTTCTTGGAAATTTGCTTTGTTGAAAATAGCTTTTTCTTCTTTGATCAAATGAAACGGTCATTTGATGTCTTCTTGATAAATTTTCTTCGATCATTATTTCGCCGAGTACCTAATATGACATTGTTTTGTGGTACCCTTATGTGTTTGGGTCCTTTGGGATTAGTCTTGAGACTTTTAAGTCTCCAACAATAATTAGAGCTATTTCTAGCTCGACAAGAATTAGCCGTATGACCCTTTTTACCGCAATAAAAACAAGTAATAATTCTAGGAGCATAATGACCAACATGCTTAGAGACTTGATTCTTTTTCATATGATTGACAACATTAAACTTATGATCAAGTTCTAGTTTCAATTATCACAATAATCAACAATTTCATCGGTACTCAAGTTGGATTTAGATAAATCCCCTTTCATGCAATTAATATCCTCAACAAGAGTACTATTTTCTTTTTCAAGGTTTCTAACCTTGTCAAGTGTGGTGGTGTGAGCACATGATAGTGATTCATAGGAAGTAAATAAACTATCCTTTTCATTTTTCAAAACATTGAATTCCTTTTTCAAATTTTTGTATTTAACAAGCAAGCTTTGGAATTCATTTTGAAGTTCATCATAATCATTTTGCAAATCACTATAATCATTATCATAGGAAGTAGAGGGTTTAGAACTTACCTCGTTTTCTTCTTCGATACCTATGAGGCATTGTTCAACTTCTTCATCATGGGAGGTTGTAGAAGGCTTATCTCATGTTGTTGGATTTGATGTTGTATCCATTTGTGAAATAGATGCTTTTGAGTTGCTCCTTTCATTTGCATATACTTTATAGATGGCTTCTAATTTTTGCCATACTTCATGTGCCGATCGAATTCCTACAACATGATCGAATTCCAAAGTGGTAAGTGAACAATGTAAAATATTAAGAGCTTTACCATTTAAGGAGATGATTTTCTTCTCTTCATCATTGAGCTTTTTGAAGCCTTTTGAGGTGTGTGGTGTATCTTTCATCGGAATGGATTCTCCATTAATGACGGTGTTCCAAATGTCGAACCCCCAACCTTATAAATAGCATTTCATTCCTTCTTTCCAAAAAATGTAAAATTTTTGGAATCAAACTGAGGTGGCTTGGTGGTGGAGGTGCCGGAAAGATGAGCTTCATTCGTAGCCGACGATCGTTTCTCTTCACTCGCGATATGAAACGAGCTTGCCAAAGAGTTTTGCTCTGATACCACTTGTAAGTCCAAGCGGCTACGATAATCTAGAGAGGGGGTGAATAGATTATCTCCATCTTTTCGATTTCGCCCTCTTTTACAAACCGAATGCTCAAAGATAATAATAAGGTGCGGAATGTAAACAACACACGTCGATTTAAAGAGGTTCAACCCACCTAGGGCCTAATCCTCTACCACCCCAAAGATATCCGGGATGGATTTCAAAAAGAAAAAGAATTTTATTAATTACCAAAATTAATACAAATTCAACTTACAACACCTTGAAGAGCACCACACTCTTCTTCAACACCACCTTTGGAGATTACCCCAATCTCCCTTTGAAGATTACCACAATCTCCAAACGGCACCTTGTGAAGATTACCACAATCTTCACCCTTGAAGAGCACCACACTCTTCAACACCTCAACAAGAAGATTACCACAATCTTCTTACACCTAACACCTAGATCACCCAAGTGTGTTCTTACTACAAGAACACTCACAAGGATATCTTGTGTTGAATGATTGCCCAAATTCAAGATTACAACTCGATAATTGATAATACAATGGAGTGCAAGTGTAATCAAGAAAAGCCTAGACCTCAAGAATGTGAAAGTGAATAGCTAGGCAAATTACAACAAGAAATAAGACAATGTAAGAACAAGTGTATTCTTGAGTGTATCTTGTTGTGTTGTAGTTTTCTCTCTTGAGTTGTTGCTTCAATTCTTCCTCTATTTATAGGAGATGATTGATACTTGATAGGCTCCTCTTGGAATCTGATATCTACAAAAATTGCAATTAAAATCAAGATTATAGTCAAGTAGAAATCAATCCCACAATTTAAGGGAAAGTTGTCTGTTGCACAACGGTTATAATTTTCTTTGTCAAAGCATAGAGCGACCGGTCGCACGAGAAATAGAAGTTTGAAACATATCGCAGCAAATTAACACGGCGGCCGGTCGGTGCACCTCGACCGGTCGAAGGCTAGGGCGACCGTTTGCACCGACCAAAACTGAAAGAATAAAGTTTCGTTTCGATGTTTTGCTCCCAGTACACGGCCGCCTCTTTGGTCGACCGGCCGATCGCCTAAATGCAATGTTGTCCAATTTTTACGAAAATAAACCTCAAGAGATACTCCGAAAAATTCGTAAAAACATTTTAAACCGATCGGGAGTATTTAGGACAACATTAGAAATAGTTTTGAAGAAATAAAACATTTACACAAAAAGTGTTGTTCGATATAAATTCCAATAAATACTCCGAAAAATAGTAGAGACATTTTAGATCAATTGGGAGTATTAGGACAACATAGTTTCAATGTAAAAACCCATTGACTTAAAAACATTAAATGTGTTGTCCAATTTTATATCGAAAATAAACTTGAGGAAATACTCCGAAAAATATTAAAACCATTTTAAATCATTTAGGAGTATTTGGACAACCTTTAAAACCATTGTTTTGGTGTAAAATCAAAATCATCAAAATCATGATAAACCATTTATCAAACACCCTTAAGGAGGACAACCCTCGACCCCAGTATGTACTTTTTTGCATGTATATTCTTCAACTGACTTTTTGTTTTTGTTGAGCCGAATTTCAGATTCTAGGGTTCTGTTTGCTTTATTCCATGGTAGGGGAGTTACCGGTCTATCTGTCTCTCGTTCAATCAATGCGGCTTCTATTTCCCATCGGGGATTAGGCATTCCTCCATTAGTGCCAGATCTTCACGACGCTGGCCACAGAGAAGTCTGGTGCAGTGAAGGTCTACAGGGCCTCTATGGATTACAAATTGGTGTTGATGAAAGAGTCTTCGACTTATTATCATAGGGCAGTGCGCTATTACCGAAAGACACTCAGGGAAAGCGGGAAGGCTCCGAGGAGCTGGTGGATCTCCTGGACTTTGGGGTTTTTGACGAAGAGGGTGAGATTGAGCTATTGAGGCCTTGCGCAGACATCCCGGAGAACGATCTTGAGCGGAGATGGCGACGCGGATAACTACGATAGAACCCCTTAAACTTGAGCACTTTATTGCTTTGAATAACACTAGTTTGGTTTTTATCTTAGCCAACTTGTTCGGACTTGTATTTGGATATTCAGTATTTTATGTTTGAGATATTTGCTGGCCCCATGAGACATGATGAAGTTTTTCCATTCGGAATGCTGCATTTTCTGTTTCTTCATATATGTTAGTATTTTTCCTGCTTTTTGTTATTCAATTGTAAAATGCTTGTCTGTCGAAGTGTATTCCATGTCACGGAGCATAAAGCTTCTCTAAGAAGAGGGTGCATTTGCCCATCTTCGAGGATTGTGACCATCACCACGAGTGTGAAGCCTCTCGAGAGGGGTGACTCTACCTCACGGATCGCGAAGCTTCTCTAGAAGAGAGTATACAAATGTGACCACCTTGCAGAGAGGGATGAATTTGCCTCATTTCGAGGATTGTGACCACCTCATGAAATGCGAAGCTTCCCGAGAGGGGTGGATCTACCTCATAGAGCACAAAACTTCTCTAGAGAATAGTATACAAATGAGGGCACCCCAGGAAGAGGAGTGAATTTTTCCTTATTTTGAGGATTGTGACCACCTCCCGGAGCCCAAGCTTCCCGAGATGGGTGACTCTACCTCACAGAGCATAAAAATTCTCTAGATAAGAGTAAACGAATGAGACCACTTCACAGAGAGGGGTGAATTTGCATGTCTCTGAACGTGAGTCAACATGAGGCATTCCGGTGGAGAGCCTATTACTTTTATTGATAAGTAACTACAAACTTGTAATAATGGGAAATGGTGAAAGCAAACTGTTATTGAAAATATTAAGTGCTTGAAAAGAATGCAACATAAACTACTTGGCTCACAGGCGGGAAAAACATGAAACTAAATTGTCTTACGCCGTTTGGGCAGATGAAAATGAAGTGATAAAAAAACATATAATGCCCTTTAAGGGGCAAAATTCTTCTTTTGTGAGGGGGGATAGCGAGTTTCGTGACCCCTACTACGGTTGGGCCTGCCCACTGCCTTCTCCAATAAGCTTGCCATTCTTCAAGGTGGCCACGTAACATTCTCTAGCGGTCTTATTGTCCCCAATAGTCTCACCTACTCCAGTCTTAGTTGGGAACTTCACTTTGAGATTAACAATGGTGGGATGGCTCTAAATTAGTTCAAGTTTGGCCTTCCCAAAATCGTATTGTAGGGAGAGGTGGCATCCACGATGATGAAGTAGATCAGCTTGGTGGCATTGTGTTGGCACTCCACTCCTGAAGAGTTAAAGGGCGACTTATTTCTCATGTTGCTTTGATCACTTCTCTAGTGAAGCCAACAAGAGGCGTTATCGCCGGGGCGATCTCAGAAAAATCTATTTTCAATTTCTTGTAGGCATTCATGAATATGACATCTACAACACCTCATGTGTCCACTAACACTCTTCGGACCACAAAATTGGCCATCATGACAGACCACGATAGATCGGGATAGTTTCTCGGGACATAGTCTTCCACGCCAAATGTGATGGACATGTCCTCTTGGTCTTGATGAAGTTCATGGCTCTTCTCTTAGGAGGTGTTCTAACATTGAGTTCCCTACACTCGTTGTTATATACCTTGAGGGCACTCTATGCATCTCTTCCCTTAGGGCCCCTGGAAATTATGTTGATGATTCCTACTATATGAGCATTATGTCTTTTCTTGGCGTGTTGCTAGAGGTGGTGTGGAGCTTGGTGGAGTTCATGTTCTTGCTGCCAAGGATCCTTGTGCTACTTGTGTTGATCCACATAATCCTTCAAATGGCCCATTTGAGTCAACCTTCCAATTTTCCTCTTCAATTGGTAGCAACTCTTAGCGGTATGACCGATGTCGAGGTGATAACGACAATATTAGGTGGACTTTGATCTGTCTGAGTTGTCCTTCATCTACCTTGGAGGTTCTATAATCCCATGTTTCTGTGCAGCGATCAATATCTCAGCAATGGGCGCATTCAAAGGAGTAAAGTATGACTCTTAGTCTCTTCTTCTGTATTTTTTCCTTTTACTCATCCGAGAGTTGTTCTCATCATCATCTCTAGATTCCCTGTTGTTGCTCGATTCAGGTCAATTGGTCTCTTCCACCTGAATATGCTTCACAGCATGGTGCAGTAGTTCCTCCAATGAAGCAGGAGGTTTACCAGCTATAGAATCATTCAGCCCGTCGTGGTGATGGTTTTGTTGCAAGATCCCATCTAAGGTCTAGTGATGGAAGTTGGTAATTTATTAACACCCTCCACGAATCATTTCATGTAATCTCGTAGGGACTCACCTTCATTCTACCTAATCCTAAAAATATGTGAAATATTCTTGGGGCACTCTTTATTGATGGAAAATTAACGTATGAAGTTATTCGTGAGCTTGTCCATCCCATTGATGGATTTGAGTGGGGGGTGGTTGAATAAAGTTAAGGCTCTCTTGGTCAAATTGGTTTGGAACACCTTGTAGTATGAGGTGTCCGTAATGTCGTAGAGGTAGGCCTTGGCGTAGAACTTATCAAGATGTTCTTGAGGATCTCCAGTTATGTCATACTCGGGGAGAGTTGAAGTCATGATACCCGTTGGGAGCAGCTCAACTAAGTTAGTTGGGCTAAATGGACTCATCCTCACTATTGTGGTGGCTAGAGAGTTAGCTTGACTAACGCAAACAACCCGTGACTATTCCACCGGCGCTTAGGTATAAGTTTGTGAGTGATAAGCTCCATTTTCTCGCTTCTTCCTCCAAAGATAACGCTATCGCCCTTCATTCATTCTCTCTGTTTCTCCCAAGTCGGGGTCTCCCATAGCTAGTGGAGCTCGGGGAGGTCTTCTAACAGCTTCTATTGTGGATTGTTGCATTAAAGCATTATGTGCAGCTTTTTCAAGATGGCTTGGTGGACTTCTCACATCAAACGAACTTCTTCAGTATGCTGGACCTCTCCGGAAGGAGGGGACAACACCCTCCGAGAAAAAGGATAAGGGGGACTATCATCGCGTCTTTTTTTGCGGTCTTTCTTCTGGTGGATGGGCATCTTTTTGGTGGCACCCTTCGAGAAGGAGGGGGACTGTTCCCCACTTTGGAATTGGCGGTTTGAGAATTTGTTGTGAGTGCTTGCGATCTTATCTGCATTCTTATGTCTTGGCAATTCACACAAATATCGACAAAATGATATTGCTTGAAAGAGTAGATCGCTCCAAGTCAAGGTAGTTGAACTATCGGTCCAAATTCCACCATGGGAGCTGGGAAAGTTTTCAAGTGAGAACTTGCCTGCAATACCCAACAAACGTTAGATGGCCGTGAGATTTTCATGTAGGAGGCCCTCTAATGCTCAAGTCATCATATGTATGATAGTAATTCCAGAGAGAAAAGAATTTAAGAGCGATTAATTGAGAATACTTACAAATGAAAAAGGATGAATCTTTTATACTTGAGTTGATGGGTTGCATGGGCTTAGAATAATGAACTGAGCCTCATGGGCCGTTACGGGCCTCATGGGCCACTAGTAATATATGTATCCCAATAATAATTAATGATATCGGACAATTAATTAAATAAATATGTAAAATAATATATTGGGAAAAAGTCACATTTGTCCCGACACAATTACACAAATGACTTAATCCTATTAGTTTGTTTGTCACATCAAGTACTATAATGAATGGCTACAATATTTATAGGTCAAATCCATCCGGAAATTGAGTTGAGTCGGGTCCAAAATAAAATTAAGGACATGGATTTGAGGTTTTGTGGTACTTTAATAAATTGTCATGGGCAGAATAGTCATCACACATCAATTTACGGAATTATACATGTAGCAAAATATGTGCACACACTGATAAATATAAACTCCAAATTATGTTAAAACTGTCAAATTATGTTAAAACTGTTAAAACCAGAATTGGCCCATAGGTGCGATTGGATATACTTTTATTTTGAAAATTTTCATTTCGCTAGAGAATAGTAGTGAAAAAAAATTTGGGAGAACAAAGATAAATTTTGAGAGTGTGATTGGATGTGAGATGAAAAAATAATGATGAAAGTTGATTTGATGAGGAAATAATAAAATAATGATTGAATGTGATTGATAGTTAAAAATGTGTGAGTGAATGAATAGTGAAATTTGTGGGATAATGTGTAATAATAATTAGTTTTCTGTGAAAAAAATGTGTAGATGTGATTGGTGAAAGAAAAAGTGAAAGTGAGAGAATAGTATATTTTCTGAAAATTTTCATAAACAATTACATGTTTGGTCAAAAAAAATTCTTCAGCGGAACGAAAATGGATTCTCGCTCACATCCAATCGCAACCCTAGCCTCCTTCTCTCTCTTGCTTATCTCTCTTACTTCTCTTCTTGTTCTTCATTATTAAGGGGTGATTTTTGGCCATTTTTTGGCCTGAAATCACCCCATCTACATCTTAATTAGTTTCTTAAAAGGGGTTGGTCACATAGATTTGTATTATTTGCTTATTTTCTTATTTGTTGTTTCGCCGTCTGGTGCGGGGTTTAGATTATCACCATCTTGGTGTGGTGTTTTTTTCTTATACAGATTCAAATGAACAAGTTTTCGATCTGACATAGATAACAAATCAGATCATGGTCTTCAATAGGTTGTGGTTGCAGATCTGGAATCATAGGTATTTTAGGCACTATAAAACTTTCAAATTGTACGCTTTGAGCCGGTTTTTGTTATTAACCTAGATGACATGAATCTTTTCATAGTTCATCTCTTATCGTTTTTAACATATTGTTTATGTCTTCTATCGATGTCTTATTGCTATTTTGAATTAATTGATAAAATTATTTTTCATGTAAAAGGAAAACTGTCGAATTTTTTTCAAGTGCAAAGTCTAGGGATATATTGAAAAAAACAATCGACTTGCAATACAAACAAGTTATTAGGGGAATTAGGAAACCTCACGTTTAAAATTCCCTTTAGGTCAAGTCAATTTTGCGCCTTGAGAGAACTTGCAAAACATAAAGATTTTTAGTCCTGTAAGTTGAACTTTTTTGAGAATTAATCCTCTAAATTGTCATATTCATGTTTTAGTCCTTTAATTTTCAAATTTATAGATATTCAGTCTTTTAACTTTCAAACTTTCTAGATTTAGTCCTTTAACTTGGCAATTTTACTTTTGGTCCTATAACTTAATAAATTTTAGAAATTTAGTCTTATAACTTAGTAATAGTTAAATTTAACTAATTTATTAAAAGGTTAGTACCTACACTTTATATTTTTTATAGGACCAAAAGTAAAATAATTAAATTTTAATTTTTGAAAACTAATTAAATTATAAAAGTAATTAAAAATTAAATTAATTTGATTAATAAAAAATTTAAATAAATAGACATTTCTAAAACAATTAACGAATTTTAGGAAAATTAAAACAATTACATCAAATTAATTAAGAATAATTTGTCATATTTATGTTAATAACCTTTGGTGAAGAGAATTATCTCCAAGAAATGGATCTGGACTAGTATATAAGATGCATTTATTTCAGAAGGTTTAAAAAATTAATGCTTGAAATATCTTTAAAAAATTAATTAAATTAAAAAATGATTAATTATTTTTGTAAAAAGTTAACTGTTAATTAAAATTATTCAATTTTAAAAATAAAATTTAATTAAGAAATAATCTTTTAATAAATTAATTAAATTTAACTATTGGTAAGTTATAGGACTAAATTCCCTAAACAAATGTTATAGGACCAAATTTAAAATATATTAAGTTATAGGACCAAAGTAAAATTGCTAAGTTAAATGACTGAATATCTAGAAATTTGAAAGTTAAAAGGACTAAAACATGAAGGTGACAATTTAAAGGACTAATTCTCAAAACGGTCCAACTTACGGGACTAAAAATTATATTTTCCCTTGATTAATTATACAATATTTCTCATTATCATGTAAATAAGTAGAGGGTTTTTAGTGCACATGCTTTTTGTGTGCCACTTGAACCAAATTGGGGGCTAACAAGTGATTTAAAATGATCTCCAGTAGTTTGCACTACTTTGATGCAGAATTTGCACTATTTTAGTGCAAAATCTACATTTCATCTTCAACAGTTTGCACTACTCTCTACACTAAAAAAGATATTCTATAAGATTCCTTCTTTTATTTATTTAATATTCATTTTTATTACATTATAATTAATAAAAATACTAAATATATAATTTTATTGAATATAATGTTTATTAAATGTTTTGTTTTTAAAATTAAACAAATAAAAAAATGTTAAATTTAATAAAATTAATGCAAAATTGAAATAACAATTCATAAATTTACATATATTGTTTAAAAAATTATCACATACAATTGAATAAATTTTAGTATTATTTTTATTAGATCAACTGAAATATAAATTAATAATAATATTTAAAGTTAAATAAACTAAAAACAAATTGCATAAAAAAAAGCAAAAAAAAATAATGGCGCTGCTACTAGGGGTGTGCACGGTAAGGGATAGTTCGGAGATTCATAAATCTCCAGAACCGTCCCGAAGTTCGGAGATTTTAAAAATCAATTTCCAGAATCGAACCGTAGAGAAAAAATCTCCGTACGAACCGTGCTGAAAATTCGGTACGGTTCGATACGGGGATTCGATTCTAATGGGAAGGTTTGGGACGGTACAGTTCGGGACGGTTCTGGAGATTAATCAAAAGTAAAACACACAAAATAAGAAAAAATAAAAAATAAATGTAAAAATCACCAAATAATTATAGTCCATTTCTTTTTTTAGTGCAATCTCAAAATAAATACTACAACCATAAAGGGCAACACAATCTCAAATTAAAAATATTTTTTTTTTATTTTTTGAGATACAATTCATCTCGGTTAGTATATATCATGTCTTTCCTACTAAAATACAACAATCATTCTTTTTTATTATTATTTAAGTTAAAAATTAAAATCTTTATAAAAAATCATGATATCCAATAGTTGGATATTTCAGGATAGTAACCAAAAGCATAAAAATTAAAAACATCATCCTAGACCTAGAGATTATTCTCGGATTGCCAACTCCAAGTTCCAACCATTGGACTTTTCTTTTAATTTTATAATCATACATAATAAATCGGACAAAAATATCAAATGTAGCAAAATACAATATTTAGCGGTACAAATACGAAAACTCCCTGTCGTGAATGGTGGTGTATGGTGTCAGCGGCTGAAGATAAAGGATATATAATAATTTTCTAGGTTAATTAAATGTAGGGTATCACAATATCAAAAGATAAATAAGATAAAAATAATATATATGTATGTATTAAAAATTCTTAAAAATCGGTTCTATCTTTCTGATCTTCGGTTTTGATGCGGGCGATGCGATTCTCGATGCGGATATTTTAAAAATCTCGAACCGTACGTAAAAATTTTTTAGGGCGGTTCGGTTCGGAGAAAGTCAAAAAATCAACGAATATTTTTCGGTTCGGTATTTTTCGGTTCGATTCCTAAGAATCCCAAGTTCAAAATTAAATCTGTCTTTTTTACTGCTACATTGCGCTATTTTTGGCGTTACTGCTTGTAGCAAATGCTAAAGTGGCGCACAAATTAGCGCTTGATGTTAGAGAGAAATTGGCGTTGGGCGCCATTTTAGATCTCCTGTTGGAGATGGTTTATAACTTATTTTTCCTATATTTTTACCTTTATTGTCCTTTTTGTTTTTTCCCCTCATTTAATTACTTTATAAACTTACAATTATACTCCTATTGCCAAAATAGGGTAACATCACACACCAACGCCTCAAATGGTACCAATTTACATTTGTTTCATGTTTTAAGTCATCAATAATTGCAATGATAACAATGAGCTGAGAGGTAAATTGTGAACAGTTTGATTGAATTGATAATTGAACTGGTGACTCATACTTTACAAAAGAAAATATTTCACGTCATAGCTTAGATTAGACATTTTAACCGTGTGTTTAATTTTATGATCAACAAGTGCACATGACGTGCCACGAACACGATTAAGCATTATAGCGGTAGAAATCCGAAAAACAAGTCCATCAAGGACCCAAGACATAGTTTATTTATTTATTTATTTATTTTTAAAAACAAAGGAAAATATTTCCGTACTGGTTCAAATCCAACTGCAGAAGATTACAAATAAAATATGGGGGATTCTCATTCCAAGACACGACACCAGATATAAAATATGTGGCTTTAGCTAAAGCATGAGTTATACAATTTACTAACCTCCTAACAAAAACACAAGATGCCAATAGAAGGTCTTTCAATAGACACAAACAATCATCAACGGCTCCTCCAAAAATATGAGTTATCTAGTTTAAAACTTCTAATACTTTGAATCACCGATAAAGAATATGTCTCCATCATAATGAGGAAATCTCTCTTTAATCCAGCTAAGAGCTTCTCTAAATCCCAATGCAACAGAATAACTGGATTTAGGACTACAAATGAATCAAGCTCGCCATCGTGGCTATTCGGAGCCGATTCGATAAAAGGCTCGTCCGAGTTTGTTTAATGAGGCTCGTCAAAACAAACAAATCAAACTCAAACTTATAGATATTCAGTTTGTTAGCTCTTGAACAGCCGTTAGTAAGCTCGTGAATAGGCTCGATAATAGCTTCGTATAAATTAAACTAATGATTTGATTTTAATTTTAATTTTTCATATTTTTTACTTATGATAATATAAATATATTTCAATAAACTTATTTGTTTGAATAAAATTATAAGTTTTAGTAAATATATTATGCGTTTTAGATATATATAATTTTATTTTTATAATAAACAGAAGAATAATTTAATTTATAATTAATATTTACTAAGCTCGTTTAGGCTCGATTAAGCTCGAAAAAGTTCGTGAGCCATCAATATGTTCGATAAATTCAGGCTCGAGTTCGACTCAATAATAAATGAGTAAAACTCAAATACTCACAAGCTCGGCTTGGTTCGGTTTGATTGCAGCCCTAGCTGAATTTACAGGACCTGGACATAACCCTCTTCTTGCAGCAATGAACTTGCCCATGGAATCTCACACTACACACCCAAAACCAATGCTCTAAAAGCGCTAGGCGCTAGTAAAGCGGCAAAATGGGGCCTAGCGCCTAGGCGGAGCCTGAGCGAGGTTAGGTGGGATCTGAGCGGAGTTAGACGGAGACTAATCGTAAAAGACGTAAGCGGATAAAGAAAGTCTAGTACTTAGGCGGGAGTTAATCGAAATTAGGCGTGGATTTTTAGAACAGTGCCCAAAACCCTTGATGATTAAAAACAGCTCCATCCACGTTACATTTCAGTTCACCCAGTTTTGGCTAACACCAAACAGTCGCCCCGTCATATTGTTTATACCTCCAATCCTTTAGTTCAGCTTACTGGGCAGCTTCCCATTGTAAGAGAGAGGAGCTTTCCAGAAAACCAGAAGATCCAACATTTGAAAGGGTGCTAGAACTTAGAAGATATAGATTCCAAGTTCCAACAATGCCAAGAAAATTGACACGCCAAAAAAATATGGAAAATCATTTCAGCGTCATTATTGCAGATAGGACAGACAAAAGGGACATTAAAGCTGTTCTTATTTCGTTAGGCTTCATTTGGATTGAAGTACTTGGAGCTAAGGATTTCAAATCCATAATAACAAGTCCATTTATGTTATTTGGATTGAGTTATTTTATAATGGATTTCAAATCCTTAGAAGCTATTTTTGGGAGTTATATTGGAGGATTTCAAATTCATCTTAAATGGAGTCATTTGAAATCCTTCCCTCAAATCCTTTCCCCAAATCCAAATCCTCCCATCCAAATGCAACCTTAGAGAATTCTTTTATAAAAAATGTGAATGGTTGTGAAAATTTTTAGAAATACCCTATTCAATCACACATTTTTTTTTTCTGTCATCAATCACTTCTACTTATTTTTCAAAAAATTCATTTAATCACCAATCATTATTACTCATTTTCGCATAAATTCTATTGTTCATCTACTCACAACTTTTTAACTACCAATTATTATTTTATTAGTTCTATATCAAATCATTTTTTATGATTGCTTTCTCATCTCATATCTAATCACAATCTCAAAATTCATCTTTTTTCTTTCAATTTTTTTTTACCACTATTCTCTAGCAAAAGGAAAATTTTCAAAATGAAAGGATATCTAATCGCACCCTAACATGTTCATCCAACAACCTCATTCTTGTAGATTGAGATTACTTGTTCCACTTTTCCTACTTCACTCATATTCCATTACCTCGGATGAATAGAACGTGTATGATGATGTCACAACACACACGTGTCATTCATCGAGAAAGTGAAATAGAAATCTCATCCCGATTCTTGTTGGCAAACATTCTTGACTTGTGTTGTGATTCGATGTATATTTAATATGTTTTTATTGTAATTTTGTATAATTTCTGTATTAAAGACTGTAAGGAATGTATATTAAGAACAAAAGAATATTAGGGAGGAAAGAATGGGGAAGAAGAAGATGATTTTCATAACAAACTCTGATAAACTTTCATTACGTTCCCTGCATCCTTTTAACCACTACAACTTGGGACCACTTGGGACCACTTGAACAAAATAAATTCAAAATAAAATATCAACTGAAAGCTAATAAAATTAAGACAAGTGTACGATTTAGATAATCTCTCATTTCCCTATCAATAGTCAATATTCCTCCACATGGCATGTTTCCCTTTCTTCAGACAAAATACCGCATGCCAGCTTTTTTCCCAATTCTCCTCCAACTTCAGCTTCTTCTTCTAGCTTTTTCTCCAACTCTTCTGCAACTTCAGCTTCTCCCTTCAAATAACCACTTTTTCCTTTTTCTCCTGTAAAACCCACCTTAATGGTGTTCACAACAATACCCCCTTGGGAATCAGATCCTTGTCCCCAAGGATCAAAATGTGGAAACTTGCGAATCATGAACTTGATATCCTCCCAGGTTGATTTGTTCCAATTCGAATCTACCCACTTGACCAAGATCTGTTGCACATCCTCTTTCCCGCGCCTCACCACCCTCCGATCCAGCACCTCCAGGGGTTCAATTTTGAGGATCCCTTCAGCATCTGGCATAGGTAAGCTCTGTGAAGGAATATGTTGCTCACCCAGCTTCTTCTTCAGTAGAGACACGTGAAAAACTGGATGTATGCGAGAATCATCTGGTAAAGCAAGTTTATAGGCAACCTCACCAACTCTTTCCAAAATTTTGTAGGGGCCGTAATACTTGGGCGCAAGCTTCAAATTCTTGCGGAGTTGGACAGAGTTCTGGCGGAAAGGTTGCAGCTTTAGGTAAACTTCATCTCCTACCTCAAATTTTCTTTCACTTCGGGACTTATCTGCAAAAACCTTCATACGATTTTGAGCTTGTTGGAGGTTTTCCTTCAAATCTCTTATCATCTGTTTCCTCTGATGCACCCAATCCTTAGCTTCGATATTCTGTGAGTCAACATAAGGATCCAGTGAAAGCATAGGGGGTGGGTAGCCATAGAGAGCCTGAAAAGGAGTTAGTTTGAGAGATGAATGGTAATTAGTATTGTACCAATATTCAGCCATTGATAACCATTTCAGCCATTGTTTAGGGCAATTATGGACCATGCAGCGGAGATAATTCTCCAAGCACTGGTTCAACCTCTCAGTTTGACCATCAGTTTGAGGATGGTAAGCTGATGACATAGCCAAATTAACCCCCATGAGTTTGAACAGTTCTTTCCAAAAAGAGCTTGTAAAAATCTTGTCTCTGTCTGAGATGATACAAACTGGTAGGCCATGAAGTTTGTAGATGTGATCCAGGAATAATTTAGCAACAGACTGAGCAGTAAATGGGTGGGATAGGGCCAAAAAGTGTCCATATTTAGTGAATCTGTCAACAATGACTAAAATCACATCCTTTCCTCCAGATTTAGGTAACCCTTCCACAAAATCCATGGAGATATGTGACCAAGCTCCCTCAGGAATGGGTAATGGCTGTAGTAATCCTGGATAGGGACTATGATCTGACTTGCTTCTCTTACAAACATCACAAGACTGAACCCAAGAAATCACATCTGCCTTCATATTTGGCCAATAAAACACCCTTTTCAACCTCATATAGGTACCCTGAATGCCTGAGTGTCCACCATAAGAGGAAGAATGCATTGCAGTGAGAATCAGGCTCCTGAGACTATCATCCTTTCCCACTGCTAACCTCCCTTTGTATCTCACTAAATCCCCAGTGAGTACAAAGTCTGGATAGGTTGAAGGATCCAAAGTGTTGGCTGTGATTATTTTTGTGAAAAATGGATCCCCACCATAGCTCAATACAACCTTCTGTGCCCAAGTAGGAGTCAAGGTTGTAATAGCAGTGCAAGAATCCCCTATCTCACCAATTCTAGAAAGAGCATCAGCAGCTCTATTCTCTGCCCCTTTTTTATATTGTATTTCATAATTAAGCCCCAAGAGTTTAGTAATCCACTTCTGTTGCATGGGTGTCATCACCCTTTGATCAAGCAAATACTTAAGGGCTTGCTGATCAGTTCTAATGATGAATTTGTGCCCTTCCAAGTAATGCCTCCACCTCTGAACAGCCATTAGAACTGCTAGGAACTCTCTCTCATAAATGGATAAAGCTTGATTCCTAGGACACAAAGTTTTGCTCATATAGGCAATTGGCTTACCTTGTTGCATCAAGACTGCCCCAACCCCATAGCCACTTGCATCAGTCTCCAAAACAAAAGGTTGTGTAAAGTCAGGTAGTGCTAATATTGGAGCAGTTACCATGGCTTGTTTCAGTATTTGAAAAGCTTGGTCAGCTTCAGAATTCCAAGCAAATTTGTCCTTCTTAAGTAGACTGGTTAATGGTTTGCTGAGTACCCCATAGCCTTTAATGAACTTCCTGTAGTAGCCTGTAAGTCCCAAAAACCCTCTGAGTTGTTTAAGGTTGGTAGGTGTTGGCCACTGTACCATACAGTCAATCTTCAGTGGATCAGTGGATACCCCTTCTTGGGAGATGATATGGCCCAAATATTCAATTTATGTCTGTCCAAAACTGCATTTGCTCTTCTTAGCAAATAGACAATTATCCCTTAGCAGTAATAGAACCTTCTCAAGATGGCAAAGATGCTCCTCCCATGTGCTGCTGTAGACCAAAATGTCATCAAAAAATACCAGTGTATACTTCCTCAAACAGTCTCTAAACACCTGGTTCATCAAAGACTGAAAAGTAGCTGGGGCATTACAAAGCCCAAAAGGCATAACCAAAAATTCAAAGTGCCCATGATGTGTGTTAAAAGCAGTAAGGAACCTGTGCTCAGGTTTCATTAAGATTTGAAAATAACCAGATCTTAAATCAATTTTTGAGAAATACTTGGCACCAAATAATTCATCCAATAGTTCATCAATAACTGGGATAGGGTAATCATGCTTGACTGTAAGACTGTTAAGGTACCTATAATCCACACACAACCTCCAAGTAGCATCCTTCTTCCTTACCAAGAGAACTGGTGATGCAAAAGGACTTTGGCTATGTTGGATGACCCCTGCTTCCAATAGCTCTTTCACAATCCTCTCAATTTCATCTTTATGATCATGTGAAGTCCTGTAGGGATACTGATGTTTAGGGACACTTCCAGGCTTTAGGACAATCTGATGTTCAACCCCCCTACTTGGTGGTAACCCCTTTGGTTCCTCAAAGACATCCTCAAACTTGGACAACAAGTCCAACAACTCTGGGTTTTCTTTTTGTGCTGAAGTTTGTGCTGTCAGCACATACAATTCTTCAATCTGATCTTTGTAATCCATGTGCAACATCTTGTAAAGTGTATCCCCTGAAATTAACTTGCACTCTGCAGCAGATGTGAGTGCCTGAATTCTTACCCTTTTCCCTTTAGAAGTGACTGTGAAGGTCATCTTGTCATAATCCAATTCAATTGGAGTACAAGCCTTCAACCAATCACCCCCCAGGATTAGGTCACACCCCTCATTCTTGAGCAATCTGAGAGGGTAAGTGAACATATTCCCTTGCATATCCCAAGTAAAACCTTCAGCTCTTTGTGTACTGACTAACCTTTGTCCATTAGCCACTTTCACCAACAAGGGTTTAGCAGCTTGCAGGTGACAACCCAATTTCTTAGCAGTAGCCTCCTGAATAAAACTCAAGGTGCTCCCAGAATCTATGAGTATATGCAACCTGTGTTCACCACACTTCCCATATAGTCTCATAGTGGTAATACCATCCTCCCCAGCAATGGCATTAAGTGTCATCTGAATTTCATCCATTGGTTCAACAGATGTTTCTTGATCAACTACAGTGTCAGGAGTAGAATGTATATAAGCTAGCTCCTCTTCTTCAGACATAATCATATAAGTAATTCTATTTTTGCACCTATGTCCATAAGAAAACTTTTCATCACAATTATAACAAAGTCCTCTTTCCCTTCTAGCAGCCATTTCTGAAGAAGTGAGTAATTTAACTGGGGGTTTTGTGACTGGTGGAAGATTTGTCTTACTGGATTGGGGTATAGCAGTGTCAAATCTCCTGGGGGACTGGGATGACATAGGTGAAAAAACCTTAGAAGGTCCTTTGAGTTTCCTAGTGATTGCCTCCAAAGTAAGTAGTTGTTTCTTGCCCAATTCAATGGTTTGTTGCAATGTATTAGGCTCAAACATGTTCACAAATGCCTGCAGTTCTTCACTCAAACCACTGATAAAACTGGCTATGAAGTAATCCTCAGAATAATCCCCCCTATTGAGCAGCAACATACATGCCTTAAGTTCTTCAAACTTCTCCACATACTCTTGGTAGGAACCAGTGTGTTTAAGCTTATTAAACTCAGCAATGATTTTTGTTTCTTTAAGCTCTTCAAATCTGGCAGATATTATTTCAATGAATTGTTGCCAGCTTAATTCAGTTTGTTTAGTACAGAAATTTTGAAACCATTGTGCTGTTTTTCCCTCAAAGTGCATAGAAGCTAGAGTAACTTTTTGAGTATCTGGGATATTAGGTATTAACTTAAAATACCCATTGCACTTTAGTATCCAAGACCTGGGGTTAGACCCATCAAACCTAGGGAAATCAATTTTTGGAAGTGGATTTAGTATATGTATACCTTGCTGATCAGTTATCATCCTCCCCTTTGGTGAATATTGGTTTCTTGACTGTATACCTTCACTACCCCCACTTTGGTATGGACCTCCTAGTATGGATTCTTCCTCGGTTTGTGCTCTGCTCTTTCCCATATTCAAAAGCTGCAACTGAATAGCAGCTAAGGTGTTGGTTAGATGCTCATATTTCCCATTCAGCCCTGTCAGTTGTTCATGCATTTCTGAATTTATTCCTGAGATTTGTTCCTGTAGCTTCATTTCTGTTGCTTCTCTTTTCAGTGCTTCAGTTTGGAGTATGTGATCAATTCTTTTTTGTGCTTCTTGTAGGTCTTTCATACGTGTGCCCTCAGCCATGTCCAAGGAAGGCTGGCTCTGCTATACCAATTGTTGTGATTCGATGTATATTTAATATGTTTTTATTGTAATTTTGTATAATTTCTGTATTAAAGACTGTAAGGAATGTATATTAAGAACAGAAGAATATTAGGGAGGAAAGAATGGGGAAGAAGAAGATGATTTTCATAACAAACTCTGATAAACTTTCATTACGTTCCCTGCATCCTTTTAACCACTACAACTTGGGACCACTTGGGACCACTTGAACAAAATAAATTCAAAATAAAATATCAACTGAAAGCTAATAAAATTAAGACAAGTGTACGATTTAGATAATCTCTCATTTCCCTATCAATAGTCAATATTCCTCCACATGGCATGTTTCCATTTCTTCAGACAAAATACCGCATGCCAGCTTTTTTCCCAATTCTCCTCCAACTTCAGCTTCTTCTTCTAGCTTTTTCTCCAACTCTTCTGCAACTTCAACTTCTCCCTTCAAATAACCACTGTTTCATTTCTCTCCTGTAAAACCCACCTTAATGGTGTTCACAACAACTTGCTCTCCAGAACATATTTTTAGCCTTCGGGTATATTTGGTTAAGAAGAAAACATAGTAAAATAAAACGTTTATTACAAGAATTAAGGTATTGACACTACCGCATGTCTCTTGTGAGACTACGCGAGACCGTGAGACAGTGATATTTTTAGTATCAAAATACACTGAAAATTAGTGTATTTAGACAAGTATCACTTTTTACACAAAAAATATCAGTTTTTAGTGTAAAAAATGATACTTTTAATATCAAAAGTGATACTTTTCAAAATACACTAAAATTAGTGTATTTAGACAAGTATCACGTTTTACACTAAAAGTATCACTTTTTACACTAAAAGTGTCACCGTCTCAAGGTCTCACGGATTTTCACCGTCTCACATAATTTTTTACGTAAAAAGAAATATAATATTGTGCTAGAAAAAAGAATTATAATAATACACGCATTTATAAGATGGAATTTCTCGGTTTGTTTTATTCAAATCAAACCTTTTAGAAGGAAAACTCATTTTTCATTTATATAACATCAATATGCAAAACAAGATTTAAAAAAATAAAAACACCACTTAAAATAAAATTTGCATAATCCCTTAACTTCTTCAGAAATTGCATATTTCCCCATAAACCAAAGGAAAAATAGACCCAATAGTTCACCAGAAGCAGCAAAAGAGGAGAAATTGGCTTCAATTGGTAATCACTTAAGAATAAATATTTCAAAGTCCAAAGTCTCAAACAGTAAGTTTTTTTATACAACGAACAAATAATGCAGCAACAAATAATTCATCTCCATTAACATTTCTAGTCAAGCTTTGTATAAATCAGCAGAGCTTCATCCTCATCAACCCTTTCTATTTGTGCTATTCCAAGAACTTTTATTCACAGTAAAGCCATCATCACTAATAACCAATGACTTTCTAGTCAGATAATCCAGTAATTTGGTTAACTCAAAATTGCAGTTGTAAGTAACACTTTCTGCCCTTAACGAAGATATAACAAATCCACGCACGGAACATATTCTGATTTTAACAACAGATCAGAGGTACCATCTGTGGAAAAAGCACGTCGAAAGCTTTCGTTACAAACATAGCATTGATGGACATGCATATGATACTAGTGTTTCAATATATCAAGTGAATGTCGCGTGTAGAATAATGACATCATCTTGTACGTGTGACATCCATTGATGAATTGAAACACTGTAGGTATGAAGTTGTAGTAGTTCATTACCTGGAGGAACTCCAGGAGAAAAGAGCTGGATCGCTTATTTCAATTAGCATCAGTAGTAATTAACTAAAACTATTTGTCGTTTTTAATTCTTTACTGGATAAAATAAGCTCGGACCGCCTCCACTACAGGGGCCTGGCACATTGGACACTTCCCTGGACCCTGGACCAATCTTTCTGCACACTTAGAACAGGTGCACATGTGCCCACATCTGCAAGAACAAGTATTTACATGCATGATTATCTTTAACACTCATTTGGGCATTAGAATTGCACGATAAACACTTTATAACTTATGACTGAAAGAAACGTCACTTTCCTAATTCAATTAATGAGTGCTCACAAGAAACTGAGGCCCGAAGCACTTCCATGAAATCATGTTTAAACAATCTATATTGTGATGGTACAAGCATTTTATAACTTATGACCATTAGGCAAACGAACATTTAATTTTTTTTATTTTTTATTTTTGGATGGTACGAACAGGGATAAAAAGGTTCTTTTGCTAAGATCTTTATCTTTTTTGGACCATCGTCTATGAGAGAGCTTGTAAGCATAATTATTGAAAATACAGGAGCATTTATGCAATTATCCGCTTCTGTGTTATAGTTATCTAGGCACATCAATTACCTGTACAACAAGGAATCAATTTTGCTATCACAACATACGCAGCAAATTCCTCTCCTTACATAATCCCACTGAGATTCATCATGAAGTGTATTCCCTTTGGAGGCATCTGCATGATAGTATCAAATGAGACTGGTCAAGTCACGATCAGATGTTGAGAAAAAAGCACTGTATAAAGATGCAAAAGAAAGAAGAACAAATTTCATAATTATGAAAAAAAAAACAGAAGTGTACAGATATGAATTTCCACAATAAACCGTTGGAAACTTGCCTCTTGTTAAGATTGGCCGGTTTAAAGCTGCTGAAACCTCTTGCCGCACAGAACGCTGCAACTCTATTTGCATGTCCATGCATTGTTCCAACATACTTTGCATATTATACAGCCTCTGCTGAAGTCTAGCCATGTCAATCCTCAACTCGTTGACTACCTCCCACTCCTAATAAACATAAGCAGGAAGAGATGGTAATACAAAACGCTATTCACAAATGAAAGGATGGAGGATGTGATAGGTAACAAATTTTTTATCACACACTAAAGCTTTTACACACAAAAATAAGACCAGAACCATAGAAGCACAAGAATGAATTGATGAACACAACATTGTACACGAGAACCTTTGACAGATCACTCAATTTTGAAAGAATACAATTTCAAGGGTAATTACAAAAAAATACCCTTGAGGTTCAGCCTAATTAAAAAAAAAAACTATCTTTCAAAATTACAATTACCCCCTTGATATGTGTTTCTACTTTATAAATTGCATCCTCAAGAGGGAGGTATTCGTTAAACAAATACAAACCTCAAGGAGGTGTAATGCCTTAAAGAGCTACTTGTAATTCTGAAAGATAACTAGATTTTTTTTGAAATCAGGCCAAAGCCTCAAGGGTAGTTTTTTTAATTCTCTCTTAAAGGGAATGAATACAGAAAGTTCCGAAATCCAGATATAGGGGAAATGATGATTGGTATTACGGTTTCCAACTGCTGATTTGAGCTGTTGTGTAACATATCTGCACCCTGCAACTCCAAATCCCAAAGCGGCTGGGATGCAGTATCAAAGGCAGAAGTAGGATCAAATAAATTTCTATCAGGAGCCTCAGATAGAGATAGAGCTCGATCATCATTTTGTCGTCCTGTTTCCTGCTCAACTAGTCTAGGAGAAGAGGATTCATTGTCTGATTCCCAATCACCAGAAGCATGACCTTGCCTTTCCATCTGAGATTGTAGCACCTGATCTAAACTCTGACGGAAACCACTTCGTAAAAGACTAGAAACACGTCTCCTGCATCAGAAAAGAAATCATAAATAACAGTTTACTTGAAAGTCATCAATTTCATTTCGAAATAATTACAAAATAATCCCTGAGGTTCGGGCTAAGAGATGTTTCAAAATTACAAAAAGTCACCTCAAGTTTGATTATGTCTTAAATTTAAGAGGGTAACTATAATATTTCTATGAATATAGGGGGGTTTTCGAAATATTTTTGCTCATGAAGGGGAAAACTGCAAGACGGAATCAAACCTTACGGAGTTTGCAATTTTAAAAACCTATGGTTTTTTTTTTGGTAATTATCCCAAATCTCAGGGTATTTTTGGTAATTATCCCTTTCGTTTTTAATGTAATGAGATAGCGTACCGGCTGAAAAGCTCCCTAAGTTCCATACTTTGAGCATTATCATCATCAGGAAAATAAAATGTATGAACCCTTCCAACAGATGCATCGCCAACCTCTCCAGTAGGCATATCCAGCCAATCATCAATAGCCTCTTGCAAATCGTTGCTCGGCCAGTCTTCGTGTGATTCTTGCATCTGATCTTCGATCTCAGTTTCTGACTCGTGGAACTCATCCACTTGGTCTAAAGAATCGACACTCAAATTGTTCATTATTGTTTTTCGTCCAAGTCAGCCATACGATCAGGAGCTACTTCATGAGCATGACTTGCACCACTTCTCGATTCATAGCGTTCATGAAATACGTCAAGGGGTCCAGCATAATTTATATCCTCAGTTTCTAGTGGCACTTCATTGGTAATAATGGTATTTATCTCGCTATCCAAAACTGGCTCCTCTGTACTTTGAGCACTTCCAACATCAAGAGACACTTCTTGCTCATTTCTTTCATTGTAAGAAACTGGATCCTCTACTTCGGTTATTTGTATTACAAAATCCTGCCGACTTCTGTTTCCATCTGCAGCACTTTCCAAGTCTGATGATGTATGAATCCTCGTCATCTCCCTTTCCATGCCAGTAGACTCTGATTCACCATTGTTTTCATCATTCGATGAGGAATCAGATTCAGCATTGTTCACTGAAGCAGAAGCCGAGTTATCCAATTTGGAGAGGAATCCTTCTCTGTATCGCCATATCATGATGCCAGTAGTTAATAAGAAATGATGAAGAAAAAGAGTGAAAAGACATTATACACAAACTTAATACTTTAAGAGGTAAGTTTTCATTAAAGATAAAAAAAATAACATTGAAGCTTCTTTACAATTTAAACACAAGCAATGTCAGAAATTCCAAACAAATACTAGAGATGATTAATAAAGCGCATTTATGGTTCGGATATAAATTACAGCCCTAACATAAGCACTGAATCAAGTCTTCCGAAATGGAGATGAGCAAAAGTCTCACAAGTATTTACAACTGATCAGCTACACAGATATTATTTCATTATTGGTGTACAACAGGAGATGCAATTTATCAAAGAGTCGAACAAGTTGGCAAGCAATGTCAGAAATGGTACGAGCAGTCAATTAATCCAATCATTTCCCTACCGTGGAAAAAAGAAAGAAAATGAAAGTGATCAAATGAAAAATTCAATTACAATTTCCAGCCCCATTCTAGAATATTCTAACCCTGCATCTGGGATTAGATTATTTAATTCTCGGATCCAAGCACGCAATAAGAAAAAAACTCAAAAGCCTAAGTAACAAAGTCGATAAGGAGTAGGATAGATGAGCTTGTAAATGGTCGTCAATGCCTTGGATGAACCAATAGGAAGGAGATATGTATAAAAATTAGATATTAAAGAAAATGCTAAGCAAATAACAAAGAAGCTCAAAGAAAAGAAAAAGATTATTCCCGTAGACTTTAAAGGTTGATGCGGAATATCTATAACGCAGATAGCTCTTAATTACCTGAGGCCAGAAACTGTATGCCTCTGCCTTAGCAAACCTAGTTCTGTTGCAGCCACAGAAGATGGTCTCTTGTCTGGGATTGATCTTTCATTCCTTAAGAACCTACCTCTGAGTAAAGCCTGCAGGTGGAGCAAATTAGTTAATGCAATATACAATGTTATAGATAAGAATCTCAAGTTAGATTCATCTTTAACAGTAAAACAACATGCTCAGTCTTGACCTTTGGCCATCAAATCATCAAATGCAATCCATCATTTCTTGACAGTTACTTATGAAGGCCAACCTTTATCCATTGTGTGCCAAATTGTTAACAGAATGTCAGATTATTGTAAAACAGGATAGGAAACTGAAAACGAAACTGCAAAAAACTTAATGAAATGGAATTAAAGAAAAATGTGTCCTAGAGAAATCATAAAATTGGATTGACGGTGAGACGACTATAAGTTTAAAAAAGAAAAAAGGAGATAAAAAGGATATCAACGTCGAAATGTATTCAATGATGAATTATAACCTGAATCCTATTGCGATGAGCAAACTCAGACACTGGCCTCCGCTCCAACAAACCCTGAAGTTCTCCTTTCCTCTCACACTGAGCTTTCAGGAGAAGATCAAGAAGAGTCTGTCTACCACATAATCTTCGAACGGGCCTCCGTGCACCAATCTCGGGACGAGTGATAACTAATCCATCACGAACCTGCTCAATCTGAGAACCAGATTCAGCACCTCCATCTCTAAGTGGTCCCCCATTGTCTCTCTGCTGCGCATTCATCTGTACCCATTCTCTGATAATTCTCACCCTTTCACGCTCATTGTCACCGAGCCATTGTGGGCCCGAGCGGTTGTTTAGATGAAATCCATCAGAGGAATGATCCACGGTGCCACTGTTCATCCATTCTCGAAAAATATGTCTCACTCTTTCCCGTTCAATTTCTCCCAATTCACTAGATTGTTCAGATACAATACTGTTATTATCCTCATGATCCATCTCGGAACCCGTGACACCTTGATTCTCAGTTTCATTGACATTTTCAGACATATCATGCCCATTATCACTCCTTTGTCCCACGGACATGGAAGTACTTAAGCGGTCAGAATCCGAACCATTTCTCTGTCCCCTTGACCTATGAGAATGACACACCACACGGTCACCCTCAAGCTCACGCCACATTTGCAAGAGAGAGGATGCCCGGGTGCTAGGTCTAAATGGTTCATCACCCCACTGCCTCGACACTTGAGATTCCCCAAATAAAGAAGGACCAAAAGCCGATAAGTTGGGCAAACCCGCAACGGCCATTTTTCAAATTTTATCGCTTTAGCCACAAATCACGATGATTAACCGCGATAGTTGTATGCTTGGTTAAAAAAACCACACATCTGAATGTACTTAACCAAGAAATGCTTGAAAACCATTTCAGTATGAATCATCATCAACCTCGCCACTGGAACTTGAAAGCCAATGCACGCATCAACCAATGCCTGGAAAAGATCTAGAAAAATTACATAGTTATTGTTAACATTCAAATACAAAAGTCAAAACAACTCAGATTAGATTCTTGAAAGGATTACCCACCCCTTCCAAAGAAAAAAATCTGAAGATGCTTACAAAATTAAAGATTTGAAAAGAAAAAAGAAAAAGGTAGTTTAGTTACTTGCAGATCCATCTTGTCCCTGACCAATGACAACTCGCCCAAAAGGAAAAGGTGGAAGCAAAAGCAACTGCAAATATTCAAATTGCTGACAATTTCAAAATTGAAACCAAGAAACGAATCCAAAACTAATCATATTTCATCGAAAGAATCTTATTGTTCCACAAAAATCAATATCAAACCAACGCAACAACAAATTTACAAAACATCAAACACATGGTGGTTTAAATTTAAGAAAACCTCTCTACAAAATCGCATATATTATAATATTAACAATATTACGCCGCAACAACAACAATAATCATCAAATAAAGCAGACAAAACACCATTTCCACAAATATATTGACCAAATTGAAGAAAAATGAAACATTACCTCTCTGCAACAACTCTGCAGCACAATACCAATATGTGTGTGTGTGTGTGTTAGAGAGAAAGAGAAAAATCGGTTACAGAGAAAATTCTGAGAAAGATGAAAGAGGTGGGATTTGTTTATGAATATTGAATAGTAATAATAAAAAGGGAGGGTACCACGTCAACGGCACCGTTTAATTTATTACCCTCGGAAATTTAGCCGTAACTCTAACGTCTATTTTTTAATGCCCCGTCAAAAGCAATATCGTTCTGACTTATGGGTGAACGCCGCGTGTTAAATGTCCTTTCTTTTTTGTGAAATTGCAAAACGACCCCTAACGTTCTTGAATTTACCGGTAAGAAAAATAGTTTTACAATTGTTGGTGAGCAATTTTTCTCTTTTTTGGGGGTTAGGTGTGGACCCTTATTATTTTGGAATTATTTGGAATTATTGGTAGATTGCAAGAAAAATATGGATTATTTTTTTTCACACACTTAATTGTGACAGTCATTGTCAAAAATTCTGGTTCTAGAGCTGTCTAGAAATTGGATTCTATTTTACAAGATCAATATTTTTTTTTGGTATATTAATTGCATTGCTTTAATTCTTCAAATTTGACATCTTTGACTTCATTAATCACTTTCTCATAATTCAATTAACTTTAGAATTACAGTAACTTTTTTTCTGACTCTATAAATATATTTCTAATTGAGATACTCTCTTTTTAGTATATTAATTGCATTGCTTTAATTCTTCAAATGTGACATCTTTGACTTCATTAATCACTTTCTCATAATTCAATTAACTTTAGAATTACAGTAACTTTTTTTCTGACTCTATAAATATATTTCTAATTGAGATACTCTCTTTTTAGTATTTTTTTGAAACTAATAGAAAACAGACTTGTTTTACTATGTAAAATAAATTCTTTGTATAATAATAATCAATAACATTCCACTTGCTTCCATAAAATTTCTTTTTTTTCTTTGACCCCGCTTCCATAAATTTTTTAATACATTATTATACTCATAATATAAATTTTTGAAATAACGTTTTATATGGTAATTAACCCTATAAATATCCAATATAGTATGTTATTCATTTTAATTTATATATAAATATCTATATATTTTAAATTAATTTATTAAATAATATATTGTCTAAAATTTTGGTAATTTGATTTCAAAAAAAATTGGTGATTTTAATACTTTATCTGATTCATTTATAGCATATTAAACGAGAAAATATCATTTGAAAATTTAAATTGCTGACGAAAGGGAGATATTTAATATTTAATATCACCAACCTAATTCTCTTTTATTTTGACCAAATTAATTAAATTTCAAGTGATTTTTCTTCTTTCTTATAATTTTTAACGTGTTGACCCATAAAAAAGATATTTGGACAGACTATTTTATTTTTCGAAAAATTTATTGTGTATAAGAAAAAACGCAACCCACGTGGCCTCAATTGGAATGACAAAAAATAATAGTGGTCAATTATTTAATGAGACCCACATTTTTTTATCTTTGCCAATTTCTCATTGGCACCACTCAAGTGGTTCAAATATCGTTCTCTAACATTCTTTTGTACAAGACATAATATCTTGAATATGTGAGTTAAATCTCTAACATATTATACAGACTCAAAAGGAACATCTTTTTATGAAATTATATAATTATGTCCTCTATAGTTTAAAACTAATCTTTGTTTTCTAGCGCACAAAAATATGGAGGAAAGAAAATAAGGGTGATCTTGGGATTTATTGATATGTCCAAGCATATTTTACGGCAATTGAAAATAATTAATGCACATAATAAATTTGAGATTCTTTGGTTTTTCAATATTTTAGTTTAATTTAATTAATAGTACATCTACACATTTATATTGTACACTTATTGTGATTTTGCTTTCTTCTTGTTTTTCTTCATTTTATTTTTTTTTTTTTTGAGGAAGTTTTTCTTCATTTTCACTACCGTGATTGCTGGCAAAGGGACTTGTGCTTTCCGCGCGTATGACGTCTATCTATTTCACGAATTCAGGTTCAACCACTCCACTCCACTCTCCAAAGTATAGAATTTTTTACAGTATGATGGATAAATACCTCTTTTGATCAATTTATTTTTATTAGGGGCTTTAATTTGTGTGACCTACACGATGACTGAAGAACCTAACACGAATTTAGCGGTATGGGTACAATTCTTCGCAAGTTGTTAGTCCACCTCATGGCTTACATCACAAATGGTAGGTAAAAAAACATTGTAGCAACTTTGTTGAATTGGAAGAAATGTGGTGGCTGAAAATTTTGACAAAGTTTTCACATGTTGGAATTTTGATCATTCATTTGCCTATAAAAGGCACATTGGGCGGGCGTACAAAAACACACCAAGAAGAAGCAATCTAACAATTCTTTGAGAAAGAGAGAAAAATAGAGTAGAGAGATTTCTATAAGTGTGTGTTTTGAGTGAAGAAAAGGGAGAAAAAAATAGTAGTAATTTTTCATTCTCACCCAAAATAGCATTCCTATTTTCTCGGGTATTCCAAGTTGAGTAACTTGAGATAATTTGTGTATCCCCTATTTTTAGGAGAAATATTGTAAACTCTACTATACATTTAGTGGAGGATTTATCGGACTACGGTCTCGTGGTTTTTCCCGATTTGGGTTTTCCACGTAAAAATTCTTGTGTCCTATATTTTATCGTCTTATACTATTATTTGGTATTCTGGTTTGGTTCCCATTTTTAATCCAGCTAGGTGGGAAAAGATTTTACTATTTCCCATTTGTCTTCTGTCATTTATTTTGACACTCTTTCCCAACAAGTGGTATCAGAGCCACGTTGTTGCGGATTAAAAAAATGGAGGAATCGACATCTGTTAGTGGGATGTTCAAACTCAACGGATCCAACTACAATATTTGGAAACCAAGTATGTTGGATCTTCTCTCTCAAAGATCTTTATTTGCCATTGAAAGGTGATCTTTGTCAAACCAAAAGATACAAGCGATGATGAGTGTGGGAAATCCTACACGAAAAAACCGTAGGATATATCCGGCGTTTCCTTGAGCATAGCATTTTCCATCATTTTGCTAATGAGGAAAAGGTCGATGTTCGTGGAAAAATATTGAAACTATGTTTGAGAGGAAAAATGCCTTGAACAAAGCTTCTATTATCGTAAAAATTGTTCGACTCGGATATACGGAAGGTGCAAACATGACGAGCACCTAAATGCATATCGTGTCCGATAAATCAATCTACCACTATGAAAATATCACTTGATGATGAAGTGATTGCTTTATTCTTTGCTCGACATTGTTACCTGACGGTTGGGACACGCTTGTGGTGTCGAATCGAAACTCGGCCGAATGGTGAACTGACTATGCGATGGTCAAAGATTGTCTTCTTAATGAAGAGTCCGAGGAAGAAAGGAGTTAGAATTCTTTCTTCGAGTCAAAAGTCAAGCCTTAGTAGTGAAAATGACAAACGGGGAAGGAGCAAGTTTAGAGGTTCTCAAAATAAAAGAGACAAATCCAGGGGAGGTCCAAATCGAAGGACTTCAAATGTCATTATTGTGGTGGTCCAAATCATTATGAGAGGGATTGCGAGAAAGAAGAAAAGAGATCAAAAGAATGGAAATAATGAAAACAAGATTGATGACAAAGACACTACTGCACCGCTATTGATGGCGATGTTGTCATCATTTGTGATGATGCTTGTATTAGTTGACATGCCACAGATGACCAATTTATTGATTCGGAGCTTCATATCATATCACACCTCATCGTGATATGTTCACATCATACACTGGTGGTAGCTTTGGCAAAGTCAGAATGGCCAACCATGGTGTGACGGAGGTCGTTGGCATAGGTAACATCATATTGAACACTGATATAGGAAGCAGGCTCGTGCTCAAGGATGTCGACATATTCGACATTCGGCTAAATATTATTTCAGCACCGCAAGCTTGACGATCTTTGGCTATGACAATCACTTTGGTGAAGGAAAATGGAAGCTCACCAAAGGCTCTCATTGTCGCTAAGGGACGTATGCGAGAATTCTCTGTGCACGATGCGGCGATTATCCAATGGAGAGATAAATGCAATTGATAAAAGTTCCTCCATTGGTGGGCATAAAAGACTCGGACATCTAAGTCGAAGGGGCTTGGAAGTTCGACTAGAAAGAAACTTCTCCCGAGAGGTAACCAAGTATGCCCCTACAAACTTGTGTTGATTGTTTAATTGGAAAACAACACAGAGTTGCTTTCAAGAGTTTTTCTCCTTCAAGAAAATCTCATCCTTTGATCCGTGCATACCGATTTGTGCTACATGAAAGATAGAAGTCTTGGTGGTGCAATATATTTTGTCACATTTATTGACGATTTCTCTAGAAAGAAGTCAGTGCTTTGCTTTGAAATCTAAAGATCAAGTTCTTGGTATCTTTAAGAATTTTCAAGCAAGTGTTGAAAGAGAAAGGAAAGAAGGCTAGGCGAGTTCGTCTTGACAATGGTGGTGAATACCGGGGTCCATTTGAGCAACATTGTAGGGATCATGGAATCAAGCTTGAGAAGAGTGTTCCAAAACTCCTCAACATAATGGCGTAGCGAAAAGAATGAACAGGACAATTTGTGAACGAGTTAAATGTATGATGTCACATTCCAATCCCCCAAATCCTTTTGGGGTGAAGCAATGAGATCGCAGTTGATCTTATCAACCTTTCTCCATCACTCCACTAGGTGGCGACATTCCGGATAGAGTTTGACCGAAAAGATGTTTCCTAAAAACACTTGAGAGTGTTTGGGCTCACAGGGCGTTGTGCACATTCCAAAAGATGAACGATCCAAGCTTGATGACAAGACCAAGTCATGCATCTTCTTGGGCTATGGCCATGAAGAATTCGGCTACGAGTTATGGGACCCGACGAAGAAAGTTATCGAAGCGGGGATGTTGTGTTCCGAGGATCGACAATTGAAGATACCAAACAGTTGAGAAATCGATTCAAACCAATATGTTCCTGATGACGTAGATCCGGTTTCTTCTCCTAGAAACCGAATCATGGGGAGGTGCGCAAGAGCAACACCATGATACAACCGGTGATGTCCCTCCGGTTCCCCACCACTGGAAGATGCGGCTAGAAGGTCCACTAGGCAAAGACAACCTTCTACCGAGATATAGCCCACATGAGTATGTAATGCTCACGACGGGGAGAACCACGAGTTTTGCGGAGGCCATATCACATGATCGAAGGATATGTGGATGGAGGCCATGAAAGAAGAGATAAACTCTTTGCAACAAAATCACACCTATGACCGGTGAAGCTACCAAAAGGTAAGCGTACTCAAAAATAAATGGGTGTACAAAGTTGAAGATCAAGAGCAAAGCTTACAACCAAGGTATAAAGCTGACTGGTTGTGAAGGGTTTCAAATGAAGAAGGGTGTTGATTTCGAAGAAATTTTCTCACCGATGGTGAAGATGTCCTCAATCGAGTTGTTCTTGGGATAGCCGCCACCTGACTTGGACCGGAGATCGAACAACTTGATGTGAAGACCGCATTTCTTCATGGAGTTTTGAATGAAGAAATCTATATGGAGCAACCGAAGGGTTCAAAGTCAAAGGTAAGGAGAACTTGGTATGCGGGTTGAAGAAGAGCTTGTACGGCTTAAAACAAGCTCCAAAGACAATGGTACAAGAAGTTTGACTCCTTCATGACGACCATGACTACAACAGGACCGATTCAGATCACTTTGTGTATTCTTTAAGAAATTCAAGTGATAATGATTTTATCATACTATTATTGTATGTGGATGACATGCTAATTGTAGGTCATGATGACAACAAGATTGAGAAGTCAAGAAAGAACTTGGCAAGTCTTTTGCGATGAAAGACTTAGGACCGGCTAAGCAAATCCTTGGGATGAAAATCTAAAGAGACAGGGCAAACAGAGGAAGCTCACGCTATCTCAAGAAAAGTACGTCGGAAAGTTTTTGAGAGATTCAACATGAGCAAGTCAAAACCAGGTCGATTACTCCACTTGCGGGTCACTTCAAGCTCAACGCAGCGCAATGTCCCACGAGTGAGGAATATAAAGAGAAATGCAAAAGGTACCATATCTTCTGCTTGGCGCTTTGATGTATGCTATGGTATGTACTAGACCGATATTGCTCATGCGATTGGTGTTGTTAGCCGTTTTCTCTCTAATCCAGGAAAGATCAGCGTCCGCAGTGAAAATGGATATTTCGGTACTTGAGAGGTACATCTAAATATTGTCTAAAATTTGGTGATGACCAAACTGTACTTTCAGACGGATTCACGATGCGGATATGGTGGTGATGTTGATTCCGGAAGTCCACATCCGGATACGATGAGATTTGCGGGGAGCTATCTCTTGGCAATCGAAACTTCAAAAATGCGTGGCATTATCCACAATCAAGCAGTATATTGTCAGAATCTAAGAAGCTTGCAAGGAGATGTTGTGGTTGAAGAAGTTTCTACAAGAATTAGACTTGAAGCGGAAAAGTACACGCTCTCTTTGTGATACGATCAGTGCAATTCACTTGAGTAAGAACTCATCATTCCACTCAAGGTCAAAACATATTGATGTGAGATACCATTGGATTCGGGATGTGCTTGATGAAAAGTTGATGCAACTTGATAAAGTTCACACTGATGAAAATGGCGCGGATATGCTGACGAAGTCTTTACCAAGAGATAAGTTTGAAGCTTGCAGAAGCAAAGCAGGTTTGGTTGATTTCCCACATGAGGTGGAGGGGGAGAATTGTTAGTCCACCTCATGGCTTACATCACAAATGGTAGGTAAAAAAACATTGTAGCCCAACTTTGTTGAATTGGAAGAAATGTGGTGGCTGAAAACTTTGACAAAGTTTTCACATGTTGGAATTTTGATCATTCATTTGCCTATAAAAGGCACATTGGGCAGACGTACAAAAACACACCAAGAAGAAGCAATCTAACAATTCTTTGAGAAAGAGAGAAAAATAGAGAGTAGAGATTTCTATAAGTGTGTGTTTTGAGTGAAGAAAAGGGAGAAAAATTAGTAGTAATTTTTCATTCTCACCCAAAATAGCATTCCTATTTTCTCGGGTATTCCAAGTTGAGTAACTTGAGATAATTTGTGTATCCCCTATTTTTAGGGAGAAATATTGTAAGCCTATTATACATTTAGTGGAGGATTTATCTGGACTACGGTCTCGTGGTTTTTCCCGATTTGGGTTTTCCACGTAAAAATTCTTGTGTCCTATATTTTATCGTCTTATACTATTATTTGGTATTCTGGTTTGGTTCCCATTTTTAATCCAGCTAGGTGGGAAAAGATTTTACTATTTCCATTTGTCTTAGGTGTCATTTATTTTGACACTCTTTCCCAACACAAGTTCGGGTCAAATTCGGCTCAGACACGGTTAACAAGAGAAAAATATAGGTCATGTCAGGTCGACTCGCGTGTCAACATGATTGACCTATTTAACTCATTTAATTGTATAGTGACGTGTTATTTTTATATTTGGTGATGTTTTAGTTGGTTATATGATGCTGAACATATTATTAAATGCATTTTCGAATAATTTAATTTATTTTTTATTTGTAATTTTAGTTTTTTCTCCATTTTTTTTCATGTCAACTTTAATTTATATATGTATTCGTGTCGTGTCGGGTTACCCGTATCATAAACAGGTCGTGTTCGTATTGTGTATCTTGACACGAATAATTAAACGTGTTGTGTTCGTATTCGGGTTAAACGTATAATACTCATGCGAGAACACGATCCACGAATACAAAACATGACACGATTGACACACCCCTAATTTTTATCCTTTAATAGGTGTATGTTAAAAACCAAGAATGTATGTATTATTAAGTGTGAATGATCATTTCGTAAAAAAATGTAAAACAAATCCAACATTTTCGGATCCAAACCCCACATTTTCAAGCAAAATATTTTTTTAAATAAAAGAATCCTATAATGAAACAAAAGCATAAGCAAAAACCAAATAAATTATCAAAATCATATTATTGTTTTAAACATTACAATAACTAAAATCAAAATATTTTTAAACATTACAATAACTAAAATCAAAATATTTTTAAGATCAAATCTCTTAAAATCAAAGTATACTATTCATTTTTCTTTAAAGAGAAACATATTATTTTTTTAATTTTATATACATCATAAGACATTACAAAAACTCAATAAGAAATCATTGAGACTTTGAAGTGAGATTGAACTCTCAAACTAATTATGAGCGATGCTATAATTATACTGCAACAATCTTATTATAATAGTCATGTGAAATTAAATGTACTTTATACGTCAACTAATTATATTATTTTATATTTGTATATGCAATTCATATTTGTATAATATTTAAAATATATAATATATAAATTTAATTTAAATTATAATTGAATTCAAAAATCAAATCAAAACAGTACACGAATTTGAATTGAAATACGAATACGAATCTAATTTACTCGAATTAGGATTTTCGAATAGAATTCGAAAAAAATCCCCCAATTCGTTATTCGATCTTCCAAAGAATAAGGCCTTTTTCGAGTAAGCTAATTTATTTAGGACCCTGCAGATCCGCTCTTTTTCCTATTCAAAGATCAACACTAGAGGTGTCAAAATCAGCCCGGTCGATGGGCCAACCAACCTTGATCGATAAAGTCCGGTTTGGGCTGTGATTTTATAAGCCCGAAAAGATTCGGGCCTATTTGATCCAGCTCAGTAGGCCCGATATACCGGGCAGAGCCGAAGTAAATCTAGTGTATTTTTAATACATGTGCTAGGTTGGACTCCCCAAAATAGTGGCCCAAAAAAATTCTGGGTCGGCCCAATCCAACCTAACTTTCTTTACCTTGGCCCGACCCAGGCTATTTGACAGCTCTAATATGACTCTGTATTTTCACATAGACTTGGCTGGCTTAGAATTAATGCTTTGACCACTAATGTTGAATCCAAGACCTCTCCCCCATAGTAGTGGGGGATAGCAGATGCTACTTCCTAGCCCATGTCGACTACATAACCGCTTGGTTTGGTACATTCTTTTAGCACTTTATTTTCACATTAAATCAATGATAGCCCTCTAATTTGGGTAAAGAAAAGAACTAAAGGTAAGGAGTCTTTTACCGGCAAAGTCGTATCCCGATCTGGATGCCATTTAGTGAAGCCTTATTCTTAAAAGAGTTTATGCGATGATTCCATATGCTATAGAATCACGGACGATGTTGATGCATATGGACGATCTCTTACTATTATTGGAGAAGGAGTTGGGATCTTATCCGCTTTAGAGGTTGGAGGAGGTTAATCAATGGGGGGGAATCAACTGGTATTGAATCTTTCTATAACAATTTTTTTTCATGGATATCTGATATTCATTTTTAAACCAAACAATGATTTGACTCAATTCAATAGAAACTTCACTTCTACCCTGTGTGATATTGTATTGGAGCTTAGGCCACTCAACACATCTTTTTGAGCAGATTTCATCTTAGCCTTGAAGGAAGGATGTCAGACGTTCATCTCTAGGACATGCCCTGATTCAAATGCTGGTGAAAGATTTGATGGAGGAATTGGACAACTAGGCTCTTATGCATCTATTGAATCCGTCCCGAACATTTCCTGACAGCACCCAACTTTGCTTGATTAAGGATTAGGCTCAGAGAAGAATAAAGAGAAGACGTGACTGCTTCCCTTGCTAGATAGTAACTATACGTCTAAATTCTAATCAAGACAAGATCTTGAACCTATCACTTTGCCTTTTACCGTTCAGAAGAACTCCATAACATTTGTGCGGGGATATCATCACTATTAGATTCACTTTAGGAGAGGAAAGAAGACAGAAGAGCAGGCCCTTGCTTGATGAAATTTGATTCAATTCGAAATTTCAAATTGATTCAAAAATTGAACCCATATATCTAGTAAATGTATTTTATGTATTTGAATATTTGGATGAACTTTACGTTTAGGAGTCGAACCCGACCATGACTTCGAGTTCGTGCCTGACTTCAAAATGGGCTAAGTATGTTGTGATTGGTTGTGAGAAATTTTCCAAAATTTCATTTTTTAGAGAAAAAATTATAGGGTATGTGATTATTTGTGAAAAAATGAGTTTTATTAAAAGAAAATCTCATTTCATTCCAAAACCAACTCATTTTTTCTCTTTCTTTTCCACACTTTCCAATTTCTTCTTCCCGGATGTGGATGTGCCCAACTATACTATTTATTATCTCTCCTCCTCCTATTTATATAATAATTTCAGTATTTTTTAATTTATCACCATTTTTGTTATTTTCTCTTAATCTTGATAACAAAAGGTATAAAACGAGATCCATATTTCTCATTTTTGTTCAATTTTCTTACATTATATTTTACACTATTATTTCCACAAAAAAGTTCCACAAACAATCAACATCTCTAAAAGATTCCCCATCACATCATCACAATTATTATTTTTTCTCTACCCGATGCTTTCACTTTTAAAAAAAATCACCACCATTAACTCAGAAAATGAAAGTAGATGGAACGAAAGATAACCAATCATAGCCGTAATTTTTTATTTTTTTATATTTTACTCATAGAGATCATATATAAGCTAAGTTTTCTTGGTTAAAAAATTAATTAATTTTCTTGTTTTTTTCAAACTAGTCCATAAGAAAATGAATTTATAGTAAAATTTAATTTGAAAACAAAACTGAAAACATCATGACTGTCAAGGTTTAGGTGTAAATAATTAACCGACAAATTATCTTGACTCGTGCATGCAAGCACTTTGGCCATCTCCAGGGGTGAAAACAGTCAAAGCTGCCCGACAGGGACCTACGGCTCCCGACCTACTTTGGGCCCCGATCCGGTCTAGTATATTTGTTAAATAGGTTAGATCCATGCTTTTAATAAGCCTACTTAGATAAATAAAGCTAGGTTGGGCTTTTACAAAAGCTTTTCAAGCTAATAGTCCGGCCTATTTAAGGCCTACAAATTTAAATACCACAATATATATTATATATTTTATTAATATTATTATTTTTATATAATTATTAATTATTGTAATCGATAAAATATATTAAAATAAAATATATATGGTTTGTAGGCCTTTGATGGGATTTTAATAAAGCTCGGTCGACCTATTTATTAAATAGGTCAGGCTTGGGCTGGAAAATAAACCATGTATAACAGGCCAGACTTAGGCCGAATACACGTAAAACAGGCCTAGGCTGTCCGACGCAAAGCCTAGCCCGGCCTGGCTTATTTTCACCCCTAGCCATCTCCAATCGAGGAGGAAACATGCGCCAAAATGACAAAATGGTGCAATATTTGTTCTCCAATCGAGCTCTAAACTTGCGCTATTTTGACGTAATGAACAGTATTGCGCCAATTCTGGATCAAGCAGCATTGTAGTTGCACTATCCACATTTTTTTAATTATGAATAAGCGACATTAACTTTTAGCCAATGAGGCTATGCGATGAGTATAATTATATCATGCTCAAAATTAAGGAAGATTTAAAATTGTTAACTAATGCCATAATGATTAAATAATTAAATAGATCCACAAGCTTTTTTATGTCTAAAATCAAATTAAGCTAAAATGTTTGGTGTGCTTTTTTAAAACAACCTTAGAAATCTCGAAATGAGCCTAGATCTTGAAACATGTACTTTGTCTACAACAATTATGAATTAGAAAGAACTAATGATGGGTTTGACTGTAGCAAGACAGCTTGTTAGTAGTCTAATCATTGTACTTATTTATGAAGTATTATGGGACATTTGTCCCTCCATAACACAACATTAGTGCTCAAAGTTTAAAAGTTGAAGAGACCACCATATTAGATTAGTGAACCACTTTAGAGTTGTTGGGGACAACTGCCAAATGTGGTCTTGTAATAAATATTTCATTCTATTTTCAAAAATTCAAATTTGGTTAATTTATTAATGTTTAATGTAATTCTATACTTGCTTTATATGGTGAACTAGTAATCCCGCACGTGCGTTGCACGTGTATTATTATTTTATTATTATTTTTTATTATTATTCACGTGTATTATTATTTTATTTTATTGGTTTATACTGAAACTATCTATTAACATGAATTTGTATTTATTACTTTATTTTAGATTGGTCTCGTATCATAAAATTAATGTGTAGATAATTCAAGATAATAGGGTGTTAATGGTGCAATTGTATTTTTTTTTCTTATAGTGACTAATGAGAAATAGAAAATGCTCGAATGCATTGTGAATATCTGGCTATATAAATTTTTTATATTATTGACTATACGCATTTAAAGAAGAATGAATTAAGATTTCTATAATCAATTGATAAAATTTAAATTGAGATATTATTCAAAATAATATGGCAGAAAAAGTCATGAAGAAAAATTATAGCAAACTATTTTTCATTAGATATAAATTGTAGTTGTATTACCGCAAAATTTTACAGCAATGTCATAATAATACACTAAAAAAGTTATGAACATAAACATGATATAACTGAAACAGAGAATACAAATCGTACCATTGACATTTATGTCCGTTCTCTATCGTTTATTTCCGAGTGAGTTGTAGATCCCTTGAGTTTTCTCATTTTGATCAACAATAAATTGTTGTAATCGCTCGTCAATCCAAAAATTATAGGATACAATGGAAATTATCACAACCCAAAAAGGTTTATCTAGGAAGTTTAATAGAAACTTTCAAATTTGGTTAATTTATTAATGTTTAATGTAATTCTATACTTGCTTTATATGGTGAATTAATAGATATGCTACATATGTTTTGCATAGAAAAATTGAAAATCTAGTCTAATCAACTTATATGGACAGCATTTAAGAAATCCTAGACTCGACCAAAAAAATAAATGAAGAAGAAATAAAGAGAGAAAAGAAAACCCTAGGATGCTCTCTTCTCTCTCTTCTCCCAAACCCTAGGGTCGTGCCTCTATGACTTTTCCGGCGGTTTTCTCGGCGTTGGGATACAAGCCGTCGGTTATGATGTTTGCTCTATTGCTACATCTTGTTCTCCGTTGGTTTTCTCCTCAACGAGTTCTCCTATGTCTTATGTGGATTTTGCGGCAAGGGTTTATTCTATGGATCCTTCGAATCTCTTACTTGGGCTGCCATGAACTCATCAAAGGTGGTCCCCTTGGCAGCGGTCCCCCCTCCTAAGGTGGTTTCAACTATGGTCCCTCCCAAGGTGGTTACAACAGTGGTCCCCTCCTCTCCTTCAAAGGCCAACACTCAGGCAACAGTGGTCCCCTCTACAAAGTATCCTGCCATATCCTTGGATTCATCTGGTGTAATGATGCCCCATGTATGCCCTAGTGTTGGGACCTCTCCCTCAATGTCATCCGATTATGAATCGAATCCTCGACATTCGGCTCATAATACTAATGCTCAATCCAATTTTGGCCATTCTTTTGCTAAAATTGTTCAGGTATTCACCATCATATGGATTCAACTATGCAGGCCCAGGGTAATTTTACAACATTTTCGCATGTTGTTGATGGTAAATCCCATTCTATCCCTAAACCTATTAGAAAGGGAGATTATTATTCACTATTGATGAGAACGTTTATCAATAACGCCGCCGAATTTTCCTATTCTTTGATTGGTAGGGTGATATTAGGCAAGGGTAATAAACCACGGGCGACTATGCTTCGCATAAACGCTATCGGAAATATGGGGAATTAAAAATGATTGAAAACTAATCCCCTTGGGTAAGGAAATTTTTTGTGTCAAGTTTTTAATGCGCAGGATCGGCACGAGCTCAATTACGTATTAATTGGGCGCTTAATCCGGGACTATTCGGCTCTCTCCATGGGTCCCAGATTTCAATCCATACAAGGTACATGCGTCGGTGGCAAGTGTTTGGGTCCGAATCTTCGAGCTCAGTTTGGAGTACTGGGATCCTAATAACATCTTGGGGATCGCCAGTGCGATTGGGAATCCGATACAAATTGACCGATGTTCACTTGATGGTTCTGCAGGACATTTCATCCGGGGTTAGTGGATATTGATCTGTCAAACCGTTGGAGGAGCACATCATGGTAGAACGGGTTGGCCGTGTTCCTTTGTGTCGATTACTTATGAGAAATTACCGAATTTTGTTCAAAGTGCAGTGTAATGGGACATTCGACGGTTTCTTGCCGTATTACTCCCGCAGGGAACTCAACCACTGAAAGACGCGCCTCTCCTGACCAGGGACGTCCCAGGACTTCAGCCACGTCCAAATTCTATGCAACAGGGTCGTTCCAGGGTCTATAAAGTTTACCGTCCGGTGTAGCAGGACAAGGGCAAGACCGTTGTTGACTCCATGGGAAATACGGGTCATCAAGGTCGTGTTAAGGAGGGTGAACCTTCTCCTTCACGTATTCACACTAAGAATTCTTTTGATGTTCTGGGTATTGATTCAGATGATGTGGCATGTGATAATACGAATTTGGAGCCCAAATCTGATAATGAGAACCGGATTATGGCTTCGGAATATAATACTAGCAACATAGACAGAGCCATAGTTCTTTATCAACCGCAGGCAACAAATTTGGATGAACATGGACAGGCTAATTTGCAACGTGGAATGATAATAGTTTCAAATAGCCTTCCTTTTAATGATTATGTCCATAGCTCCAATGATCCTTCCGAGGGGTTCAAGGCTATGGCCGTTGCTGCCCGGAAACGTTGATCAGATATGGCGGATGTAGACGATCAAGATGATGCAGACAAATTGGAAGCTTTAAAGACCAAGTTAGGCGACTCTTTATCTGCTCCGATTGTCCTTCACTCAAGTGATTCGTCAGAAGCTATGAACGTTTTGGCAATTGTGGCTGGAGGATCCTGGGCCGATATTCCACAGGATACATCAGACCATCAGGAGGATACTCAAGCACGTGCAAAACAAACACATGCCAATGTCCTTCGAAAATCCTCTAGAAATAAGCGTCCATCATTTCGATTGAGATTTTAAGTTATTTCTGTTGTTTCTTTTGTGGGGTACTCTTTTTCTATCAAAGGTTTTACCCAATGAGTTTTACTTTGGTAGGTTTTAACAAGACCCTTTTTTTCTAAAAAGCTAGTCTTTGTTGTAATAAGTTGACACTATATTTTCTTTTTAATAATATTTTGCATTTAATAAAGAAAAAGAGAGAGAAAAGAAAAAAAAGACATTTTCACAAATAAATAAAATATATGAAACTTGGCTCATACTTAAATTTAAATTACGGTTTAAATGTACTAAAACCTAAACATGAAAATCGGGCAAATTAATATTTGGAAGAAGAAAAAAATGGTGGAAGGAAAATATGGAAGGAAAATATGGACAATAAAAAACCTGTCATGACCAAGCGTTTTGACTCGGAATTTAATTTTCAACTCTATGGAGTTAGTCGTTCATCGTCATCGTAGTTCGTACTACGAAATAAAACTTTCATGTACCACAAACTTGTAGTTTAAGTGGTATCGTTCACCCTTTATAAGAGTATTGATCGGGAGCTTCAAACATTGTATTTTTCAATTTATTTGAAATTTATCTCCTCCCCTTCAACCACTATTCCCAACTTATTAAAAAAAAAACTTTCATATAAATATGGTATTTATCTTATTCATCATAGATAAAAATAAATAAATTATATATTTACTGACGGACCAAAACAACTACTTGGCATTCATTCTCACCCTGAAAAACAATTAATCTAAGTCGGGATGGTCCTTAAATTTTATGTAATATAGGCACAAAAAATACAATTATGAACAACATCAAAAATAATTAATAGAGCACAAGTTTACTCAACCTAATTAATATATACATTTTAAAACTAAATAATAAATAGTAAAAAAAAAAAAAGAAAAGCTATGGGGCAGGTGCATCATACTAGAATATCTCATGTACCCAAATTCATCTTAAGAATCAAAATTATGGAGCGAAGAAACATATAAGCAAAAACTTGTGTAAAACGGTTGCACGGAGCGACGGGTAATACTTTTAGTGTAAAAAATAATACTTTTGGTGTAAAAAGTGATACCTTATCCGAATACACTAAAATTAAAATTAAGTTCCGCATAAAGTATCACTTTTTACCCTAAAAGTGTAATACGTCGCATCGTACAACCGTCTTACAGGAGACATACTCAAACATATAAGCATGAGCATGACAATTACAAATGCATGTATCATTGAGTCTATATATGGATAAACATGAGGACCCATAATTCCATATACTGACCACATGGAATTGCACTTGTTGGTGCTAGTAGATGATGGGCTTTGATGCATGTTCAATGCCTCAGATATGTTTGTTGTCACAATGACAAAAACATATATAAGTTTGTGATGAAAAATGCATATATATTAGGTGACCTTTATTTATCACATTGTACTCTTAGAAAATATCATTTCTAGTACTTCTTATCTTTTTGCATTTCCTTTTGTACTTTAGTCCTCTTGTTTTTTTTTTTTTATTCTCCATTTTAATAAAGTAAGATTGAAATTGCCAACTTAGAGGGGCCTCCGGGGCAAAACATGCATAAAAAGATTGTTGCATTTTTTGGGTACATAATTTACAACACTTTCACTTACATCTTCCCAGCTGCTGGGCTTTTAAAAGGAAGAAGATATTTATTGAGCCTTAAAAGGTATTACAGAAATGAAAGGAGCTTTATTTATTAGTCTTTTCAAGTGAAAAAGAGAACAATAACAACAAGAATTGTTAAACTGGTTATTAAGATAGTTTTGCTTGGTCTTTTTTTTTTCCAATATATAATATATCAAACTATAGATCACATTCATAATATTGTAGGGTACATGACACCTTTTGGTTTTTTGCCTAAGTTTTTGTTGAAATATGTATTGTTTTTTAAAGAGAAATAGAAAGGGAATGAAAATTTTCAAGAGAAAATATTGCTGTGACACAATTTATTTAATTCCTTTAATTATATAAGGTAAGTTTAGTAGCCAACTTTACTTGGGGCAGCAGTGGGATAGTTAGTTTTGCACTAAACAAGAGGTGGTCCATATTGTTTGGATAGTAGGGACTACCCAACTACAAACTTTTCATTTTTGTGCAGTGAAGTAATATATTTTATGTGAAAGTTATCAGTTCCTATCATGTGTGCCATTTTAATTGTCACATGGTCAATATAATATGTAAGATCATTAGTTGCTCCAATTTCCATAAATCATTTATTCTTGATCAACCCTCATTCCATATATTTTGATTTTCTATTTTAAAACAGAGTTTCATCTCTTATTCCACCGCATGGATGGTTGTGACATGTTCTATATTATAAACATGTAACATTGTATTATACACATGTAACACCTCTTTTTTAAAAGAGTTAATTCCACACCTTAAAAATCTTTTTGTTTAATTAAAAAAAAAACATGTGATGTTATTTAAAACAAAAACTCAAAAACTTTCGTAAAAACAAAAGATCATTTTTTTGTAAAACAAAAGTTTTTTTTTTTGGTAAATTAGACAGTAGACTTATTTATATTTTTGAAACAAAAGGTTAATATTTTGATGATTCCTACTAATGTGGTCAATGTTGGGTATTTACACCTTGAAACTGTTTCAGTGATCAATAAATGACTTTTTCCGTATTCTATTCGTCCGAGGTAATTGATAGATAGGGAATTAGGGATATGGTTGCAAGTTTGCAACTTGCAACACGAACAAATATGGGCCCTTGGTATTTGCCCTGATACCCTCCATGCTCAAAGTTAGTATCGATCTTTGCAAAAAAAGAGAATATTTAAATATATAATGGTTAGAAGTGGCAAAATGCGGCCGGTCAGGAGGACAGGGTCGGGTTGGACTAGGTTTTCCAGTAGAAAAAATATGGGCCTATTTGGCCCCGACCAATAGCTTTAGCATACACAATGTAAATACATGCGGGGATGGGCTAAACCTTTTTTAGGCACGAAGAAAAACTCACCGAGACCCATCCCGATTTTTTCCATTAGCCTGATAGCCTCGGGCGCCAAGATTTTACCACTCTATTATTAGCTCATCTTAAAAGGATGGGAATTTAAGGTATTTATACTAAAATGCTTGAGAGGTGGTATCTAATCTTGTGTAGAATGGTGTGTGGACAATTTATGGTTGTGGGCATGTGGACTTTGAGATATTCATATGGGGCCTCGTGAAATTAGCATGTGAACCTTTATGAGCTTAACATAAGCATTATAAACTATCTTTGAAAAATTTGATCAATGACCTCGTTTAAACATCGGGCATAGTGTAGCGGGCCTTTCCATATATCATGATTAGAGCTGTCAAATGAGTCGGGTGCAAAAATGGGTTGGGTCGGGCCAAAATTCCACTATACCACTATTTTGTAGGCCCAAATCCGACCCAACCAACGAATATACAATTGAAATAACCGGATTGACCCGGCCTTTTCGGCCTACAAAATTGTAGTCCAACGACCTTTCACCGGCCGATCTGCCGGCCAATTTTGACACCTCTAATCATGAAGCATCACTTATATATTTTTATAAAATGTCAACGGGGATATCCTTTGTAGGTCGAATGATGCTTCTTCTTCTAATCTATTTCTTTTCAGGGATTATTCATCATTCATTTAACTCAATGAATTATGTGTCCAATATACTCTTAATTGTGGGAGTTCTTCACAATTATGTTAGGAATTACGGATTTAGACTTCAAAATTCCAAATTCATAACAAAAAGATACACATTATTTGTGAATCATATTATTTTACAATGAGTTTTAAATTCTTAGATTCCTATATTAAATAAATTTTTAAGTTACTATGATCAATATAAAATCTTCTAGATACATTTGAAATCATTTTCCCAACCCTTCATGATGTAGGTAACTCTGAGCAGAATAATTTTCATTTTAAACCAATCTATAATACAAAGGCGGAAACTTACAATTATACGAAGGCCCGAGCAGTCCATTAAGTTATTTATTAGCCCAAATGGGTGGAATAGCCCACAATGCCTAAATTATATATAGGCCATGAGGTCCAAGTCTAGGTGTGCGCCATTTAAGATCCAGTCTCTAGTTAATTGTGTTCTCTCCGCATCCTTACTTAAGCGTTGAAGGAGCTTCATCATGACAATTTTGGATATATTTTAACGATTTGTTCGTGTTGTAGATTAGAAACCACTTCAAAAATTACATTCAAGACACGTCTTTAGAATGAATGTGCAAAACTCTGAACTATTTGATCGACTTTGGACCCAAACCTAGATATGTGAGTTCATTATGTGTCTAAAATTGAACCCATTCCATGATGAAATTTTGCATTCAGATGTATTATTTACTTAATTTCCATTTTTTTGGTACAAATTTATTACTTTTGTGGGCTTAGGTGGGATGTTGTGATTTATCCTAGGTAAACCCATAAGTACTTCGATGTTCAGGCCCATATGTGATGATTAGCCGATCTGAAATTGTATTTTTTGTGATGAATCCTTGTACAGTTTATACTAAATTTGGTACATATTGAATTTACAACTTGCCCATAAAATTTAATCCTCAATGCAAGGAAAGGAAAGAAGTAATATGATATATTCTAGCCATATATAAGTACTATAGAATAATTTTCTCACGATGTTCTCATAATTTTTCTCCTTTTGTTAAATTTTCTTTTGACTTAGTTTGCAATAATGCGGACAAAAGTGATATTTTAAGGATACATAACTTAATAATACAATCGTTTTGTGGGAAAAAGGATACATTGATTATATTTAGTACACTTTTATCTTATATCCATGTATTCCATCACCCCGCTATAAGAAAACTTGATATTTTACAAACTTTTTATGTCTCCTCTCTTAATTATATGCACCCGAACAAAGCCCCGGTCCCGATGGTATGTCTCTCTCTTTTTCCAATATTTAAGGACATTGTCAAATTTGACGTTTGTAAATCAGTTCGTAATTTTTTTGATTAAGGCGAATTCTTAAGAATATGAATCATACGTTGGTCACCTTGATCCCAAAATGTCTGAAGCCTGAGTCAATCGGCCAAATCCGGCCTATTAGCCTTTGTAATGTGGTGTATAAAATAATTTCAAAAATTCTAGCTAATAGGCTCAAGATCTGTCTTGATTTCTGTATTTGCCATAATCAATCAGCTTTTATTCCTGATAGAATGATTCTTGATAATGTCATTATTGCTCAAGAAGTTATGCATTTTCTTAACAGACATAGATCAGGTAAAAAATGCTATATGGCTATTAAATTAGATATGGCAAAGGCTTATGATAGGGTTGAGTGGGATGGGTGAGAGTTATTTTGCTTAAAATGGGCTTTGCCCATTTATTTCTCAATCGATCATGTCTTGTGTGACTTCTTCTTTTTTTTCCTTTAATGTTAATGGGAATGCTAGCGGTTACTTGTTGCCTGGAGAGGATTGAGGCGGGGGACCCTATTTCCCTACCTATTTTTGATTATTTGAAAGTTTTTTCATGTCTTATCAAAGATGCGGGGATTAATAAAACTTTGTCCGGTATTAAGATTTGTAGGAAGGGCCCTTTGATTTCTCACCTTCTTTTTGCCGATGACTCACTACTCTTTTGTGAAGCTAATTTGAACCAGGTTGCAACTATCATGGAAATTCTGAGGAAATACAATCTCTTTACTGAGGCCAAAAGTTAATATGGATAAATCCGAAGATTTTCTTTAGTAGAAATACCTCAAGACAAATTCAGGATGTTATCTGCCAATCTCTGAGTGGGATTTCCCAGCACAACTCTTGCAGGTATTTAGGCCTACCGTTGCTTATTGGTAAATCAAAGAAAGAAATTTTCATTGTGTTGGAGGTTGCTTTAGGAAAAGAATTGATAATTGGAAAAATAGATTCCTTTCTATCATGAAAGGAAGTGATGATTAAAGTCGTTCTTCGATTGCCCTGCCAGGTATATGTTATGTCCATCTTCAAAGTCACTGTTGGGATTTGTGAAGAGTTTAGCGCCTTTTTGCTAATTTACGGTGGGGTGTTTCTGAAAATAACTCGAACAAAATTCATTGGAAAGCTTGGTCCAAGATGACTTTGGATAAGGAGGAAGGAGGGTTGGGATTTAAGGATCTTCAACTATTTAATGAGGCTATGATGGTGAAGCAAAGTTGGAGAATTTTGACATTTCCCAAGCTGTTGGTTAGCAAGGTCCTCAAGGCCAGATATTTTGACAAGGGTAAATTCTTTGATATCACTCCTAAATCAAGTGATTCATGGATGTGGAGGAGTTGGATGAATGTGCGAGATACGTTGAAGAAAGGGCTGAGATATCAAGTTGGGAATGGGTGCTCTATCAATATTTGGAATTCTCCTTGGATTCCTAACTCATCTAATTTCAGACCTGAAGAGGAGGCTTTTCGTGTTAATGGGCTGATTTGGGTTAAGGAACTCATTAATGAAGATGATTATAGCTGGAAAGAGGGGCTGATCAGAAATACTTTCTCTGAGAAGGTGTCGAAAGAGATTTTGACATTACGGGTATGAGTGCTACTAAAAAGGATAAGCTTTGGTGGAACTTTGACAAAAAGGGTGAATTTATTGTCAAGTCGGCTTATGGACTGTTATTGAAGGATAAAATTCATTTGATGGATTTGGCTGAAAGGAGCGATGATCACAAAAAGAACCAATGCACCAGAAATCGTAGTTGGAGGCTAAGAATTAAAGGTAAAATTAAACACTTCTTGTGGAAAGGTTTTAATGAAATTCACCCTACTAATTCGAAAGTTCTTAGAGAGGCCTGGATATTGATGTGGTTTGTCAGTTGTGCGGTGAAGTCAAGAAATGGCCGATCATATATTTTTTCAATGCCCTCGAGCTAAAAAGATGTGGAAGCTTGCGCCAATTCATTGGGATGGGATTGAGGATGTTAATACTTCATTTAAAAGCTGTTTGGGGTTCGTTATGTAATGCTTCAGTCAATCCCTGGTTCGAAGACCGTCTCGAACTCACCTCGTATATGCTTTGGTGGCTTTGGAAGACCCGTAACCTTTGGATTTTTAAAAAAGAGAAAATGTCTGAAATTACCTTGGTGGATGAAGCTGTGAAGGAGTGGAGAGAGTTTCAAGATGTTTGAGAAGTGATTATGGGTAGGCATGTTTTTTAAGTGTTAATTGGGTAGGATGAAATCAGTGCCTATTGCTCTTATCTTCATGCTCTTGTTCCTGTTCTTGACCTCCACAGGTGAGTGAGTGGTCCTGCTTTTTTGTTCTTTGCCCCTTGCTTTGTTGGTTTTTTCTAATTCATGTCGAAGGTCCTACAACAAGTCTCTGTTAATGTTACTGACTTTGTAGTAAGTTCTTCGGTAGGTGTTTTGAGTTCTTTTTGGGTTTTACCCCGTTTCTGACATCTTTTTTTAGATGGTCTCTGTCCCTTTGGAATTTATCTTTATCCAAATGGATTTGGGTCTTCGGACCCCCAATTGTAATTTCGTTGAGTTTAATATATATCTCTATCGTTAAAAAAAAAACAAACTTTTTATGCTACAATCGATTTAAATTTTAATATGATATTAAGATTAAAAAAATTCCGGACCTAATACCTATGTCTCATGGAATACACACTCTAAACCTGTTCACATTTTGTATGTTGGTTTCTCGTAGAGTCGAACTTAGACAGAGTTACATTGCCCATTTTTGCTTAGTCATATCGACCTCCTTAATAAGTATGAGCATAGGTGCTTCATTTCTTTAGAACGGGTGACAAGGATTGACAGAGGAGTTTATTAAGATGAGTACTCGAATTGCACAGAAAATTTGCAGTAAGAAAAACTACATTGCAAATCCATATTTATAGGTGAATTAGGAGAATAATTAATGGAAATGTTTGCTATAATTATTTGTTATATATTATAACCTTAATTGCAAATTTTAATTTCCTATATTCTCTTTCAAAATCTCTTATTCAATATTTTGTAATTATTTTGAAAGAATTCCAGATTTCTAATTGAGATAAAAATCTCACATTTCTGGATATTTGTTACGCAAAACCTTAGTAGCAGATTTTGATTTCCTATATTAACTTTCTGAATCTTTTTTTTTCAATATGTTGTATTTATTCTGTAAGAGTTTCGAATTTGTAACTCAGATATGAACCTCATATTTTTGGAATATTTGTTATGCAAATAATATTATTACAAAATTATCAACCAAAAATAATCACTAATTCATTTATTTTTATTTTTATTTATGAATAGAAATTTGATTGCAATCAATCAAATAGTCAAACTTTCATATTACTACTATTTCTAAGTGACTTGGTTATTATATATATAAATATACAGATGAAATAAAATTATATTTTATGTTTGGCGAGATAATTTTAGGAAAAAAATAAAATATTTTAAAAAATAAAAATTATTCTATTTTTATTTATACACAAATATAAAAAAATCAAACAGACAAATTCATATCTAATAGTCCAAATATATAACTCAAAGTTGAATATCAAAATACACTGATAAATATAAACATAATTTCTATTAACTTTTTTAAAAATACGTTAATTAAATATTAAAAATATTTTTCTATATGGAAACCGCTATTATGAATATCATTTATTTGAAATATAAATTTAATTTATTATTATATAAATAAATATAATGTTATGTATGGATATATGTAATATATATATATATAAAACATATACTATTTGGATTTATATTATGATATATTTTCTTCAATTAAAATAACTATTTATTAATTGGATTTTATAAACTTAAATACAATTCTATATAATTATGAAGAAATGGGCTAAGCCCATATAACAATTATACACATAACACAAATACCAAAATACATGAATTTATAATTAAAATAGCCCAAACGTATAATTATTATAGCCCGTTACAAAATAAGATTTTTAATAAATATATATTATATCTTATATATTTATGTAAATATTTTATTTTATATATGAAATACGGGTATCAAATCGATAATCATAAAAAGACGATTAATTTGATATATTTACATGTGAAAAAGTGATCAAAAACGAAAAAGTTATTAGATTTTACAAAAGAAAAATAAAATGACAAATATAATAATTAATGCAAAGACATAAGGGTGGAAATAGGCCAGGCTACCCGACAGTAGCCTACTACTACCTAGCCTTACTTTGGGCCCCTAGCCTGGCCTATTTCATAAATAGGCCGAAAATAAATAGCCCAGCCAAGGCCTTCTTGTAAGCTATTTATGTAAATAAGTAGCCGAACTGAAACTTTTAAAATGGTCTTTCAAGCTCAATAAGGCCGGCTTTATTTATGGCCTTTAAGTATAAAAAATATAATATATTTTATATAGTTTACGATATTATTCTTTTTATATAACTATTTAATTATTATAATAGATAAAATATATTTTTAAAATAAAAATATGGTTAGTAGGCTTTTAACAGGGCTTATAATAGGCTCGGTAGGGCACAGCTTTTAAACAAAGGCCAGGCTTAGGCTAAAAAAGCCTATTATATTTAATAGGCCAGGCTTAGGCCGAAAAACGTGAATCGGGCCTAGGTCCGACGCAAAGCTTTGGCCAGGGCCTGCTGGCCTATTTCCACCCCTAGCAAGATACACACATAGATTTAGAAAGTTTAGTTTTATATAATGTTTTGCTATTATATATATATATATATATATATATATATATAGAGAGAGAGAGAGAGAGAGAGAGATTTTCCATAATTAATTTACTAATTAACAAAATCAATGTTACCTGTTATAATTATATTTTACTAATTCTAGAATGGTGTTTTAGGCGAAAAAAGTTTTGATTACTATTTATAACTTATAAGTGACTCTCGTTATATATATATATATATATATATATATATATATATATATATATAGAGAGAGAGAGAGAGAGAGAGAGAGAGAGAGAGATTGGTTCAAATGAGACCAAGCCCTTTAGGTGAGTCTATAGGAACACTTATTGGCTCTTGATTTAAAATTTTGGATGGTGTACATCAATCCAGTTATTTTAGGCTAGTAAGGGTATATATATATTTTTCTATGTCATCCGATTTTTAAGACGGGGTGTTAATGTCATTTAATATTTAGTTTTAAGGCAAATAGAATCTTACTTTTTCAATTGGCCAAGATTTAGGGAGAGAGAGCCCATCAACTTCAATCGTGTTATTCGGTTTCATTTCCATGTCCATATTCAACAAAAAATTGCACATGTATATTTGTATTATATACTTAGTTAAATATTTTTGCATGTTTAGTGATGTTTTATTGTATATTTAGTTCATCAATTGTATACTTAGTTAAATGTCATTGTATACACGATTATATTTTATCATATTTTTAGTTCAAATGGAATTGTATACTTAGTTATATATGTAGTTTAGTGAATTTGTATACTTAGTTATGGATTATATTCTTGGTTCAATGAAATTGTATACTTAGTTATAGAAGTAGTTAAATGGAATTGTATATTTAGTTCGAGTGTAATTGTATACTTAGTTAATTGTTTTTGTATACTTAGTAATGTTTTAATGTATAGTTAGTTCGATGTAATTGTATACCTAGTTAAATGTTTATGTATACTTAGTAGTGTTTTAATGTATAGTTAGTTCGAGTGTAATTGTATACTTAGTTAAATATTTATGTATATTTAGTAATGTTTTAATGTATAGTTAGTTTAGTGAAATTGAATGCTTTTCATTAATTCTTTGCATGTTTTCAATTGCCACATTTTACGTAGTTGTATTCCATTGTTACCCCAAATGAGGCAACCGATGATAATAGATCTTTGGCGTTATTTTCTCAAAGTCTTGATCTTTGAAGAGAGGGTGGATCACGTTGTAGGAGACGGTTATGAGTTGTTTGTCATCTATCCCTATTTTACCCTGCAAGTGTATATTTTCCTTCTAATTTCTGTATAAATTTTGTTTAATCTTGGCCATTGATTTTCTATTTTTCATAGTGTAGATCTGTTCCTACGGTCTCACTCAGGAGGGTGGTCTCACAGGATCCCCTATATATATATATATATAGGTGTGCGCCATTTAGGACCCAATCTCTAGTTCATTGGGTTCTCTCGGTATCATTATTTAAGCATCGAAGGAGCTTCATCATGACAATTTTGGATATATTTTAACGATTTGTTCGTATTGTAGTTTGTAAATCACTTCAAAAATTACATTCAAGACACGTTCTAGAATGAATGTGCAAAACTCATGAACTATTTGATCGACTTTGGATCCAAACCTAGATAGTGTGAGTTCATTATATGTCTAAAATTGAACCCATTCCATGTTGAAATTTTGCATTAAGTGTATTATTTACGAATTCCCATTTTTTTGGTACAAATGTACCCTTAGGCCGTGTTTACTTTGTGGGCTTAGGTGGGATGTTGTGATTTATCCTAGGTAAACTCATACGTACTTTTGATGTTTTGAGCCCAGATGTGATGATAAGTCAGTCTGAAATTGCATTTTGTTTTTGTGATGAACCCTTGTATAGTTATACTAAATTTGGTACATATTGAATTTACAAACTTGCCCATAAAATTTAATCCCTCAATGCAAGGAAGGAAAAAAGGTAATATGATATATTTTAGCCATTGCAGATTTAATCACATAATTCAATCGTATGTTTGCCATCATGTAAATATAAAGTTTATTTTGTCACTCTGTATTGTATGATCTATTTTTTTGCCAATTTATTTCCCTCTATATAAATGGTGATATAAGTAGAAAAATATAGCAATATATGAACTTTTGGTGTTTATTTACGTAAAACTCGAATTACAACAAGAATCTATCTATTACAGTAGAAAATAGCGAGAAAAGCTAGGGCGAGTTAACACTCTATCCGTAAGATAAACACGTCCCGTATAAGTTACGAACCAGGCGTGTTATCCCCAAAGATACAACAACCGTCTTTGCGATGCAAAGATCAAGCAAATTACAAGGCACCTTCGAAATGTGCAAAAATGAGTACACTATGCAAGTACAAGAAAGAATTGTGTATGAAAGTGTGTATCTTTGAACAACAAAATGCTCTTATTTATAGGACTTCCATCCGGGCCTTGGGACTCTTTCTTTCTGGGCGAAACTCAGGAAGATAATGGTCAGAACTTCCGGGTAGTGGCCACTCCACTATCTTTGTAACCTCCAAGTAGTGGCCACTCCACTATCTTTGTAACCTCCAAGTAGTGGGAGAGTTGTGTTGATTCACTTTAAACGCCGGAGTTTCGACTTTTAACTTCATTGTTTGTTTTTATTCTTTAAAAAGTAAAAAACAAATATTTTACGTGCAAAATTAGGCCCACCACACCTCGGATGTGTCTTTGTTATTTTCATCTTGCACACTCTTATACGCCCACTTACTTATATATTGAATAAAATTAACATTTTATTCCCATGTGGGATGGTGTCTTTTCACCTCCCCATCATCCATTATCCCATTTCAAAGTGACTATCTTGTGGATTTTGTTTCTCACTCACCACTAAATGGTTTTGAGAAGTTAAATATACCACACTCATCTACTCGAAACGCAGAATTTTATTTTAAATATTTAATTCCTCCAAAATTAAATAATTAATCACTAAAAAATTGGTCAAAGTTAGGTATCAACCATTACTTGTCAAACCAATTTCCAACAATATAATAGATAAAAAAATGGAACCATATTCATTATTACACTTACTTGCCACTTGATTTGTCGAAAAGTACAGCAAAGCCCATATAGTTTACAATATAGGCAAAAACAAATCCTCTATAAATTTTAGAACCTAACATAAGAATATCTTGAAGTTTTCACACTGGCACATTCATATTGATATAAAAAACCACTAGTTCACAAAAAACTGCAAAGCTTAATTAACATCCATCCAACTGCACTGAATGTGAAAATTTTGCACTAGTCCAATGATTTGCCTATTGCATCTTTTTGTTAATAAAAATGTATCAAACATTTAATAAGTAAAATGGCTATGGATTGACACGTCAACTTGGTCCCATTTGTGTCAACTTAAATAGATCAACTAATTTTGAGCCAAGGCCATAACTAGGGGTCCAACCTGGGACCGCTCCCCCCCTCCTCTATTTTTTTAATTATTAGAATTTATATGATTTTTCTTGATTTTTTATCCCATTTACTTGACTTTTGTGTATCAGAACTTTTTCCATTACTTATATTAGGCATCACCAAATAGAAAAACCACAAATCTGACTTTTTGTGGATCCCACATCTGCCACACCACTTCTTCATCAAAAGAAAAACCTCATCATATTCTCCACAATCAAAAAACCTCCTACAACTTTTTCATGGACCCCATAATTCAATTACATTTCTTAAAAATTCTCTTACAATAATTCTTTTTTTTTCCCAAAAACCTGTTTGTAGGTACAAACCAGGTTTGTATCTAAAAACCTCAAACCTCTTCACTACGGTGGTGTGAGGTTTTTATAGGTTTTTCCCCAAAACCTCCCCCAAAAACCTCTCATTGCTGATGCTCTTATGACCCCGCTATTGTTTTGAGCTTTATGTATTATACAATATTTGAGCTACACTAGTGTTAATGCACCATACTCGATGTGTGCCTTTCTTGAATTTAATCGACTAACTTATGGGGTTAAGATCGATTTTTGAATTACTTTTGTCCTACAAAGTATGCTTCTAATATTCAGAAAGTCTTGAAGTTATTATGATTTAAGCGACTATAATTCTATAAATATAAAATAGAAAACCATGAAGGACTATAGGCGTGATGGACGATAATTACTTGCAAAAAATAGTCATTGGTGTTCATTCTAATCAATTTTCACACAATAATTAATGCCCAAAAAATAATAATGTTGAGATGTGTCGACATGAGTTATCGCGTTGATTGATTAAGGGAAGAGAGTCCACTTTATAATCCAAGTGAGCTACTCCTCCTATTACCAATTGGTTTTAGGATGGAACCTCGGCGGTGGACTTGACCTCTCTTCCCTATATTGGAGTGCGTTTCATGTGGGGCCGTCACAAAGTCCCCGAATTTAACAATAATAAGGCCACTTTTTTTTTTATTGGATTTAACGAGCCGATTGATCCATACACTACGAACATCGGACAATAAGTCATTTTAAACCTATAAATACCCTCAACTAGCTTCAATACAAAGATACACAAATAATCGGACAATAAGTCAATTTTAAACCTATAAATACCCTCAACTAGCTTCAATACAAAGATACACAAATAATTTCCGATTCTATATTCTTGTGCATTTCGATTAGTTTATGTCTCTTTGAAATTGATTTGAGCTTGAGTGATTTTGTCCAGGACAAATCCAACGCCCCTAACGACTTGTTGTGTCACAATCAATGGCCCCGTTCAACGTTCTGAGCGAGCCGTCGGGAGGTTGGCCCGCCATTTTGGCGGGCCAAGAATATTCTGGCCCTACCCAACCCCACCGTGGGTTGCGGGCTACATGGTCGGCTTTGTCAATATTGCAACTCTTTTTTTTTTTTTCATTTGTTATGTATTTTAACTTTTAATGATTCAAGTATGATGGCTTAATTACGCTAATTTATACATTAAACACTAGGGTTATATTGTTATACAAAATCTACACCAAATTGAAGAAATCAACTTTAAATGCAGTTTGTTTAAAAGTAAAAATAATAGTATTTATCATTCACTAATTCAGTTTCTGTTAACATGCTAAGTTTTAACAGTACATAACTTATTATATGTTTGAACAACATAAAATCAATTTTCCACTTTGGTTGGCCAAGTAGTTGTAAACATTAATTACTTATATAATTTAGCATTGAACTCTTAATTCCTGGCAGTACATGACTTCCTTGCAGGATTAGTGTTATATATTAGATAATTTTATATTTTAATATTAAATGTTGAAGTATAAATTAATAAATTATACAAAATTTTATATGTATTAGTTATAACTTTATTATATGACCATACAATTATCCCCATAATTTAACTAAATACTACACCAATTAAACATTAGTGATGCATATGGATTATGGACAAAGGGTTTATCAAGATTTTTTATTAAGGCGGCAGCGTACCGCCCTAAAGCCCCGAAAGCCCGCGGCCAATAAACTATCAACCGCCCCACCTTTGGTGGACAAGGGCGGGCCGTGGTGGGCTAACCCATTTTAACAATTTTCTGGTTGCGGCTGCGGGTACACTAAAAAGGTGTGTAGCTAAAATTACTTAACATTGTTTAAAATCATTATAACCTCTTATTTCTTATAAGATAATTTTAGAAATTACAAAATGACAAACTTTAATTTAAAAACATTATTTGAAGTTTATAACAGAAATGACCATATATTTCCAAAAAAGAAAAACAGAAATGATCATATAGTTTATAAGAACTTAATTATTGATTATTTTATAATTTATATGGTACAGACTACAGAATTATAGATAGCAGCAAGCAATTTAATGAATATACTTAATTATTAAAGCGGGAAATTTTCGAAATTTGAAACTCAAACGAGGGTTCCTAAGTTAGTATATTTCCGAAAACAACCTTCTACAACGGAAAGCAATCATTTTCTCCTAAAATACATTTCTTTTTCCTTTTTCCCCACCCATTCGTTTTCTCTGATCTCAATCCAAGGTATATTTCACGCACTCAATTAAACACACAACTCAAACGGGTCACTCTTTGTATTGTAATTTTATTTTCGATTTGGAAATTCTTTTTATATTTTGCAGGCTGATTCAAGAATCCAACCAGTTTTTTTAGTTCCTGTGTGAAAAAGTTGTGTCTGAAGTTAATAGGGAATGGGTCAGATCCAGTACTCCGAGAAGTACTTTGACGATACTTACGAGTACAGGTGCGTTTGGTTTATTCCCAATCGTCGTGTTTTATTTGAATTTATGAATTTTTTTATTTGTTGATGAAAGTTTCATGTATATTTTATTGTTGGATTTCGGGAGTTTTTCAGGCATGTCGTTCTTCCACCAGAGGTTGCCAAGTTGCTTCCTAAGAATCGCCTTCTCTCAGAGGTAAGTGATTTGGATTTAATGGTTAATTTGCAGAGTTAGGGTTTAGGGTCTTCTAATTTTTGTCAATTTTAGGATGCATTAGGGTTTTTAATTTTTTAAATCAGGTATTAATGAGTTTGATGACTCAGAAATTATGTACACTTGGGTATTTCAGGCAGTGTGTTTTTACGATTGTGAATTGCAGAAATCGTTTGTGGTGTTTCACTGTTTCTGAAGAATTTCTTAAACTAACAATCCAGTTGTATTAGAAATTCCACATTATATGGTTTTGAAAATAGCAAAGGACTTCCTATAATCTATAGAATCTTATAATAATTTATACTGTGTTTTAACTTTGAACCCTGTTTTCTTATATTTGAAATTCTCAAAATGTGTTTCTAAAAAAATTCATGTATTTTGATTTTGCGGCTTCTTTATGGTATCTCTGAGGGTGCTTCATAACTTCTATAGATTTCAATTTATGGTGCCTTTTTTCATTTCTTTTTCTTTGTTTTTTTGGTTGGTAGAATGAATGGCGTGCCATTGGTGTTCAACAGAGCCGTGGGTGGGTCCACTATGCAATCCACCGTCCGGGAGCCACACATCATGCTCTTTAGGAGGCCGCTGAACTATCAGCAGCAGCAGGACAATCAAGCTCAGCAGGACATTCTTGCCAAGTGATTTTCAGCTGCTTGATTTCCAATTTTCTGTGCTTTAGCTTTAAAAGGTTTGGTTTACTTTCATTTCCTCTGGAAATGTACTTAGTATTACTATTAAGGTATTTGTTCTTATCGAAGTGAATGTTGAAACTCTCGGTGGTGAAGTGGTGGAGAATTTCGACGTTGAAAGTTCTTTTTCAATGATTGAATATGTCCACATCTGAAATGTATTTACTAATACTTTAGATGCTTAATTAAGTGTGTTGCCATATCAACTGGTGTTGCTAGATAGACATTTCTGTTGCTTTACTATGTTTTGGCGTCTTGTGTGACCGGCTTGCAGCTGTTCAAATGTTTTAGGGTCTAGTTTTTTTAATGCTTGTCTCTTTTAGTTTTGGTAATCCTTGTATTTTCTTGTGATATTAAGAACTTTGTATGGCTGGTCTAAGAGTAACTATCAAATATTCTTTTTAAATGTCCAGTTCTTTGTTGAAACCTGGAAATGAGATAAACTGTTGATATCTTAGATGACATTAGCCAATAGATTTACAATTGAACTCTGTATTGCAGCCTATTGTTTGTGCCCCTTTTGTGTGAATCTTGCATATCTTAGTGCCTGATTGAATATGGATAAGGAGAAATGCGATGTTGAAGCAGGATATTTGGATGATCTGGATTTGAGGAGAGGTTTTGGAGAAGAATTTCAAATGATTATATATAAATGACTCGTTTAGGAAACTTGATTGGTCAAGGATAAATTGTGTAATCTAGGTTTTGTTATTGTTTGGGATCTTTGACCATAATCCATGATACTTATCCGTACCTGTTTTTCCCTACTTTTGGTTGATTACTTGTCCAGGCCATGGGGTTGAAATTATATAATCATATCCAACTTCAATCCTCTTGTGAATAGTCGTTGATGAATTTGTCCCTCATTAGTGTGGTGTGGGTAGTAATCGTTTTCTATTATCTATTGGGTAATTTGGTAATTTCGGAAATTTATCAACTTAATTATCAATGTGAAACAAAATATTGTTGTCGTACTAAAATAATCGCGCAAAAGCAATCAAACTTTCCAAACATGTTATTGAACTCAATTAAATTATTTACAAACAAGTCTAAAGTGGATTAGATGTTCATTAATCATTACAATGACTCAACAATAGGACCCTATGGATTTGAAATCCATTGTATCCAAACAAGCTTCAAATCCATCTATTTGAATGATGTGTTCTTTTGGATTTTTTTTTTTTGAAATGTTAAGTAAAAAAAGAATATATTTTCTTTAAGTTTTCAAGGAAAATCTGAAATTATTATGTTAGAACTTAGAAGGGGACAATTAATAATATAACTATGATGTTTGAATATTTCAACATGATATTGAATTATACGTACAAAACATGTAAAAAGATGGATTACTACTATCTTGTCAGAAAGAAAAATATAATATAATTTCCTTTGTTTTTTTGTCACTTTGATTTTGTTGAATATCATGAATCTTATATCGAATTTTAGCCTGTAAAAATATTAAGGAAAGAGGTGGTCTCCTGTCATACGGTCTAACGGATCTAATCCGTTAGACGGATCTCTAATAATACCTACCCTACCCAACCCAAAAAGAAAAAAAAATCAAACTAGTCTACTCTCTCATCTCATTCCTCTCTTGTTTCTCTTCACCAGTTTATTCAACCTCATCTCGCAAGCCACTGCAATTAATCAAATTCTAGAAAAGATTCGGCTGTTAAATGATGATAAGATTTGTATGCAGTACTTTTTTAAACAAAATATTGGATCGCATGATCCAAGCTACAACCATGCAACAACTTAGGCAAACAATTAAAGAAATTCATGTTTACAGGTATTTTTTTTAGGGAGATGTTTACAGGTATTTAATCAAACAAAATAATAACAGCTTCATCTTATTTCCACAACAATAATCAAGCTAGGATAAGAAACTTGATTAAAGAGATACGTAATTGCAAAAAGTATGTAAAAATCAAGTTGTTTCTATATGTTAATCGTAATAATTGTGTTAATTATATTTGTGCCCTCAATTACTAAATCTTTCAGCAAATACCTTAATACATTTTAGGAGAACTACTAATACGTTTCACTAAGACTACTAATACATTTTTCAGAAAAGCTAATACTTTCAGAAGGACCAATAAAATACTGTTCAAGGAACTATTAATACTTTTTCGAGGGACTGCTAATACTTTTCCGAGGGACAACTAATACATTTCGGGAGAAAAAAGTTAATTATATTTAGGAAAACTACTAATACTTTTTCGATGAACTACTTACACTTTTTTGAGGGACTGTTAATACATTTCAGGAGTATATTCATAAGAAATGCTAAACTACTATTTAGGGAACTACTAATACATTTGAGAATAATCTAATACTTTTTAGAAGAAGGCTAATAATATTTTTCGTAAGAAAATTTGTTAATACATTTCGGAGAAAAACTTATTATATTAATGGGAACTACTAATACATTTCGGAAGAACTGCTAATACATTTTAGAAGGACGACTAATACTTTTCGGAAAATTTGTTAATACATTTCGGAGAAAAATTTAATTTATTTCAAGGAACTACTAATACTTTTTCGAGGAACTACTAATACTTTTTTCTTTTGAACTAGTAATACTTTTTTTGAGGATTGCTAATACATTTTTAGGAGTATATTTAAAAGAAATACTAAAAAAACTCTTCAGGAACACTAATACATTTCGGAAGAACCGCTAATACTTTTTAGAAGGACGACTAATACATTTCGGAAGGATTTCTAATACCGATACTCACCAAAACTACTAAAACACCACCGCTAATATTACGAAAATGCCACCGGATCCGCGGTGAGATCCGTTTAACAGTCGGACCAGTTAGACGGCCCGACAGAGTTTTTGTGTTAAGGAAAATATTTTTCTCACGATAAATAGTTACTAATTTAGATTCTAGTATTTTTTTTTAATTTTTGACAGAATTCAACAAACTTATCATTGAAAATGTCATAATCGAATTCAACGAGCATTAGCCCAGGCCGCCCCATGAGTGGTCGAAATCAACTTTCACTTGAGGTAATTTTAATTTGCCCCAAACTATGCTAGTTTTTCTACCTTGCTCACATAACTTTGAACTATTCTACTTTATCTTATTTAATTTTACAAATTGTTGATCTTAGCCTATAATTTTCAAAATTATCCATTAACCTTTATGATTATTTTATTTTGTGATATCTGAAAACGGTATCATAGCCTAATAGCCTAGATGAAATTTACTATTATTTAATAGTATTTGTATATTGATTAAAGATAGAAGAGATTTTGAGAGAAAATTGATCCAAATAATTGTTCGAGATATAATAGCTACAGACAATCCACTAACAGTAGGGACAATTTGAAAATTATAGGCTAAGTGCAACAATTTGTAAAGTTGAGAGAACAATTCAAAATTAAGTAGGTAAAGCAGAAAACACACACAATTGTTGTTAAATTAAAAGTTACCTTTTTTATTTATTTTAATACCACTATTGGACAGAGATTTATAATTGGGCCAACAAAGACACAGTACTAATTTTCTCAATTTTGATTATATCCGATTCTAGTATTGTAGGCCCAAATCTAATTCCTTTTTCGGCGCATCGAAGCCCAGTGATGAGTGATCACAGAACATCCTAAATAGCTATCACAGTTCCACCACGACGTCGGCGGCGAAAACGGCGGTGAAATTCGAACATTGAAGCCGTGAGTTTCTCCTTTCTGATTTTATTTGCGTCATGTCATCGACGGAAAAATCTATTGTTCAATTTACGTATTATTCATCTTTCTTGCTACTTTAATTACGTTAATTGGTTTCTCATGACAATGGATTCATGTATGCTTTCCTTTTCTACAGTTGGTTTTGTCACGAAGTTATTCAATTTTGCGTGTTTTGTGCTTGGTCAGTGAATTATTGCATGGATTTTTTTCTTTTTTGTAGTGTACAGGATGTTTATCGTTGGAACTTGGAACATATTGAATCTATGGTGAAGTTTTTTTTTTTTTTTTTTTTGGGTTATTATTATTATTATTATTATTATTATTATTATTATTATTATTATTATTATTATTATTATTATTATTATGTTTACTTGTTTCGTATCTGGATAGTGCTTTCTGCATATTATTCTTGTTCTTCTCGTAAATCATCTTCATCTGTTCATTTTTCTCGTAATTTGTGTTTTATGGTAATTTGTTCATTTTTCTTGTAATTGGTGGTTGATTTTTTTATTTTTTTTTCTAATACCAAATTCAAACTTTTGCAGAGGGATTGTAGGGGAGGGGTGATGTTTGAACCTTTGAGCTCATCTCTAATTTGTGGTTGATAAAAATGTATTCATTTTTTCTTTTAACTTGTGGTTGATGTTAATTTAATATGTGGTGATTTAGGGCATTATGTAATTTGGTTTCGATCAAGTTGAGTGAATGTGAGATGGATATCTGTTCTTTTTATTGGCTCAAACATATTCCTTCTCTTCCGGTGGTTCAAACTTCAGAAGTACTTTGTCAATAAGATCTTGCACCCGGTGTCTCAGATTGTAACATCTATCAATCCAGTGCCCTCCTCCTCCCATGTGATATTCACGCCTGGTATTAGGATTATGATTCCTGGGAGGTATGGGTGTAACCAACTTGGCTTCCAACAGCTGTGGAAGCAATTGTGATAGTGATACTGGAAGAAGGTGGAATTTAGATGTTTCTTTTAGCCTTCAATTCTTCTGACAACTTCAGTGTTAGGTATCGACCTTGCTGTATGCAGAAATAGCCGCTGCCATTATTGCCGATTTTACAAGCGTAACGGATAAGCTATTACAATAAATCGCCTACGGGATAGAGATTACGGATTACAGCCGGTTCTACAATAAAGCTGTAAATTACAAATGCTAACTAATGATTTCAAGCTAAAACCGTAACACCCTCGAATCAGCCCGTAACCTGGAAACAACAAAGGTAAAAGGTTAATACAAAAATAATAAGTCGAGATATATCACGGGTTACCGAATGGGACGCCGATCACAAAGGCCGTTGAGGCTCGAGTCTAGAAGCTTGATTTCGGCCTCAAAATGATGGGCTCGAAAAAAGCTGAAACGACCCTCAAAGTTCGAAGCAAGCCGAGGTAAAGACCGGGAAGGTGGAGTTTACCAAAACCGCCGGATCCCACAAAGGAATCGAAACGCAGCCAACACCCGAACACCCTATGTTCTCAAGACTCCAACAACTCCGATCAATCGACACGCGGTGAAAGTCGGAGTGTGGTTTCAAGCCCCACGAAGAAACTCTCAAAATTTCACAAACAATCGAAGAAAGGAGAAACGCAAGCACTTCACGAGAGAAGAAGAGAGCACTTCACTGAGAAGAAGAGAATGGGGGCGTATTGTTTGTCGATTCACATAGGGTTTGGGGAGTTGGTATATAAGATTATTAAAGAGACCATCAAATGTGGTGGTGGCTTTTGGGTTGGGTTAAGTGGTTGGGCCAACAATTTGGGCCACACACCAACATTCTCCACCTTGCCCAATCTTCGGTTCACAAGACTAGGAGGTCACCAACAACAATCATCATCGCATTTAACCTTCCTCACTATACACAAAGTACAGGGGAATCAAGTTATAGCAAAAAACGCAAGCTATAACAAATAGTATGTAGTATTTGTTCAATCACCGTATCACAGTTCAAAATCATTAGGCATGAAAGAAATTTACTCATCGGTAAGCATTTCATACCCATATTAGCATTTAAGCTTTTAGCAACAATATCACGAATGTAATGAAATCTTACATCTATATGCTTAGTTACATGTTTCATGATTCTTGCAAAGTTGATCTTGGATTTACTATCGAAAAATACAACAACTTCACCTTTAAGAAAACCAATTTCTTAATTAAACATTTCAACCACACAACTTCTTTTAAAGCTTCAAAGGTGGCAACATACTCAGTTCAAAGAGTTGAAAGTGCACCATGTGTTGTAATTGAGATTTCCAAAATCAAGAACCACACAATGTAAACACATAAGAAGTTGTAGATTTTTTTTTATCCCTTACCATTTGCATAATTAGAGTCCACATATCCAACCAACTTACCACCTTGAGATGATTTACAAAATTCCAAACCAAAGTTCACGAAGATGTTTTAAATACCTTAAAAGCCGTTTTAACAACATTCCAATTAGACATGTATCTACTCAAGCAACTAACAACATATGCGATGTCGGGCTAGTCTAACCATAAGATACCTCACGGATCCATAGAGGCACATTTTTCATACAACTCAAATCATGTTCGGTTTTAGGAGATTGTTCTTTACTTACTTAAAACAAAATGGGTAGCAAGGGAACATTCACGAGGATTTGCAATTGACATAGAAAATTTACTCAAAATCTTTTCAACATAAGAAATCAAGTTAAGAAAAAACAATTGAGTTTTCCTATCTCTAACAATGTTCATTCCCAAAATCTATTTGCATCTCTCCTGGGATAATACTTCATGTCAAATTTAGCATTCAAGTAATTTTTAACATACTCAATCGATTTAATGCGAGAACTTATCAACAACATATCATCAACATAGATCAACAAGAAAATAGGCACAAAGTATTTTTTAAAGTACAAGCAATGATCATAACTACTTTTTTAAACTTTAAAGAAATCATGCATTCATCAAATTTCTTATTCCATTGTTTCAGGAGATTGTTTCAAACCATACAAGGATTTTTAAGCAAACAAACTTGATCAAGTTTCTTCTATCAACAAAGCCACGAGTCTCTCATGTAAATCTTTTCTTCTAACTCCCCATGCAAAAACGCAGTTTTACATCCATTTGTTTTAATTCCCAATTAAATTGAGCAAACAATGCAAGCATGATCCTAACCTGGATTGTAAACTTAACAACAGAGCAAAGATTTCTGTATAATCTATCCTTTCTTTTTGAGTAAATCCTTAGCCACAAGTCAGCTTTATAACTAATCGATTCATTTTCATTCTTGATTTTAAACAACCATTTACATCCAACAGAACAATTTTCGTGGTTTAGGCACAAATCCAGTATTGTTAACATGCAAAGAGTTCACCTCATCTTTCATAGCATTTAACAAATCGACTTGGGTTCATTACTATCAATAGACTCAAACACACTAAAAGCAAATGAAGCCGTGAAAATCATCAATTTAGATGGCGGTCAGAGTTTCGTCATTCTCTATCTCTGCAAGTTGATAATCATGCAATCAACATTTCATTTTCGCTTCACATCAACTAAATCATCGTGCACAACAACATTTTCATGATTTTCGTGCACGTCATTCGCACTGAATCGTTAATTTTCGTGCAAACTTTCGGTTTAACATGCATATTTTCAAATTCATCAACATGACCCAAACCAAGCAATTGCTCCACCTTATTTGGAGCACCTTCAGGTTTAGACAAAGAAAGCGAAAAGCGAAAACACAAGGAAAATCTAATTCATTAAAAATGACATCTCTGCTGGTTATAGTTTTAAAATCAGGTTCACCCCTAAGCCACAATCTATATCCTTTTACACCTTCAGGATATCCCAAAAACACACATTTTTTAGACCTTGGTTCAAGTTTATCACCCTTATGATGAACAAAAGCAGCACAACCAAACACCTTCAAGTTTGAAAAATCAATTTGTGGTACAAAGTTAGGACATTTTCCTTTCAAAGGCACATACGGAGATCTATTAATCAAATAAGCAGCCGTATGAACAGCTTCACCCCAAAATCTTTTTGAAAGTCCCGAGGAAGCAAGCATGCTCCGGACCCTTTCAAGTAAGGTTCTATTCAAGTAATGTTGGTATGTGGCCCAAACTGTTGGCCCAACCACTTAACCTAACCCAAAAGCCACCAACCCACATTTGATGGTCCCTTTAATAAGCTTATATACCAATTCCCCAAACCATATGTGAATCAGACAAACAATACGCCCATATTCTCTTCTTCTTAGTGAAGTGCTCTCTTATTCTCTGAAGTGCTTGTGGTTTATCCTCTCTTCGATTCTTTGTGAAATCTGGAGAGTTTTTTCGTGGGGCTTGTGAAACCATGCTCCGACTTTCGTTGCGTGTCGATTGATCGGAGTTGTTGGAGTCTTGAGAACATAGGGTTTTCGGGTGTTGGCTACATTCCGATTCCTTTGTGGGCTCCGGTGGTTTTGGGTTAGGTTTTGGCGAACTCCACCTTTCGGTCTTTACGTGGCTTGCTTCGGAACTTTGAGGTCCGTTTCAGTTTTTCCGAGCCCGTTATTTTGAGGCAGAAATCGAGTTTCTAAACTCGAGCCTCAACGGTCTTTGTGGTCGGCGTCCAAATTCGGTAGACCGTGATATATCTCGACTTATTATTTTTGTATTAACCTTTTACCATTGTTGTTTTTTACGGTTACGAGGTGTTTCGATTTTAGCTTGAAATCATTAGCTAGCATTTGTAATTTACAACTTTATTGTAGAAACGGTGTAATGTGTAATCCCTATCCCGTAGGCGATTTATTGTAATAGCTTATCCGTTACGCTTGTAAAATCGGCAATAGTGGCGGTTGTTTCTTGATACGGTGTCGATACCTAACAATGTGGTATCGAGCATCCCCGATGTGGTGGTTTGAAACTCTTCTGCAGTAGAGTTTAGCTGCAGTAAAGCGGCTTGAACTTCTCTTTTCACTTGCTTTTCATAGCGTAACCGCTGCCGTAGATTTATTGCTTTCGTAGTTTAAATACCGGCCGGGTTTATTGCTTTTGTAGCTTAAATATCGTTTGCCGCGGTTTTTTGTGTTGCGATCACTTGTCAGAGAATATTTTCGGTTGTTGTGTGCACATTTATTTCTACTATACTTGTTTGCTGCCCGTTTGCTCGATTTTCAGTTTTTCTCATTTTTGTGGCGCCGTATTTGTGTGGATTTGCCATTTTTGTGACATTGTTGTCTTTTGTGGTTTGCTATATTGTTAATTATTGTGTTTTAATATAGTGGCATGTCCGTTATCATCTTGAATCGTTTAATGGTAAATCTGACTTTTCTATTTGGAACAAAAAATGAAAGGTATTTTAATTCAACAAAAGGTGTATAAAACTATTAATAATTCTTATGCGGACAACGATACTAAAGAAACCAAAGTCAAATTGATGAATATCCATACTCTTCTATTATCTTGAATCTTTTTGACTCGTGCTTAGGAATGTTGGTCAACTAAAATCATAAAGAATTATGACAAAAGTTGGAAGAATTATATACGGAAAAATAATTGCCTAGTAAATTGTTTTTGCTAAAAAATTCTTTAGGTTTAAATTGATTTAAACAAAGATATTGATGAAAATCTTGATGTGTTTACTAAATTAATTCAAGATATTAAATTAATCGTGATAAGAACATTGATGATTACACCCCTATTGTGCTTTTAAATGCAATTCCCGAATCGATAAATGCGGTGATGTTAAATCTACGATTAAGAATGCTAGAGATTCTATTACTCTTGACACTATTGTTAATGACTTAAAAAGTAAGGAACTTGATTTAAAAGTTAATAGAGGTAGTAAACAAAGTTCACATGTTAGGGGTTGGTCTGAAACGAGGTTTAATAACCAAAATTTGTCTTTTGGTAAAAAGAAGGGAAAGAGTAAAACTAGGTCTAAGTCTAGGACTAATAAGAGGAAATGTTACATCGCAACATGGTCATTACATTAGGAATTGCCCTAAAGGAAAGCAAAATCAGAATTTTAATAATTATCAATCCAAATCAGGCTAATATGGGTTCAACTAGTGGAAGTTCGGGTGATGGGTTTATGGTCTATGATCTATGTGATTCTGTGAATTATGTTTCACCTAAATCTGCATGCCATCGGTTAATTGATTCTGCTTGTACTTTTCACATGACACCTTTTAGAAATTTGTTTTCTAATTATAAAGAAGTTGTGAATGGCTCTATTTTGATGGCTAATGAAAAACAGAGTAAAATTGTTGGGATTGGTGATGTATGCTTAAAATTCTAATCAGGATATGCTTTAACTTTGGGAAATGTGAGACATGTGCCTGATCTTTGTAACAATTTGATTTATTGTGCTGCATTAAAGGATGATGGGTTAGAAGGTAGATGGGGTAATGGAGTTATGAAAATTTTGAAGGGAAACCTTGTTATTTTCAAAGCTTAAAAGAAAGGAACTTGTATGTTTGCAATGTTGCATATGAATATGAATCTTATGTGAATTCTGTCCAAAGCGATAAAACTGATCTATGTCATACGGTGGGGTTGATACCTAACATTCAGTATGTGGGAAAAAATGATAGCTCAAGCATATCTAACTCAGCTAGTTGTGCCTCAAAACTTTTGGCCTTCTTGCTTTTTTTTTTTTTTTTTTTTTCCCATATTCATCATTAAAGTGCTCTGAGACTAAAGATGTCTTCCTTACATTTTATTAAAGTTGTGATTTCAAATTTTGCAATTCAAAGTGCATAAAACTAAATTTTAATTGTGGGGTGGGATCTTTCCCACTTTGGTCTGCTTCAATGTGTCCGTGTCAAATTATTGCTCTTGTTGATATATGCTAACAATCAAATATCCTATTTTTAAGGCAACTTATTTGGACTTCTAGGAAATTTGTCTAGCTTAAATAGGATACTTTGTAATACTAGTGATGAACATCAGATCGTAGATTCTTAATGGTATGCAAATTTTCGTTTTGGAGTTTCTCCACAACTCAATCAATTAAATTTTTAGCGCTTCTTTGCTATTATAGCTTCTAGGAAATTTTTAGCGCTTCTTAATGGTATATATTCCTGATGATAGAAATAGCGAATCCAGGAAGTTATTGAGATGGAAAGGGGAGCAGATTAATGAGGATAGAGAACAACGTGCAGAAGGAAGAGTGTAGACAGAGTGAAAAAAATTCTGCAATAAAACAAAATATTTAACAACATAAAAAACAAGAGTTGAGGATCCACCATATGATAGAAGGGCATTGAAACCTTTGTTCTTATCTTCATTAAGTCCCAAAACCACTACTATCCACCATTGTGTTTGTTTCTCAGGCTTTTCTCTCTGCTTTCGTGTGAAAGAGCTAAATATGTTGGATTTTACAGTATGAAATTGCTCAACATGTGCAGAAGAATAGCCACTGGCTCAACTCTTTTACACCTAGACATCTCATTTTCTTCTTAGCCTTTATGTTTGCCCTTCCCATCATTATGTTTCTCGCCACAATCACCATTATGACACTCTTAATCACCAGAGCCTTGTTCATTATTCTCAGCACCATCATGATCCTCAACATGTTCACACCACGATCATGCTCATACACGGGATGGCTTATGATTATGAAAGTTTGTTGGTTTGTGCTGTTGTGCAGGAAATGAAGACTTTCTAATTTCTGGACATTCTACTCATGTTGTTTCCAAAGACTGCATTTTGATTTACTGATTTATTATTGGTAGCTAGCCTAATTATTTTAATTGCAGCATCCACGGTTCCGCGCTTGTATTTATGTTTTAGGATAATTAAAAAAAAAAAAAACTGGGTTCGGGCTAATTACAAAAAAAAAAAAAAAGCAAGGTTTTTGAAAATTGCAACCCCCCCCAAGGTTTGATTCCGTGTTATATTTTCTTCTTCATAAGCAAAAAGGGCCTCCCCCCCACCAAAAAAAAAAGAACATATATATAAATATCGCAGTTACCCCCGTAAATTTAAGATAGAATCAAGCACGAGGTTTTTTTGTAAGTTAGAAACATCTCTGGGATTTTTCGTAATTAGCCCAAACCTCAGGGTGTTTTTGTAATTATCCCTAGTTTTTATATGAGTCAGTTATATACAGAGTTAAACCTGAACTATTGTTTTTATACTTCAGATTATTGATGACTGATTTACCTCCTGGCAATTTCATGACTCCCATCCGCGCACTGCTAAATTAATTGCACATCATCATGAGATGTATGATCATACAGTAATTATTTTAACAATGTTTCTCAGTTCATTTTGAGCAAAGGGATAAATAATGGTGTATCTGGACTTGTCTAAGTTGCTCCTGAAACTTTCTTGTTCACTCTATCTTGATTTTAGTTAATGTGCCTTCACATACTTTGCAAATTCTCTACGATGCATCTATCTATGAGTTCAATTACCGCTGGATAAGTCTATTTCATTTTGAATAAGCTGGTAAGTAAATTATTTTTGCTTCGCCTTTTGGATTCTTATTTTTTCTTCTGTTTCAGATCACCTGTTGATCCCTTTAATCCATCCTGATATGTCCCTCAAGCGCAATTTCATTGTTGCTGCCGGGTTACTAGCTTTTGCATCAGCAGGGTTGGCATTTCCATTTTACATGGCGTAAGTGAACTTGTCAATTAGTATCTTTACGAGCTTGTTAACTCCACACGATAGCTTTATCTGGTGTTGATCGTGAAATAATCTGTTGTATTAAGGACCAAGTCTTCAAAAACTCCTGTGATAGATTCATCAAAACCACTGCCCCCTCAAGCTACATTCCGAGGACCTTATGTTAACACCGGTTCGCGCGATATTGGACCTGATGATCGAATTTATCCCAAGAAATAATAATTTGTTCGTATCGGTGCGTACTATTTGGGGGTGTAGCAGAAGAGGTGACCTATTTTGATGCATTTGTATGAAATGAAGAAATGTTTTGATGGCCTCATGGTGGATAGGGTGTATTTAATGAATGTACCTACTTGAAGATTATGAGAAGTTTGGGGCAAAATTGCAAATTTAGTCCCGTAATTATTTTTTATTAAAAAAATAAAAAGTAAGTAGAAATCTGGATAGTTTGAATTTTCTTGGCAAGCTTAAGTGGTTTATTTAATTCCATATCGGCATTCTCTACTATTACATGAACATGAGAAGGTCCTATCCGATATCCAGTATGTTAGAATTAACCGAAACAAATCACAATTCCCAATTTTTAGGTGTCACCTGCAATTTTCTAGCCAAATTCAAGGAATGCAATTTTTTTGCGCGAACTTCTAATAATTTTACGACTAAAACAAAATGTTAAATTTGATAAGAATATTTAGTCACTCTCTAATTACAGAATTAGTGTAAGGTTCTAGATTTAGTCAGCTCTTGTTGACAGTATGCGTTCATTTCTATCTGAATTAAAATATATATCAAATTAGAATAAATGATTTGTTTCTTCAAATTTTCTTGTTACTTCATGATTGTAAGTAGATGTATCAAAATGAGTCCGACTTGATGGGTTGGCCTGATCACTCGGTGAGAAGGCTAGACTGAATTGTAGTTTTGGAGGCCTGAAAGGTATCACACCTATTTGGCTCGAAACCCCGATCACCTTGATCATTTTATATGTATTTTCAGCTGACCTGGATTGAGGTGACTTGGACCTAAAAAAGCCGCCTAATAGAATTTTGGTTCGCCCAGCCTGATTTCTCTTATGGGCCCTCCGGGCCAGCAGGGCCGACCCATTTGATCTCTAATTGTAAGCTTCATTTGTTTTATTCTATACTTGATGATTATAGACATTAGTTTATGTTATTTGATTCACCTTTTTTTTTCAAGACTTTATTCTAAATCTCATTGTATTTTTTATCGCATGGTAATTAGTCTATGATATCATTTATTACATTATTGTAATTGTTATACTCTTTATGAAAATGAATAATCAATGCAATACAATATAAAATGTAATAACATTTATAGTAGTCAGTATGTCCTCTTTTTCTTTTTTCCATGGTTGAAGAATAAAATTTCAAAAAAGTTTCAGAGTCAGCCCTTCACCAGATTTCATACTAAATTGGACTATCATTAACTTTAACCATGATTGTGATTAAATTCTTTCAAAATCAAATTTCAAAAAATATTATAATGTTGTTTTTTAGGGCAGATCACTCCAAGTCAAAGATTCTGACAAAAGTCAAAGTTTTCTTCTTTCCAAGGGGGAAGTCTTTTAAGCCTTCTTCTCTAGGAGCTGTAAATTTTCAATTGGGAACTTGTCTGCACACACGCAAACATTAGACGGGCCCCGGGTTGTCTCAAGGAAGCCTCTCCGATGCTCAAGTTGACACAGTGATCGAGAGAGAAATTAAGACAATAAATGTATACTGAAATAATGCGTAAGAGTAATTATGAGAGAATGTATTTACAAATGAAGATGATGGACCTTTATATATGTGGGCGATGGGTCGTGGCCCATGTAGGAGAAATTGGCCTGTGGTGATCCCGAGAATCGTTTGGGCCATCAAGGCGTAGCCAAGGGGGCCAACTCCGCCCCATTTTTGTTAAAAAAATTTAAGAGGTAAAAAATTTTAGAAATTTTTTTATTGAATATTTATATGGTTTTTTGGTAATTTTTTATTCGACTCACCCCAATTTCGTGTATGGCCCACCCACAATTATTTTTCCTGCAACAATACACCATTGGTTTGGGCCGGGTTATTCCATTAGTAGCCCCATTGGACAATTAATATTATTTGATATATATATCAAATTATATATTAATTATTAAATGTCGTTTTTACCCCAACACATTAGTTTCTTTTAGATTTTCTTTTAACAAGAATGATATATTGACTAAATGCACCATGATATCAATTTCATTTCCTGAATTTTATTTCCAAAAGCCAATCGCATTCTCCCTAATATAAAAGGGCGTTTGTCGTTCTCATTCTTTGCATCACATTCTTTGCATCACAAGAAGTTACAAAAATGACTAAAATATACTCTCTTATGTTGGTTTTAGGGCTCTTGTTTCTTACCACAACCTCTCTTGCTCAAAGTGTAGGTGAAAATGAAAAAACCCTAGAAGACGAAAAGGTATGGAATTTCCACAACCAGCCCCCTCAAGTTCCGTCACTTCATAGCAAGGTATGGAATTTCCACAACCAGCCTCCTCAAGTTCCGTCACTTCATAGCAAGGTATGGAATTTCCACAATCATCCCCCTCAAACTCCGTCACTTCATAGCAAGGTATGGAATTTCCACAACCAGCCCCCTCAAGCTCCGTCACTTCATAGCCGCCACCACCACCACCACGCTCCGTCACCTCATAGCCACCATCACCACCACGCTCCGTCGCCTCATAGCCACCACCACCACCATGCTCATCCTCCTAAACAAGCTGCTTCCCCTTCCCCTAGCCCGGGTTGGATGTGATCGAAAGATATGCCAAAGCGTATTAGTTGCTGCGATTAAGAAACTTCTTTTAAGTTTCTTTATGGTTAATAATAATCATGTTATTGTGAATTCTCTTAATGAAAAGCAGTTTATTTACTGAGTTGTTCTTGATGTGCCATGGCTAAACAAATTTATTGCTACGTTTCAAATCATGTTCACGCCATCTTATGACGTTTAACTTATTTTAGATCTTTATTAATTCGCATGAGAATAATATCTATTTCACTAAATTATTTTCTTATCATATTTAAATTTTAAAGAGTTTGAGTTGGATATTAATCTTCTAAGAAACGTTTAGTAAATGTATTATACATACTTGTATAATAAATGACGAATGGTATACATTTTAATAAGTTTTAGGACATGTTGATACAATCTAAAATTATTCGAAAGGTATTCTAAGTATTAAATGAAATGTTATAGAAATAAAAAAATGAGAATGCCAATAAACTTATGAATACACTGCCTTTTTTTAAATAGTTACTTTAAATTATTTTTTAATGAAAAATAAATAATACAAAAATTTATTAATTAACTTTTAATAATTAAATATAAGTTCAAATCAAATTCATATGTAAATAATGTCAAAATAAACAATATTTTTACTTTTGAACAATAATTTTTTTTTGATTACCTTTTGAACAATAATTTTACATTCGTACTTTACATACGAATCTATATATTAACCATTTTTTTTTTTTGCGATTTTTTCATTGTAACTTTTCACAAATATTTACAATATACTCGTGCGTATGAAATAACTAATTTCCGCGTACACCACATATAGTAGCACTAAATATACAGGCTTATCACACACGTAGACTTTTTCAATGAGAAAATTACAGGGAGAACATAACAGTTAAAATATTCACTGATCCAGTCACTTAATATTATACATGCTTTCAATAAGTTGCAAATACGCAAATAAAGTGAAACCAAAGTATGAAAATCAGAAAGTGTTTGATATAAAATCCTGCTCTCTCTAGTTAGAACAAGTGCTTCATTTTGGAAACAGTATAATTCTAATATCATAAAATAAAGGGATAATTACAAAAAGTACCCCTGAGGTTTGACATAATTACAAAAAAACCCAGCTAACTTTAAAACTTACAAAAAATACCACTGAGATTTGAAATATATTTCAAAATCCCCCTTCACATTTGTAAAATCATTGCAGATTACCCCTTAATTTGAACACTAAATCAAACCTCAGAGGTACTTTTTGTAAGTTTTAAAGTTAGTTGGGTTTTTTTGGTAATTAGGTCAAACCGCAGGGGTACTTTTTGTAATTAACCCTAAAATAAATGTATTAACATACATGGAATTCAGAATTGCAGAAAGTAATTTAAGTAAACTGATTTTCAATGGTGTTTTGAGTGTCGGTCTTCAAAGAATTAAACAGCAACCGAGGCCGAGACTTGTGTGAACACAATTTTTCAAAAATTCGCGCCACGTGGCCACAAGTGCTTAAAGATCTTCGAGCGTCTGTTTCCGGGATACAATTGCGAAACCAGTAGCAAGTCTGGCAAGACGAAAACTCGGCAGAATTATTTGGACTGTCTCAAAAAACACTAGAGTGTAAATCAATACTTCAAATGTCATATTCATGAAATACCAATGAAAGGAAACATTCAGAAACGCCAAAGGTTTATCATGAAACAGATTACATTTAATTCATATTTAAACAAGTTAAATATGAGTATTAATTCAAAAGACATTTCTAAATTCCGATTAACCCTTACAAGTATTGGATCAAGGTTTCAAAAAAAATCATGCCCAAAAAGAAGAAAAAATGACATCAGTTTTCATCCAAATGTCCAACACTTCACAGTCTCACCTCTTGGCCAGAAATGTGCCGCGCAAACCCATTGCATCATTTACTGTCATAACAACCACAAAGAAACACATTAGTTGGGATACATGCATAAAGAATCAACAAATTCTCAAATGGAAAAACTTCTGGTGCTTTTCGGCTTTAACCAAGCAAAACTTTCATTACATGCCAACAAGATAAAGGATTTTACCATTCTGCAAGACTTTGCCGAGTCATTGCTATGATAAACTCTCTTTGAAAGACCCAACCTTTCGAGATTTATCTTCAAGAAGTGAGGAGCTTCCTCTTTATAGGTTTTCACGTGCTTCTTTAGAAACATTTTCTCTGAGCATACCAGCATTGTTAACATTAACAAGCCAACATTTTTCTTTATCAAATCTTTTGACAGCAAAATTATAAACTGCACACCTAGGAACAAATGTCTTCTCAATTAGTGATTTAACAAGTATTATTACACTTGTACTCATAAAATATAAAGCTTTTTTATATATAATTTTTGAGTAATTTGTCTTAATTTTCTGGTCACTTTGAATAATTTAACCAATATAGTTTTACTATATATTAATTGTTAATTGGTAAAGTAATTAATTAATTTTGAAGACTTAATGAATAACTTTAATTTTATATAAAACAACTATGGATTAATTTTTTACTTAACACTTCATGAATAACTTAATTAATATAATTTCAATTAAATTAAAATATATTATTTTAACAATTAAAAAATTATTATAATTTACAAATTAATTAGAGTTAATTAATTTTAAACTCATGATAACAAAGATAAACTTTTAATTCTTATTTTACAATTGTTTTATTCTATTTTGATTTTTGAAGAATTGACTATTAATTTATGGTATCCTTGTATAACCTTATTTGATAGGTAGCTCACCTATAAAATATTACTGTCTTATTTTTACCTTTTTTTTAACGATTGTATTCGGTTCCAATATTATTATATTTTTTCATTGCATGGTAATTAGTATATTATCTCATTTATTTCATCAAGAGTCATTGTTGTATTCTTTAGAATACAATATAATATGAAATGAACAATCAATGCAATACAAAGATAGTATAAAATGTAACAGAATTTAGGAGAATTACAGAAAAAAAAACATTGAGTTTTGGACTAATTACCCAAAAAAAAAAACCATAAATATTTAAAAATACAAAAGAATCCTCAGGTTTGATTTTATCCTGTAATATTTCTATAAATGTTAGAGGGATTTTTGAAATGTTTTTGCTTATGAAGGGGGAAAAGTAAGACGAATCAGGCCTCAAAGGAGGGTTTACAATTTTCAAAAACCTCTTAATTTTTTTATAATTAGCCTGAACCTCAGGGGCATTCTGTAATTATCCCTGGAATTTATAGTGGTCAAAAACGCCCTTTTCTTTTCATTGTTGAAGAACAAAATTTCAAAATAACATTAAGAATCAGTCTTTCACTGGATTTCATACTAAATTGGCCTATTCTTGTTTCCTACAATGAAATCTGGAAATAAACCTGTGAAGCATGAATGGCATGTCATTACCTTTAATCATGAATATGTTTAAATTCTTTCAAAGTCAAGTTTCAAAAAACATTAATTTCTGTTACATTTTTATGTAACTAGGAAATATTGATTAAATGCAAGACCTCAATTTTATTTCCAAAATCCATGCTTTCTCCATGTATAAAATGGCTTAGTTGTTCTCACTGTTTGCATCACAAAAAGTTCAAAAATGTCTAGACTATATTCTCTTATGTTGGTTTTAGGGCTCTTGGTTCTTACCACAGCCTCTCTTGCTCAAAGTGTAGGCGAAAATGACAAAATCTTAGAAGAAGAAGAGGATATATGGACTCCGCTTTCATCCGAGCGCCACCACGGTCATGCTCCATCACCCCATAGCCACCACGGACATGGCGGCAACCACCACCACCATGGTGGTCACCACCATCATCATGGTGACCACGGTGGCCACCATGTTCATCCTACTAAACGAGCTCCATCCCCTAGCCCTGGTTGGATATGATCAATTTTTTTACAAAAGAGTATTAGTTGAATGGATTAAGAAACTTTTTATTTTCTTTATGGTTAATAATCATGTCATTATGAGTTCTCTTAATCAAAAGCAGTTTATCGACTGAGTTGCTCTTGATGTGTGTGGCATGACTAACAAATTTGTTGCTATGTTCAAGATTATATTGTTCATGCCATCTTATGACAGTATAAATTATTTAGATCATTATTACCTATTTCACTAAATTATTTTCTTATCATATTTAGAAAGTTGGATTTGGATATTAAAACGTCAAACATTTATTACATGGATAATACTTACTTCTATAATACTTGACGAACAATACTCCATTTTAATAAGTTCTGTAATATACAGATATATTCTAGAAATTATCCAAATATTATATATGAGTATTAATGAAATATTGCATAAATAATAAAGTAAGAATGCAAATTAAAAAAAATTCAATAATTCTTTATTTAATGTTATAATAATAAATTGTTGTCACAAAAATGATATAATAATAATTAAATAATGCAAAGACATATCCGCTTAATTTTTAATTTACAAACACAATTCATAAAAATAATGTCAAAATAAGCCATATTTTTACTTTCGAACAATTCTTTTATATTTATACTTTACCCATGCATTTATGAATCTCTATATTAACCATTTCTGTATTTTTGACTAACTTATTTTTGTAACTTTTAACAACTATTAATAGTATACTCATACATATTAAATAGCAATTTTCCCGTCCCATATTTGATTTAGGAATATATGGAATACAAGTTATACAGGTTTATCACATAGAATTTTAATTAAAAATTAGAAGGAGAACATCGGTCAAATATTCTTTAACCGTGTCACGTGTAAATAGTAATTAGTGCTGAAAACACATCAATGAACATTTATATGAGATGAAAAGTAAGAATCCTGTTTCTCTTTCAATCATTCAGGGGCAACAAGAGGGCCAAATTATGCAAGCTTAACAGAGAATAAAATCATCTAAGGACAAGTATCCACAGATATTGCTAATAAAGGAAGCAATTTCATAAGAAAATAATGTTCCAATATTTATATTGTGATAAACAATGGTATTGGTATTTAAATCTCTTATCCATTAGTTAAATCTCTTGCATATGCCATATCTGAGAGATCCAAACACATAAACCCCTCCACCTTGATGCAGTAGGAACAAAATTCACCAACCCTCAGTCCACAAGTGTCTTATCATCTGCGACTTTATTAACTAAAACATATGCTTTCGATAAGTTGAAAATATGCAAATAAAGGGAAACAGATGAACCACAGTATGCAACTCAGAAGAGTTTGATATAAAATCTGCTATTTCAGGTGCTTAAATTACCTTTCCTGTGTCAGCATATTAGTCAAAACAAGTGCTCCACAGGCTCACCTCTTGGCCAAGAATGTGCCTCACAAACCATTGCTTCACTCACTGTCATAACAACCACAAAGAAACACATTCTTTACGAGCAAAGAATAATGAATCAACAATTCTCAATGTGCATTACAAGTGGAAAAGTTTCTTGAACCTGACATAGCAAGTCATTGATCATTCTCGCCAAGCAAACCTTTCATCGAATGCCAACAAGATAAAGGATTGTACCATTCTGCAAGCCCTTGTTTAATCATTCTTACAATCTACTCTCTTTGACAGACCTAACCTTTCGTGATATAGCTTCAAGATATCAGGAGCTTCCTCTTTATACATTTTCACATACTTCTTTAAAAACATTTCCTCTGTGCATACCAACATTTGCCCCAAACCATTTGGCTTGACCAAATCTTTTGACAGCAAAATCTGATAAACTGCACACCTAGGGAAAATTCTTTTCTCAATGCTAAGAGAAACAATAGGCGGTCTTTTCATCACAATTGAATAAGTCTGGCCCATCTCATTAACAAGGAGTTCAAACACTCTCCTTATTTTATCTGCAGACGTGATCATAAACCATGGATACTTCCTAAAAGTAGCCAAAACCTCATCTTCGGACATACCCCATCTCTTATATTCCTCCATCTTCTCCTTCCAAGTCGATTTACAATTATTCAACGCCCAAATCCCTTTCACAAAGCTGATTCTAAGAGGGTTAAATCCAATATTTTCAGCCTCAGTCACAGCCTCACTAAATTTATGACAAGACACCAGCATCGCCCTAGGATTGTGTCTCACCATATAAGCAATATTACTATCAGGTAAGCCTACATGACGCAAAGTCTGAATATTGGCAGCCAATGTACGTGGGCTTGCCAAGATAAGTGGATAACCCTTAACGCAACGCAGCAAATCTTTGTCTGAAGCAAATAAATTCTTAAGAAAATTGTATGATGGGATTGTTTTTGTTTTCAAACTTGCAAGCAGCACATCTCCAGCAGCTAAAACCCTGGGAATTTCAGAACTAGAGAATCCTAATGATTTGAAAAACTCGATTTTTTCCATAAGTTTCTCCTTTGTGAACTGAAGAAGAATAGGGCGTTTTCTGAACATACTTGAGATATAAGAATCATTTAGACCAAAACTCTTGAACAGATCAATAACAACATCTGGTTTCTTCGACGATTTGATATGCAATACCTGAGAAGCTTTGAGAGCAGAAGCACGAGAAAATCCATGCACGTCGATGAGGTAATTCACCGCAAATGAGTCCTGATTTGCATTCTTTGAGCTAGGTTTCACTGCATCTCTCGGTGCTGATGAAAATAAATTGAACCCTAGAAAACGGATTTTAGGTAAATGGAAATAGTAATTCAGACCAAAACAATTCGCGCGATGCAATGCTCGTTTGCATGTGAATCCAGGCATGGTCGATATGTGAAAGAAGGAAAGAAATGACTGACCCAATTCTTGCAATGCCGTAATTTTAGCCCTAATCCCCTTTCTTTACCCCTCTGTTCTTGCTCTTATAATCATGGTGGATATTTGCAATAGTATGGACTGGCTGGCCCAATATATTTGAGCCCGGCAAGTTAGCCCAGTGGTTTTGTGATTTAAATTTGAGCCATTGTTTTTAGGACAATGACAGAAATACCCACCCATTTTAGGCCAGGTTCGCAAAAATACTAGAATTATAACAGAATTATCTAACAATACGCTGTCGCATAGTAATTACCAACAAATACGCTCAAACCCAAAGAAATTACCAAACAATAAGTCGCATATAAAAACAACTACCAAAAAACCAAAAAAACAGAAAGACCGATTAGAGATGCAAAACGCAGAATCATAACAAGTGCGCAAACACTTTTCGAAAGGAGAAGAACAAGGAGAAGACATCTTTTTCGAGCACAAAGGAAGAAGAATCGACCGCACATCGGAAAAGAGACGAAAAACATACAGAACAAAAAATAACAAATAGAAGAAGAAAGCGGACATCTTTTCATAATTATTTTTCAATTATGTTTCTTTCATGTTTCAAAAAGAACAACAAAGAAACAATAAAGAAACAACAAATCGAAATAAAAAAATAAACAATACATTTTATACGAAAAAATTGAAAATTAATAAAAACAACGGATCAACAAAGATTGAAATACAAATGTAAAACAACACCAAAACACAAATGTGAAAACAACACGAAATGGAGAAAAATAAAAATCCATAGAAACAATAAATAACAAAATAAATCCAAGAATATAAAGGAAAAAAACATTATACATCAACATCTCTAAATCCAATAGCTTTCTTTTTGATGATTTTCCCTTAAAAACTTATTTTTCATCAACATCGACAAGTTTCATCTTTTCGTTGAAGATGAAGAAACTAGGACTTGATTTTGAACAAGAAATTACGAGGAATCAAAGAGAAAACAAACCATCAATGGCGGAAAGAGAGAAGGGAAGTAACAGATTGGACAAGAAAGGAGGAAAGAGAGAGAGAAGTGACAAATTGACAAGAAAGTCTTTGGAGCGTAAATGGGGAAAAAATTAAAAAAGGAAAGTACAAAAAGTAAACAAAAAGGTAGAGACGTGAGATGTTAGTAAAATCGGGATTTGTGCCAAATGAATGGTATTTTGTGTAATTTCCCCTTGTTTTTATGTATAAAAGTGTGTTAAAGTTTAAACTTTTTTTTTTTTCATTTTTTCTTTTTGTAATTTAAAATTTAAATCTAAAACAAAGAAGACGGTAATTATTTTATATTTATAATTTATTGGTCATATATTCAAGTAATTTGTTATGGAAAGGGAAAAAAATCAACACCTGTCGAATATTTCATGATATAAATTATAAAACCACTTTTGAACTATCTAAACGCAATAATCAACATTTTGTAAAAACTATGAAGAGCAGTTTTATTTTTTAGTTCAACAAGTTCTAGTTAGTTCCATATAAAGTGAAGCTCATGGTTAATTTTGAATTTTGTTAAATCATTTTTTTACTAGAATCAATTACTTAATATTACCTGATATTAAGTTGTCGTATGTACTACATAATATGTATGTTTTGTGTGTACTTGTAATACCATCCATTCTTTATAGACTAAATTATCCTGAGGTATATACATGAGTTGTAGCTCAGTCCCATTCTTCTACTTCCTAGAGTTCATATGTTGTTTTGATATATTGACGTGTATAATTATGATATTATCTTATATATATAATATTTTTTTATTTTTCTGCGGAGGTGATATTTACTTTATTAATTGATATAAAAATGCAAAATAGTAGGAAGTATGAGGCACAGATGGTTTTAACGCACAAAAGAACCACACAAGATCTTTTATTTCATGTTTTATTAAATCTGGTGTTTTGGTATACCATGTGAATATCATATGTACAAGATAATGACATCAATAGTGTACAAATAACATTCAATTGATATATTAAACAATGTAAATAAAGACATATTTCAACTGAATAGAATTACATATATAAAGTGAAAGATGGTCTTTATGGAAAATTTTGCTGTAAAAGAAAATGCATCTCACAAGGTTTTATGCAGTAACTAACCTACTTTACCCATTTTAACTTATATAACTGTCAAATGACAAAATAGTCAAATTTAGTAGCATACTAAAATTTCTTATTATATCGTCACATGAACAAACATGCAAGTGAAAAAAAATATCTAACAATACATCGAATAGTTTATTTTCAACAAAACATTCAAATAAACATTCATTTACTAATCAGTACTTTCCAATTTTCTCCAAATATTTTTTGTAAAACAATCAAAAATCAATTCAACAAAAGTCTTATTATATGCCCCAGGGCATGGCGCAGTGGTAAATATGAAATTGAAAAACCATAGAGTTATGATATGTACCATTCTGAGTCGAAAACTTCTTCCCTAATGTTTGTTCAAGTGTGGACATTGTGACAAAGATTCGGATTACACGGGGTAACGTACGGAGCCTAGAATTGCATTCCGAATATTTGGCCCAAGTGTAGACACGCATCCTCGATCCTGGATTTACCGCTACCGAATGAAAACCGCTTCCTGAATGTCATGCCAAGTGCAAACGCGTTATGAACTCATTTTAATTTGGAGTTACATTGCCCCAGTGTGGGCATTGTGACCGCATCCGAATGTGGTTTTACCTATCTCGAGTGTATGTATCGCATGTGAATTTACCGAGGAGTGATGGCTATGCCGAGAACCGCTTCCCCAATATCTAGTCCAAGTGTAAATGTTGTGATTGCATTCGGATTTACACAGGTGGGAGTCGGACTTCCATCCGACTCCCATAGTCACTCCCATAATTAGTTTGGCCAAGTTTGGACACATTGGTTTAAAAAAATCTTATTATTTCGTGGCCTATATTTTCTTCTAAACAAGACGAAAAAATGGAAAAACTCTCTATACTTTTCACGTTTTAATCACACTTCCAAAATCCATTTTTCCAAGCTCAATTTTCGCATTTGGCCCCTCCATGAATGATGGTATTAGATAGTTCCAGAACAAAACAATTGCAGCCTTGCACGCAAAGCCTTCTTCCTCAACTCACACACTCATCTTTTCAAACCCAAAAAACACACAACTGCTTTTCCATCCCCATTAGTACACAACCTCGATTCAAATAAAATATATATGAGATAAAATAATAAGATTTATAGTGGGATTACTGTTTCTAGGATTACCCATTATGGTTTTTTCACTATCTTCATCTACTCCTATTTTCACCTCCACAGCCATTAGCAGTAGCCCACCCCAAATTTCCCTTTTTTCTCGTTCCATTCACAGAGTTCCTTCACAGAAAGGAAGAAAACTTTTCACGAATCCGATATGTGTAGCTGCACCCCCATCCAATCCTACAACCACCATTTCTGAAGAAGATCAAGAAAAATTAGACCCTTTAATTGAAACTGAAGATTCTGAAGAAACGTCGTCGTCCAAGTTTTCTTGGAGGGATCATTGGTACCCAGTTTCGCTTGTGGAAGATCTCGACCCTCGTTATCCCACTCCATTTCAGCTGCTGAATAGGGATCTTGTTCTCTGGTTCGATGGTTCTGCTTCGAAATGGGTTGCTTTTGATGATAAATGTCCCCACAGGCTCGCCCCCTTATCAGTAATTCTCTTTTCTTTTCATAATTCTTCTGTTTTTCTTAGTATTATTATGTTTGCAAACTTCTTGGAGCCCTCAATTTTTATTGTCTAATCTAACAATTCTTGAATTGTGTTGCTCAATTTCCTGTATCATGATAATTACAAAAGTTGCCCTTGAGCTTTTAGCCTAATTATTAAAAAAAAAAAAAAAACTGGTTATCTTTCAAAATTACTAATACCTTCTGAATTATGTTTCTATTTTACAAATTGCCACCTCATGTGGGGTATTTGTTAGTAAATATAAATCCCAATAGGTGTTTGTAAATTGTAACACCTTAGGAGCTAGGAGGAGGGGTGTTTGTTATTTTGATAGATAATTGGAGTTTATTGTAATTACGCTAAACCTGAGAGTAGTTTTTGTAGTTATCCTTTAAATTTATGAAATTTGATGGGTTTTGATGTTTATATGATTGTGTTGTTAGGAAGGAAGGATAGATGAGAATGGGCACTTGCAGTGTTCATATCATGGGTGGTCCTTTGATGGATGTGGGTCGTGGTACTGGATCCCTCAGGCAGCATCAGAAGGACCGGAGGCTCGTGCTCTTAAGTCTCCAAGAGCATGTGCGACGAGGTTTCCAACTATGGTTTCTCAAGGGCTTCTCTTTGTTTGGCCAGATGAAAACGGCTGGGAAAGAGCTCAAGCCACAATGCCTCCCATGTATGATGCTCATGCAAATCTTTGGTTTTTTAACGCTCTATATAGTATTATAAATGCATGCATCCTTGTTGGATTATTTTATTGAGTAAATAATTGGGAGATGTGTGATTAGGATGTTGGTTGGTTTGCTTAAGTAATACTTTTTTGTTTGTATTAGAAAACTTGACTTTTTTGTTTAATGAATGTGTTTTAGGTTGCCTGATGATTTCGATAAGCCTGAGTTTTCGTCGGTGACAATTCAGCGTGATTTGTACTATGGCTATGATACTCTTATGGAGAATGTGTCTGATCCTTCCCACATTGACTTTGCGCACCACAAGGTACAAAATTTGAAATTTACCGATGTTTTCGACTTCTAGATACAGGGAGTGTTTGCAAGCTCTAAAAAGGTGATTCTCAGCTTCAAGGTGGAAAAAAATAACTGTTTTTTACTACCTAGAATCTGAGAATTACATTTTTTAGAGTTTTTTTTGTTTTTTTTTTTTTTTTTTTTTTGCTTTTTTTTTATAGAGGGTTTAGGCAATCCCCTCAACCTGTATATTGGAAGAACTGAATTGTTTACAAAAATCAGGCTTTACAAATGGATTAAGGAATCTCTATGCTATAAACATTTTTAGTTCTAAATGAAGGAATCTCTAATTGGTCCATCCTATTAATCCCTTGGATCATTCTAGGTAAGGAAGAATCATTTTATACTATACAAGATTGAGCATGAAAACCAACATTAACTAAAACATTGGTTACCTTATTATCCTTCCTAAAAATGTGAGAAATTTTAGAGTTTGCAAACGCTCCCTTATTTTATACTTTATACTGGATTATTCTGTTGGTTCAATTTCAGTGGATAGTTGCAGCCTGGCGATTTATAATACTTTAAATTTTTGTTGCATATCAGCATTGTAATACTTGCATGCCCAAACTAAGAAATGTGAGAAAAGGATGATACGAGATTAATTTTCATGTGATGCCATTTAGCTTCTAAGATTATCAAAATCACTTAATGATATCCGAAGTAAGAAATGATTGTCGCGAAATTAATAGATCAATAGATTAAAGGAATTTTCCAATTTTCAAGAGACGTCTACATTCGCTTGGGGAAAATGTTTCAAGTAATGCATTTAGAGCGCTTGTGAAACTTGATTAGAGTCAGATGTAATTCGTTTTCCGTAGTCGATAAAATTTAGAGTTTCTGGAGAAAAGCCCTGACAAACAAGTGAATATGTTGAGAAACACTCTGGTTCAGCTGTGACAGAAAAATAAAAAGTTTCTCATCTTAACAATGACCGCAATTTGTGAATTTTTCATAATAAATGTCACTCATTCCTGCATTTCTATATACAAATATCTTTGAGTAGTGTAATCATTAGAAAATATGTTTTAAGACTCCTCAAGGTAACTGGTCTAAAGGAGACTATGTAAGCCTACTGGTTCCCCCTTCTTTAGGCTTAATTTTAATGGCACTTTCTAACCGGTTTTGTACTCAACTCATCTTTCTTTTTTTTTTGTGTTGGATAAGGCGTTTTGCCAGTTTCTTAAATGCGTGTCAATACTAACAGGTTACTGGGAGAAGAGATAGAGCGAAGCCCTTACCGTTCAAAATGGAAACAACAGGACCTTGGGGTTTTGCTGGTGCAAATGATGGCAATCCAAAAATCAGTGCTAAGTTTGTCGCACCGTGCTACTATATAAACAAGTAAGCTGATTGGTCACAAATGGTACTTGAGGTCGCGTGTTAGTCTATTCTACTTGCTTGTTCCTACATGGAAGAATTTGCACAGCATTAATCTAAGTTGTCATCATTTGTTGGACTTTGCCATGCCCTGGTTTACATTCAAATATGTATCGTAAGCCAACTAGGAAATTGAAAATTGAAGGTTTCTGAATCAAGTTGAATATTATATGATATAAATTTCACCACATGTTCTTGTTGTTGTTTTTCCTTCTGTCTCGTCATTTTTGGAGGGGGTTTAACCCTTCTATCTTATAATGCCTACAGTGTTCGTAGCTTGTGAGTTTCACATGTAAATATATTCAACAATGTAATTTTTTAGCATTATTGTTTATCACACATTGAATCGTTTTCTTATAGTTGTATAATTTAAGGGATAATTACAAAATCCCCCTGAGGTTTGGGCTAATTACAAAAAAAAAACAGAGATTTTTGAAAACTGCTAAAACCCCATTGCGATTTGATTATGTCTTATATTTTCTCCCTTCATAAGCAAAACAACATTTCAAAAAACCCCTTGACATTTGTAAACATATTACAGTTAACCTCTTAAATTTAAGACAAAATGAAAACTGAGGGGGTTTTGTTAAAATTTCAAAACATCTATGGATTTTTTGGTAATTAGCCCAAACCTCAGGGGTGTTTTTGTAATTATCCCTAATTTTAATGACTATTCATTCATTCTTGGTATTGACACGAATCTTTCTTTCGTTATGTTGTTGCTTGATAATCTCAGGATCGAGATTGACACAAAGCTTCCAGTTGTGGGCAACCAAAAATGGGTCATATGGATTTGTTCCTTCAATGTTCCAATGGCACCTGGAAAGACACGCCGATTGTTTGTAGTGCGAGAAACTTCTTCCAGTTCACTATGCCAGGGCCTGCATGGTGGCAGGTAAAACTTTTTTCTGTGATTGTTAAAGTCTGGTATTGACATAGAGCTCATCATTAAAGCATGCCATATTCTCTGCTCGATTGAGGCATTTTCATGTGCTAGTCACTAAATAATTGTTGCTTCTCCTTTCCTGGTGATCAACACCAATTGCATGTTTGTATGTACCTTGTGTCCATGAAAAGCAATCAGCGAAGGTTGAGGAAACGAACGGTGAGGGCTGAGAATATAGTATTCGTTATGTCCGGAGCAACCAACGGCAGAGCCAGTTGGATACGAAACCGGGGTGGGCCGATACACGAAACCGGGGGTGGGCCGTATAGAAAACCCAAACACAATCATATAAAATCCTAATTTTTTAAAGAAAATGCTTACTATTTTTTTTTTTTAAATGGGGGGGGGCTTCCAACCCAAGCTACGCCACTGAGAGCTGTATGGAGGGAGATATAACAATGCAAATAAAGTTTAGGGTAAATTACAAAACTACCACTCAGGTTTAGCTTAATTACAAAAAAAATAAAAAAATCTGTCATTTTTCAACATTACAAATATCCCCTTAAGATATTACAAACACCTCCTTTGAGTTTATTCTGTTTAACACATACCCCTCTTGAAGGTGCAATTTGTAAAATATAAACAAATATCAACTTATCAAGAGGGTATTTATAATTTTAAAAGATAATTGGGTCTTTTCAATAATTAGCCTCAAGGGTACCTTTTGTAATTAACCCTAAATTTTATTTTGGTTCTTATCGGTTTTGCTTGCCGAGTAATTGAGTATGTCAAAATGAACTATAAAAAACTAGACATCTACTATGTTATAGTATCAGCCTTGTCCTTAGTATTATTACGTTTTACGAAGCAACGAAGAGCCGTTATAAATGCGGAATGGGTAAATCATATCATATTTATCCGATGTTTGCATTATGTATCGGAGAGGAGGGATGAGAAGGGGAAAATGATAGAACTTATGTTGTCTGGGGGCATCTATGCCCTAATTGTTTTTACAACTTTCCAAATTTAGCATCTGCAAGCAGTTTTCTCATAGTTGCTTAAAGTAATTTCCTTATGCTTTTGATTGATTTGGGAATAGGTGGTTCCTCGATGGCACGAGCATTGGACTTCAAACAAGGTATACGATGGAGATATGATAGTACTTCAAGGTCAAGAGAAGGTTTTTCTTTCACAAACAAAAGATGGTTCTGGTGATGTCAACAAGCGGTATCGCAAATTACGTTTACACCCACACAAGCCGATCGTTTCGTCTTGGCGTTCAGGAATTGGCTTAGGCGACATGGCAATAGCCAGCCTCAGTGGTTTGGTAACACTGACCAACAGCCTTTGCCATCTACCATATTGTCCAAACGCCAGGTGCTAATCTGACACGCGGTATTATGCTCGCTAAATATCATGCAATAAACTGATCCAGTATTTAAATAAAGAAATGAGGTTTGGGCTAATTACCAAAAAAAAAAACTCAAGACATTTTTAAAATTTGCCAAAAAAAAAAAAAAGAAAAAACTTGAGGTTGACAGCTTTCTTAAATATTTCCCATTCATACTGGGTTTTTTGTAATTAGCCCAAACGTCAGAGGGGTTTTCGTAATTACCTCTAAATTGTTTTTAAAACAAGATTTTATTTTATCAACCTCATTGGTTTTGACCATAATAATTGCAAAATTGTCATTATTATCATTTTAAAAGCTCCATAATTTTATTTTATCGAACGATTTTAACAACTTACTTTAAGATCTGACATCTAAGATGTAAGAACTTATAAACTTATTTCTCTTTTGGTAATCCAACATGTTGTGTATTTCAGATGTTGGATAGATTTGAGCAGCACACGTTGAAATGTTCGTCGTGTAGAAACGCATATACCACATTCCAGACACTACAGAAGTTCTTGATCGGTGCTGCTGTTGTTTGCGCCGCTACAGCTGGGATTCCTCCCGACGTGCAGTTACGGATTGTTTTGGGGGCAGTAGCAATTTTGAGTGCTGGCTTGGCTTATGGTCTTAATGAGCTCCAGAAGAATTTTGTGTTTGTTGATTATGTTCATGCTGACATTGATTGATTATGTAACTATACAAGTTTCTTTAGCCCATTAGTGGCTAGGAAGTTTATGTTTATTAAGGTAGGATTTGAAACAAAGCTGCCCTGTATAGAAAGTTGTGTGAATAGGTATTCAGTTAATTTATTCATACAATATTGATGTATTTTAGTAGAGGATCAATTGTGTTCAATTCAGAATGTTTAGATATGCAGACCTGCCTCCAGATTTCACTCACGAAGTTGCCAAAGATTATAGTCTAATTACAATAATTACCCCCAAGTTTTAGTCTAATTACAAAAAAAAAAACTATTTTTATTCATAATTACAAACACCCCTTGATTTTTATTTACCGAACAATTAACAACCCTCTTTTTAGAGCTGCAATAGAAACAAACCAAGCTAAATTTTGGAGAGTTTGAGTTTGAATAGTTTATTATCATTCTAACTTTTTTAAACCCTTTTATATTTGTAATTTAAAAATATTGGGCTTTTTGTAATTAAAATAAGGGAAAAATACAACAAAAACGGCAACAAACTGATAGAAAAATAAAATGCAAGGGATGAAATCTGAATTTTCAACTCAAATGATATGCCCATAAAAACCGGTTAAAGAAAAGAATCCTAAACAAAATCAGAAATTACCGCTACTACAATCTATAAAAACTATCACCTTCAAAAGAAACTCAAACAATTTCTGGAAGCAACATTTCATCAAAAAAAAAAAAAGAATAATCAAAAATTATATAATAATGAAAAAGGAGAGGAGAAACCAGAACTTTAGTACTAAACCAACTGTCAAATCATTGTAAGCAATTTTCAGAATAGGACCATTACAGTAATTTTATAATTCCATATAGAAAAAGGGCACAAAAACTCAAACACCAAACAGCTTTACATATAAGCAACAAAATCACCCATGGCCATATCCCCACAAAACGAAACTGATGCGCAAATATAAATCTAAACCTAAGAACTAGTAAACTTAGTCACAGCTTTAGTCCCCTCCGAAACAGCATGTTTCGCAAGCTCACCAGGCAACACCAATCTCACAGCCGTCTGAATTTCCCTCGAAGTGATCGTCGGCTTCTTGTTGTACCTCGCCAACCTCGAAGATTCCTGAGCAAGCTTCTCAAAAATGTCGTTGATGAAGCTGTTCATGATACCCATGGCTTTGCTGGAGATCCCAATGTCAGGGTGCACCTGCTTCAGAACCTTGAAGATGTAGATCTTGTATGTCTCCACGCTCTTCTTGGACCTCTTCTTTTTCTTATCTCCGGCGGCGGCGCCACCGTCCTTGGGAAGCTTCTTTCCGGCCTTTGGCTTCTTCTCCGCCGGAGCCTTTTCAGCCAGCGTGGTTTTCTTCTCCTCCGCTGGCTTTTTCTCGGCGGGCTTCTTGTCTGCCTTTGGTGCCATTATAGGAATAGGAATTTGCGTTAAAGAAAAGGAGAATAGGAATCTTTTCAAACTTTTTTACGCTTTGGATTAGAAGTGCAGAGAGGATAAATGTTGGAGGGAAAGTGAGGATACATGATGGGAATAAATAGAGGAAAAGGTGGGATGTGATTGGCCGGTATACAATGACACGGATTTTGCATAGGGACCGTTGATTGAAATATGGAATAAGTAGTGGATAATTTGAACGGTGCGATTTATTGAATCGGCTGCATGTTTTGATTGGTTTGAATTTATGGGCGCGGACTTTTATTTGGGTCCGTTGATATGGGTAGTAATCCACGGTGTCGATTTCGTTATAGGATATAAGCGGGCAATTTTTTGCGTGATTAAATTTTGACTTCAATATTTCATATTTGCCGCGCGCGCGTGTCGGAATGGGAAATTTGGGTTTGAGTAAAAAAATTCAATGGGTTAAAACATTGTGCCTATACGCACGTCTCAATTAATTAAAGATCAAAATAATTCAAATTAAAATTCATTAGGGGATTTTTTTCTATTAAATTTTGTAAAAGAAGCTGAGAAATTCTCACATTATCAAGCATCTTGGAAATCCTAATTAATAAAGAAAAATTGTTAAGTCTGCATAGATGAAAAACCGAGTATAAAATGGGTGTCAAAAAAAAAAAAAAAATTATATGCTCACGTAGACAATGTGAAAATAATCAAGTCCTGAAGTTGAAGAGAAAATATGCATGCGTCTACAACTAAAAAAAGAAAATAGCAACTCTAAAATTAGGGGTGGCAAATGTCGACATGACACGAAACCCGAACTCGAACCCAACTCCAACTCGGTTATCGAGAGAAATCCAACACAAACACGAGAAACTCCGAACCTTAACCGACTAACACGAATACGACCGATGTTACCAGTTTGTCTAAAACATAGTAATTTTAAATTTTCATTAACTTTCGATGTATTTTAAGATAACCCAAAATCAACCCGCCAAACACAAACCCGACCCGATGACCCGAATTGTTACCCCTATCTAAAATGAATAGCACATTTTTTTGGGAAATATTTCAACATCACCCCCTCAAGTGGGACTGTAAATCCACCAATCTCAACTTGGAATTAAGAATGCAGAGAAAGGACTATGGCCCGATGCCTTGGTAAGTAGGTCGCCAAGCTAGAGGCGTGAAGAAACAAGAAGGAGAGAAATGAAGTCAAAGATTGTAAGAATCACGAAACAAGTGGCATTCAATCTCCAAATGTTTAGTGCGCTCGTGAAAAACGAGTTTTTTGGCGATGTGAATAGCAACATGATTGTCACACCATAACGAAATGGGAGTCGAGACAGGGATAGAGAGATCACGACAGATATAACTAAGCCATTGCAATTCACAAACCGTGGAAGCCAAAGCACGATACTCCGCTTCAGCGGAAGAACAAGAAACGGTGGTTTGCTTCTTAGATTTCCATGAGACCAATGAGTGAGCTGCCCAAAAATATGTAATAACCAGTCAATGAATGATGAGAATCGGGACAAGAAGCCCAATTAGCGTCACTATAAGCTTCAAGCGTCAAGTCGGGAAAGATGAAAAATAAAGACCCAATGAAGGAGTGCCGCGAGGTAGCGAAGAAGATGAATCGTTGCATCCTGTGAGATGTAAATGGAGAATTGACAAACCGCTTAACTATTGAACCGCATAAGTAAGATCGGGATGTGTAAGATTCGATAGAGGAGACATCCAACAAGACGCCTATAACACTCCTGGATCGGGTAGAGAGAGCCAACCTGGTCCACGAAGCTTAAGATCCGGAGCAAAAGATGTAGCAAAATGACTTGCAACAAGGCCCATGTCGGTGAGAATGTCTAGTATATATTTTCTCGATTCAAAAAGGTTCCATCCGGACTATGAGCCAACTCCAAACCCAAAAACAATGAGCAAATCCCAAAGCCTTTTATAGTGAAAAGTGTATCCAAATAATGCTTCAAATCATGTATAATATGAGGACCAGGCCCGATAATAAGAGCGTCGTCAACATAAACTAATAAGACCAAGAGACCAAAGAGTACATTTAACAAATAAACAATGGTCGTGGCGATTGTTGGAAGCCAAACTCGTAGGAATTTAGAACAAGACTCGGTATTCCATTGACTAGAAGCTTGTTTTAAACCATAAAGCTATCTTTGCAAATGACAAACTTCACCATCCCTGGCTTTAACATATCCTTCGGTGGAGACATATATATATCCTCATCAAGAAAACCATGAAGAAAGGCGTTGTTGATATCCAATTGGTACAACGACCAACCTTGGAGTGGCTAGAGCAATGACCACTCTAATCATTATGCTTTGCCACCGGAGAAAATCACAAGATATTCAACCTCAAAACTTGATGATAACCTTTGGCCACCAAACGGGCTTTATAACATTCCACGGTACCATCGGGATTAAGTTTAACCTTGTATATCCATTTGCACCCAATTGTCGTCATTCCCCGGCGGTAAGGGGACTAATTTACATGTATTATTTTTTTCCAATGCATCTAACTCATGTTTCATAGCCAACAACCATTCTCGTGAACTTACTAGCTTGAGCAAATGTACGAGATTCTTGGATAGTAGAGACATTAGCTAAAAAACAACATATGTGGGAGCAAGAGAGGAAGAAACATGAAAAGGAAAGATGAGTGGGAAAGAATTAAAACCTTAAGAAGAATCGCCACTAAGAGAAGTTGCGATTGTGGGAAAAAGGCCCCAACACAAATGGGTAACATAATCGAGACAACCAAGGGGAGGTTGAGTTTGCACGGAGCTCCGTCGGAGAGGAGAAGGAGGAATAAGATCACACAAATAGGGTTGTGAAGGTGAAGAAGTAGCGGGATGAGGTGTGTCAAGAGAAGAGAAATATGTGGAGGCGATATTTGGGTATGGCAAAAGGACTGAAGGCGCTGAAACAAGGCTAGAAATATATGGATATTTGTTCTCTATAAGAACAATGTCTCTAGAGATTAACACAGAATTTGATGCTATTGTACCTCTTTGTTCCCTCAGCTGCTTATACCAATCCGTATATCCATGGAGCCCGAAATAATCCTTCATCTCATGTCATGTCCCTCCACAATGATTACGACAAGTTTAACTTTCTCTTCTTTTGTCAATCGAACATTTCCTCATCCTCTACCTCCAGTCCAGTTAGCATTGGTAAAAGCACCTTTACTTGTATGCTCTCTTCCAAGATTAAAAACTATAGTGATCATAACAACATTCTCAATAGCATCAAGATAGACAACATGAACAGTTCTCTATCTTTCGACTTTCAACAGCATAGAATACTCCCAATTTATGCTAGGCAATGGATCCATCAACAATAATTGATATCTAACATTATCATAACTCTCATTTAGCCCTATAAGAAATTGCATCGGTTTAAAATTCATCTCCCAATCAACATATCTCCTCCCAATTTCATAGTTGCATTGAAGCACATGTAACACACTACCTAACTCATCCCACAACCGTTTCAATTTATTGAAATAGTCAACAATAGTCATATTTCCTTTAGTAATACTTGCAATTTCACGTTGTAATTGATAAATCATAGGTCTATTGCTTTCACCATAAGCGTAGAGCTATATCATCCCAAAGTTCTTTTGTGGAGTTCAAGTATATAAAAATATCAACAATTTCCTTAGAAATCGAATTTAATATCCACGACACAACCATACACCATCTTCTTCCACTAAACATACTTAGGTAAGTTATCCTCGGGCATTTCAATCGATCCATTAATAAAATTAATTTTAGTCTTATCTCATAATGCAATTAGCATAGATCTCTTCCAAGAGATGTAATTATTACTGTAAGGGGATTGGTGACTGTTCACTTGGTTTTATACCATTAATTTGGGCTTCCAAGACTTGAGTTTTGTGTTGTTTTTGAGTATTTTGAGTCATTTGAGTAGCCAAGCCACGTTGAGAGCCAATTATATTGAGTTTATAGTCATAGTAATGAATCGTGTATCAAAAGAAGTACAAACGAGCAAACAAAGAGAGATTGATTTGAAGAAACGTTCAAACGCGTCTCCAAATTTCCATCACTGGCAGTGTTTCGTATTTTGGCCATAACTCTCTCTACAAAATTGATATTGAGATGATTCAAGTGGCTATGGAAAGCTAAGAGATAGGGCTACAACTTTGAAGAAGGGCTCAAAAGCAAATTCCAACATTTGGTGGGTGAAAAACTCAGGCGGGCGCTGCAGCGCCCGTCCACGGCAATGCTGCAGCGCCCAAGACAAAAATTCACTCCAAAATTCACGTCCGGGCGCGCAGCGCCCTGGACGGAAATTCCTAAGTTCTTCCACCTTTTTCTTGGCTTTTTGAGGGGCTATAAATAGATAAATGGGAGGCTTGATCTAGGGTATGGAAGAAAGGCCGAATACACCCAAGAACACAAGAAACACATCAATTTCATCAAGGAAGAATCAAGGGAAGAATCGGGTCGAATCGGAGCTTGAGGATTGAAGATTAATCGAGAGATTATCCATTTCCCTAAGTTTTCTCATTCTTTGTGCTTTAATCTTTCATTTTAGTTTCTTATGAAGATGAACAATTTGTCTATGAGTTGTTTATTTATAATGGGTAGCTAAATTTCTTGTGATTTCCTAGGGTTTTGGAAGTAGATTAATCGAACTCTTGTTGAATGTTTTAATCTTAGTTGAAGTTATTGTCTTGAAGCATATTTGAGTACTTTGTTCTTATTCTTGTTTTATCATTTGGCCAATGATTTAACTTGTTTGATATATTGATTCATAATTCGAGAGATGAGTTTCAATATTAGATCTTGAGTACTTGACATGAATATTTGCATAATCGAGAGGTTTGTGAATATTTGTGAGGATATTTGATTTTTGTGCATTTGGGAGTTGTGTATCTTATGTTGAGTAGAGATGCTAGCATAGATATTTCAATCTACACTTTATATACATCTCAAGAGGGAGGATAAAATACCGTTGTGATCGTCTTATAGGTATATTGATAATAACTTTGACTTTGATTAAATCGGACAATAAGAGAAATATTAATTGAAACCATAACCCGGAATCCATTTCATTCCCTTGATAATTCCATTATTCTTAGTATCTTGTGTTTTTGTGGTTAATCTTGTCTTTACTTCTACTACAATTATCAAATTTCGATCGTCTAAATAAAAATAAGACTATCTTAGTTCAATACTTAGCACATAAATTTATTAGTCTCTCGTGGATACGACCTTGCTTACCCTATTCTATAAACTACACCGTACACTTGCGGTGAAGCTAAAAAATAAGGCGAACAAAGTGACAAGTGATAATCCTGGATGATCCGAGATGTAAAGGCGTAACAAATTATCATCTTCATCACCGCAACATTGAGAGTCGCCCTCACATTTCGCTGATTTTCCATTAACGGATCTCAAGTTATAAGAATCATGTGCTCTTGATACCATGTAAAAGAAACGATAAATTCTCATATTATCAAGCACACTGAAACTAAAATTAACAGAGAAAAATTGTTAAGTCCGTATATCCTAAAAAACTGGGTACAAAATGGGTGAAGACCAACTACTTATAACGCAGACTATGTGAAAATAACCTGGTCAAGAGAAAACACGTGTCTATAACTAAAAAGGAAATAACAACTCTAAAATGAATAACACGCTTTTTGGGAAATATTCCAACAAATTTAAATAACCTAATTGGCACGTATATTAATGTAGAATGGGGTGTATTTAATACATGTCGATTAAGTATTTGTTCAAATATATCAATGAATGACACGGTCGTGTGATTACACTATTCTATCGAGCACCGGAGATGAAGGATCGAGAGAAACCTATTGATGAGGTGAGCATGTATTATGATGGTGGATATATTTTATTATGTGAGGCAACATGAATATTACTTTGAATTCAAATCCAAAGATAAGTAGTATACGAGTTCACTTAGTTTACATATTGAGAACGAGCATTACATTATTTTTCATGAAACTGAACAAAAATATTATGCTCTTAAGAAATGAAAACAATATATTTTTGTCATGGATGTAAGCCAATAAAATATATCCCAAAGCTAGAGATCCAGTGGCGTTACCAAGAAATATTATGGGATGATATGATACACGAAATTAGGGTGAACTCCGATAAAAAACCAAAAGAGAAAACGTATAAATTTTAACTATTTTTTTTTTTTAAAAATACCTTGTAAAAAATATTCAAAAAGAGGGGTCGTGGCCCGGTTGCCCCTATCTCGCCATTTGTAGAGAGAAGCTCTAGCAATATTCACGTGAAAACCAAAAATCAAGAAGTGGATCTTTGAGACAACGTGAAAAATCTATAAGATGGTTTTATTACGTCCCATCATGGTTGTGGTGGCGTGTAATGTTTGAAGTGTCTTATCAATGTCGATTATGATTTACGTGTTATGATGATTACAAGAAGGTCAAAGGTGTTCGACGCTCTTCATATCGTGGAACTTGTTATATGTTGGGTTTGTTAGAAGGCGATGTGAAATATATTGATCGCATCACTAAAAAGAGTCACTGAGCACCTATAGAGACCCTTAGAAGTCCTTTTGCATTATTATTGTCATCGGACTTTTTGAGCAAGCTTAAAGTAGTATGGGTGAAATCTTTGGAAAAATCTTTCGGATGATATTTTATATAGATGGTGACTTGTTATGCAACATCAAAAATATTAAATCAAGTATTATATATATTATAAATTTATGTATATTTGTTAAATTCATATATTCGCAATTCGTATATTTTAGTCAAATCTATTTTATTTATGAAGATTTTCATGCTTATTATTTTTTATAGAGTTGGTATTGAGCTTAGTACGAAATCAAAAATCTAACCTTATCGAAAATATTGCGAAGTCGTAGCGAGAAGTCAATGTGATTTTGATTCGATCTCATTTCCGGATGTTGACAATATTGTGAGCAATCAAAACAAATCGGTATACAATGAGTTGTAATGTGATCGTAAGGTTATGTCCTTAGACCACAATAACCTTCTTGATGAACAACGTCATGTGTATTCCAATATAATGCGTGCAATGAAATCAAATGAACGTGGTATATTTTTTATTTTGTATATGGATATGGAGGCATGAAGAAAATATTTTTTAGAGAGCTTTAACTTTGGGGTTAAATTGAACATATAATTTGTCGAAGTAGTATCAAGCGACAAAGTATATCTTTTATTGTTCGGTGGAAAGACTACACATATTTGATTTATTATTCATATATCAATGAAGAATTAACATGTAATATCGAATAAGGAATTATGTTTGTCGAATTGATTGTTCGGTGTAAACTCATAATATGGAACGAAACCCCAATGATGAATAAATTTTGCTTTGAAGCATTGGACAAAACTTTATGACATATTTTGGTTAGTCAACCTCACAGTTTTGCAACATCTTTTGGATAGAAAGTAGTCGCGTTCGGTGGAGAATTCACAAATATTGTCATTGTATATAAGGAAAGTCGTCGGGATATTGTGAATGATATGATAAATTTATTATATTTGTGGAGAGATTGTATGATTCTAACACTTGACTAAAAATATGTGGTTTTAAAAACTCGGTAAAATTGATTATTATACGGATCTAGTGGAGTTTTTCGAATCGATCGCAAGCATTAGAGATAGAACAATTATATGAGCAAATGATGATTGTGTCAATATTTAAATCCTGAATATATTTTGCTCGAGGCCTCCTCAGGTTATCTAAGTATGGGTATTCACAATTCATTTAACCGAACAAACTAAAATAAAATTAAATTTTGCGTTCGATAAAAAAACCAAAACCAAAACTTTTGGTCCATTTTTTGGTTTATTATTTTTAAAAATTATATTTTTGGTTCAATTTTGATTTTGGGGTTCGGTTCATCGAAACGAATTTTTTTTTACGTTTATGTTGAAACACGTTTGCTACTCGAAGTCGTATTTTTCCTTAGTTTTGTACTTTACTCATTTGTTATTGCTAATAAGGAGAGTGCGGGCTGCACCCACGAATAAAAAAGTAAAGGCCAAACTCCCAACCCCATGTGTACACCACCATGAGCATGAATTTTATATTTAAGGGCTTATGTGTAGGCTAAAAGAGTGAATATTGTCCCACTCCCACTGTCTCACTATGCCACAAACAAAATAGTGAAGACAAAATTCCCTATTGGTTTTGTTATGCATTAGTAATAAACCTTCTAAACAAACTTAGTGATACGAATTATGAACTATGAATATTTCTCATTTATGTTATGCAACTTCGGATGTTGTATGGTTTTCTAGCATATGAACAAATTAGTTTCTTTTTGGTGTTCTATTATGTAACTTTTCAACCAAAATGAAGTTTAACTTTGTTTGTTTGATTTTTTTATTTTGTCTGCATTTATGTTATGTATCTTATTTTTTCTAAGAGGATGAAACTTATTGTGATACTTTTCTTCATAGAAGTTGAACGCTCTTGTGCATCCTTAGAACTAGTATTGGCATCATATAAACCACACATTGCACCATTATATGTCTTAGCTTCTCCCATGACCCCTCTCTCGTAGCCGGGTACATTAGCGCACCCTCAATAACCCGCTCATGCTCACGAATGTTGTGCCTCTAGCCTCTATCCGATCATAGGTTGTTGATGCCCACAACCAAATTTACAAATGGGGTGATGGTTGTGGAGATTGTTGTGGAGAGGGAAGGAGAAAGTGGGGAGCTATTTATAATAGTGAATGGTGGAGTTTTGGGAATTAATTAAAGTTGGATTACATCTTTGTCATCAAGTGATTGAAATTAATTTTTTTAATTGTACTAAAGGGGCGCTATGTGCACACCCATTTCTTATAAATACACCTCACCCAATATCTATCTATATATATAATAGCGAGAAGTTTGGTTTTTCCTTTAAATACACTAGTTATTTTTAGCTATAATTATTTTTGTCGATCTTCCCTTTATTAATGTGACTAAAAAAAAATGCGATTAAGATTAATTTGGAATCTTATATTTTTGGCATCTAATTTATTAAATACCTATATATATATATAATTCTGATTAATGTTAATAAAATATATGGTAAAGTCAAAATGGAGGCAAATTAGTCCACATAAAAAATAGGGAGGTTAGCTAAATCTAGTAAATCCCATGAAAATAGGGGAGTTACCCACAATTGGTGACATCCTTCATTCAACCCACGCCGTTTAGTTGATTTCCATACAAAGTTGATGATATGTTTCCTTAACAAATTAGTAAATATTACGCAACAGACTTTGAGTTAATATTTGTTTGGTGAGGATGGAGAGCCTGTGATTTAGTAGTTGGTATTTAAACTAGGCAAAGTGCATTTGAATGAGATTTGGATTCTAACTCACTATATATTTTGGGGAAATTCTTTCAACTTTAGCCACCACTCCATATGCTAAATCTAGTAAATCCCATGAAATTTCCTCATTCCCATTTTTTTAAAAAATTGCTTGATATGGTCGAAATGTTGCTTATATGTGCTTAAATACTTGCTCGCACGTATGCAAAATATTGCTTAGTTTTTACTTGTATTTTAAATTCTCACATTAATAATAGTTTGTTTGAGAAGAACTATCATATTATGCAAAAATTAAAAACTTATACTTATGGACTCTTATTCATTCAATCATTGATGGTTTTTTCAACCTTAAAATTTGCTTGGGTGATACTAAAATGTTGCTTATGTATGCACGAATACTTGCTTGTATGTATTCAAAAATTTTATTACGTCCCCATTTGTTCTAACCCAAGACTTTGCTTAGCTATGGCTTGAAGTTTGCTTACATGTGCATAACTATATGCTTATGTATATTCTAAATGTTGCTTAATTATTTATTTTGTTTGAATCGATTGGGATTGCACATGTTCCGCAGAGCGGATTGAAATAACATCGGATTCATTTTCGAACCGGATACCGAATGTGATGAAAATATGACTCCAAAAGAAGGAATGGATTTTGATAATGTCGATAACGGAATACCATTTTAAAAATAATTCTTAATAAATAAAATAAAGTATGTGTTCGATAATATGTTGTGATTTGCTTATTTATTTGTTTAATACTCGCTTATTTATATATTACAAATTGCCTATGTGTGGTTATTGTAATGTTTATACTACTATGTACTCAACTTATTGTGATTGTAGTGCTTTTCGAGCAAATAATTCAACATTCTTGCAAAATTTGGTTCTATCGCAGTCCCATATGCTCAATTGCTTATTTGTGCGTAAAGTATTGCTTGTGAAGGGATGTTATGGTGCTTAGAAAGCACTTGAATTATGCTTACAATACCATTAAACTATGAAAATAATTGTTTACAAAGCAATTGAATTACGCTTAAAAACAATTGAATATTTCTTACAAGACAATCAATTACCGCTTACAAAGCAATTGAATTCGACTTATAGTATCTAAAACCATGAAAATAAATACGACGCGAACTAAAAATTATATATCTTGGGGATTATCTTGCTCGTTTATCATTATTGTTGCTCATCTTTACCGATTAAATGGTAAGAATTCTACTCCCTTACCTCAATTGGGTTGAACCTCGAGAACTTTGCTTAAATGTTAATTTCTTGATGCAAATTCGTATATGTTTGTGATGAGCTTATTAATTGTTGTTGGATAATATTTGTAAAATTGCTTTTGGTGATGAAAAACTTGGCTTGATTACACTTACAAGGGCTATATACATCTTCTTTAAAATTTGACGCCCGCAAGTGTTCGATAAAATGTTTCAATGAAAAATTCATCACCTACATGATTCTCTCGTTTTCAAATGTCTTATATATTTATAAAGATCATGTTTTGCAAATCAAATGAGCTTTTATGAGCTTTCTATAAGTCATATGATCGACTTTTCCCTCCTAATTGGTTTATAAGCTTCAATGTTCAAATAACTCGATAAATCGGTTAAATTGCGCATTTTGATATGGATATATGATGTTTTTATCGTGCTAACATTTTTTTGATGATTCCAAAGGGGGAGAAACGGGTTATAAGCTCTTTTGCTCAAAGAAGCTAAGATAAGCTCTACGGAAGAAGTTATAAGCTGTGGCTATTAAAAGCCAAAAATTATGGATCATACTTAGTCCATTTGATATATTATGGACTCATATTCATGTCTAATGATGTTTTGTTGACAGGGGGGCTGATAAGCTCTTGATACTTAAGCCCAAGTTGTAAAAGTTGAGTTTTTAGCTTGTGGATAATTGCTTCCATATTACTCTTGTTGTGCATATTGATAGGGGAGCTTTTGCAAAAATGTTTTTGAAAATCTATACTCCCATCCTTGTGATTATGTTGCGTGGAATATTGTCGCTCTACAACGGATAGTTCATTTTTTAACCGGTAAAATTATTTTGTTTTCAAAACCGACCTCTTTAAATTGTTTTGGTTTGTAATCATAAAAAAGGGGGAGATTGTTTGATAAATGGTTTTACCATGATTTTGATGATTTTGTTTTTATACCAAAACAATAATGTTGTCCAAATACTCCTATATGATTTAAATTGTTTTCACTAATTTTCCTGGAGTATTTCTTCAAGTTTATTTTCGATAATATTGGACAACACTTTTAATGATTTTGTGTTTAATGTATTTTTACATCAAAACAATATTTCTAATGTTGTCCAAATACTCCCGATCGGTTTAAAATGTTTTTACTAATTTTTCTGGAGTATTTCTTGAAGTTTATTTTCGACAAAAATTGGACAACACTTTTGTCTCATGCTCAACCGATCGCCCTATAGGGAAACCCGTGCACAGAGTTGAGTTTTGAAACAGAAAACGAGACGAAAATATTTTTGAGGAGGTCGGCCGGTCGACCTAGGCGTCGACCAGTGCCTGGGAAAGATTTTCTTAGAACAAAACACTTTGTCTGTTAAAATGTGTTAAGGGGGGACCGGTCCACCATGGGGCCGACCGGTCGCACCTTAGGTCGACCGGTCGAGCACCCCCTGGACCGGTCACCCTGTTGATTTTTGTTGTATTATTTTTCCAACGTCTATCTCGTGCCACCCACCGGTCGCCATATGGTTTGACAAAAAAATTTCTAATCACAGTGCGTGACAACTTTTCCTAATTTGTGGGATTGATTTCTAACACTATATTCGTCATTTGTCTTGCAATTTTTTTGATTTCAATCTCCTAGGAGGAGTCTATCATGTACAAGACATCTTCTATAAATAGATGAAGAATTGAAGCAACACAACAAGAGAGTATACTACAACACAACAAGATACATTCAAGCAAACATATTTGTTCTTCATTGTTATTACTCTTTGTTGTAATTTGCCTAGCTTATCACTTTCACATCTTGAGGTCTAGGCTTGATTTCTTGATTACACTTGCACTCAAATTTGTATCATTCATTATCGAGTTGTAATCTTGAATTTTTGGGTTATAATTCAACACAAGATATCATTGTGAGTGTTCTTGTGGTAATAACACACTTGGATGATCTAGGTGATAGGTGCAAGAAGATTGTGGTGATCTTCTTATTGAAGAGTGTGGTGCTCTTGAGGTGTTGAAGAATTTGGTATTCTTCAAGTCGGAAGATTGTGGTAATCTTCACAGTGCCGTTGAAGATTGTGGTAATCTTCAAGTGAGATTGTGGTAATCTCAAAGAGGTATTGTAATGTGTTGTTGTATTAGTTGTGGTAATTACTAAAATTATTTTTTCTTTTTGAAATCCATCCCTGGAGATAATGGGGTGGTAGAGGATTAGGCCTAGGTGGGTTGAACATCTATAAATCTACGCGTATTGTTTATTTCCCGCACCTTTACTATTGTCTTGGCTTGTTTGATTCGAAAAAGAGGGCTTAATCGAGAAAATGGAGATAATCTATTCACCCCCACTCTAGATTATCGTAGCGCTTGGACTTACAAATACATAGCCTCAATGTATTGTTTATAATTATGAAGTATGATACTTTTTTATTTTTGACTTCATCAATAAAAACATTAAATAATATTCCATATTTATTGTTTGATTGGTATATCAAAGTTATTATAATGCGGGTGATATAATTCATAGAACTATTAGGAAAATGCACACATCACAAAGACAAAATGGAGACCTCACAAATATACACCCGTGCATCGCATGGGTAAAACACTAGTTAACTAATAAGGTGAGACTTTGATTTTCAACTACCAACTCATCAACTGATACCCACAAATTCAAGACGCACATTTTTCAACACTTACATGGCACTTAAATACTCTAATTTTCTTTTAATAATTCTTTTCAAAAAATACTATCAAATCCAAATACTTTTATTTTAACTTAATGAATTTTTATTTTTTAAACATGTTATAAAACATTTTAAAGAACTCGTTAGTACTCGAATTTAGCATTGAACCAAGCCAACACACATCGTCCACTACCACTAACACACAAGCCTACTAAGCCTAACAACGCCTATTGAAATTTTGGGCAATTGATAGAAATACCCATATTTTTAAGTCGATCAACGATCTTTTTTACGCTTTTCGATACAATTTTACCTAAATTTATGCTCCCGCTCTTTTTAACACAACAATACGCTCCAAATGAAAATTCCCGAAAATTTTTACGTTTTGTTTCAACATTGTTTCTAATATGTTTCAAATATGTTTTTACGTGTTTCAACATTGTTTCTAACATGTTTCAAACATGTTTTACGTGTTTTAACATTGTTTTACGTGTTTTAACATTGTTTCTAACATGTTTCTTTTAATAAAAATAGATAAAAATTGTATTTAAACATCGAAAACTTCATTGAAACAACAAAGAAACATTAGAACATCATTAAAAAGGGTACGGAAACAACCCATAAACAATGTAAAAAATATTTAAAACACAACATGAATAAAAAGAGCTTAAAAAATAGGTAAAAAATTTACACATTGAATACTACATGAAAACAACAGAAAAAATTATTAGAACAACATTAAAAATATTATAGAAAAACATCGAAACAATAGAAACAATGTACAAAATAATATATGAATAAAAACAACATAAAAAATAGGTTAACGTTATTTTGAAACATCGAAACAACAAAGAAACAATATAAAACAACAAAAAAAACAAATTTAAACAATATCGAAACAACTTATATAACATATAAAAACAACGCGAGAACAAAAAAAAACGAAAAAAATCAAAAAATAGCAAGCATCGTAAAAAAAAGGTACAAAAGTAAAAAAATAAAAGACAAGAAAGTAATTTGAACGTATTGTGTAATAATGGTCTAATCAAACGTATTTCATGTAATTTTCCTCAAATTTTTGCCTTAGTGGGCTTAAAGTGTCTGGACTACCCAACACATTTGGCCCAAATGTAATCCACCTTTGGTACCGTTGTGCACGGATAAGATTTGATGATATGGTATTTTAGCGAACAGAGAGCAAAACTGCAAGCATATCAGTGTGACGACTCTGACGAGGAGATAATATTTTACGGCAATGGCTTCAACGAGTCTCTCATGGGCTTCGTCTTCATGGCTTCAAAATCATAGTTTCTCAAACAATGTAGTTACAGACACCATGAAAGGTACTGACAGAGTCTCGGTTTTGAAAATTGTGGCTCAAAAGAAAGCCAAGAAAGTACGCAAGGTATGCAAATTTCCTATTAGACGTGAAATTTTTGTTCATTTTAATTATCATTGCATTGTTATCTTAACTGTGTTTTATGTTTTCTTCCATTTCCTTTGTGGCTATTCCATTTCAGATTATACTGAAGGAGGATGTGACAGAATTGGGGAAAAAAGGGCAGTTGATGGATGTGAAAGCTGGATATTTTAGGAATTATCTGTTGCCGATGGGCATGGCACAAATCGTGACACCCGGACTTCTTAAGTAATTGTTTGGCATTCGATTATTATTAGTAGTAACATACTTTGAATTGGGTTTATGTTTTATATTTTGATCTGGTTTATTTTTTTCCTTTTTTATTTCTCTCATAAGAATGCATTCTAGTTGAATAACGAACCCAACAGCCTATAAATAGAGATCATGGTTATTTTGTAAGTAATACGAGAAGCAGTCACATTTTTACTCGTAGATGGCATAGTTCAAGTGTATGACACAGGGTGAATGATGTTCACTTCTGAACACAAGAATGAGCTTTGTTAGTGACTCTTGGCTTTTAGAATTCGACTTATTTGATTTTTTCTGATTCGTAATCAGGAAATGAAGATGGAAGATGAGAGAATTGAGGCCGAGAAAAACGAGTAATGAGTTCTATTCATTCTAAATTACGGCTTAGATGTATATAAAAATGAGTAGCTTATTCTGTAGGTAAATTTTGATACATATCTACCTGTGCGTCTTTCTTTTTGAAAATTTTCTAATCTTTCTGGACTTACATTGTATTGTACGCTGCTAAAATGTGGATGTCATAGGTAGTTCTTGTGAGAAGATTGTTATCATGTCTTCAGCTTGTTCCACATTTGCTTCTGCTTCCATGGGCTATATCTGTATTAACTTTTTTAAAATGCTATTACATAATTATTTAAAAATGAATCTGAGTATCTGAAAAGAACATGCTACTGTCTCACCTTTGAAAAGTGGATAAAGTGGTTTCATCAATATATTACTGCCGCATAAAATGGATTAGCTAGGTCGTAGGTGTTGTGATTGTTGATTCTTCACCTATGATGTGTGCGTGACTTCCAAAATGCTGCATTGATTTTGTTGTTTCTCCCACCAATTTTAGAATGTAACTATATTGTTGCGAGCTGACACGATGTCAATTTTATTTGTCTCATTAGTTCTCATAGTGAACAATTGAATCATCTATCCAAATCTCTGAAAAAATTTAATGATTGTGTTTTCACTCACCTAATTTTGTTGGAGTAATATTCTCTTGAAAATTCTCTGTTGTGGATATCATTTTGGCGTTGTTATTTTTCTCTCGCAATCTTGTCTTTAGGTAAAAGAAGAGGCACAGCAGCTTGCTCTAATTTTTGAAACAGTTGGAGCTTTCAAGGTGAAGCGCAAGGGCGGGAAGGGAAAACAAATTTTCGGAAGGTGAGTTAGGTCAAAAGTTTTAATAAACATGCAACAAATATATTCTCTTCCACCCGACAGCTGATGCATACTCGTAAATAACAGTGTCACTGCCCAAGATCTTGTTGACATAATCAAGGCCCAGCTTCAGAGGTACTATTTCCCAATTTATGCTCATGCTATAACATGCCACTGTCAAGTGTCATGTGACTGAATGTCCAAACTGTTCACAAATTCTTGAGCACTAAGTGAATTGTGAAGCTTTATAGTGCCTTTTAATTTTGTAATATCTTATATTGCTGACTGTAAACTCATTCATCTTCCCTTTTAGCTCTTACAGCATGTTAGAAATCCTCAAAGACCCTGTCCTTATTAGTGATATTGATAGACCTTTCATGATAATGCCAGCACATAGGATTCTTGCTAAAATGCTGTTATCCAAATACAAAAAGTTGTGGGTGATCAAATTCACCATCTGCATGAAAGTAGTCATGGATGACAGCGTGACAATCCTATTGCATTTCGAGATTGTAAGAAAATCATTGAGAGGAAATGTGTAGATCTTTTAGAATTGTACAGCTTTTGGAATAGGCTTTTGAAAGAATTGTTTGGCAGATCAAACTTTGTTCGAAAATGCTAAACAAATGCCTTATTTCTCATATGTATTTTCCTTTGTTTTCCAGATGCTAAAATCCGGAATAAACTCTTTTGTGCTATTGCAGCTTCAATTGTGCAACACAATGACATTTATAATAGTAGACAGCTGAACTTTGAATATAAGACTAACACAATCTTTATCCATGATGGCTGTTTAGCAAAAAGGCAGCTTACCTCATAGATTGTGTTATGCAACAAATTTCTCAATATGAAACATTTTTGTTATGCAAGGAATTTCTCAATATGAAACATTTATATATTTTCACCTCTCAACTCAACTCAACAAAGCATTATCCCATACTTCTTGTTGTGTTGGTGCTCTATTGACCACATAAATTATACATGCGTGCCAAACACTTTTCCCTGAAGCTATTTAATAAAACACAGCTCAACTAGTAGACTGTTTTTGCAAGGAATTTCTCAGTATGAAACATATGATGTTTGTGTTAACTTCTCGACTCAACGAAGCCTTATTCCATTATTTGGGTCACCTACGTCTGTGCTTTAGTGGCTTCACATAAAAGAGCTTTATTGTTAGGCTGAGAAAAAAGCAGAGAAGAGAAGCAACCTTTGTGCAACATACACATTTTTGCCTGTCATGGAGAGAAGCATAAAGGCCACATTACTTTAAATGCTTGAAAAGAAAATTGAGTAATAAAATGTTGGTGTGATATAAAAAGACCTGACTTGAAATGCATCATTGTGTTCCAAGATTATGTAAACATTTCTTCTTACCTTTCAGGCTGATGACATAAATGAGATTCACTTGGATTTAATGACATGAAAGTCTTTTGTTTATTTGAAGCATTTAAAAGTAGTTGCTTTCTTTGTACTTAGGCAGTATTTTTCTCTCTTTTCTTTTATTGTTTTTTTCTTTTCTGGGTTTGATTTCGCAAGTAATGAATTATGTATTTTCATGGTTGCTATGCAGCTGACAAATTTGTTAGGTCAATTTTGATTATCAAGAATGGTGTGTTTCAGCCTTTTCAGAGTGCGCACACTGTGCATTTACAAGAGAACTATTGCAAACCTATTTTAGTCGAAACCTGTAAACACATTTATTTTCATGTTTAATTTATAGGGATGTGGACAAAAGAATTGTCTCTCTTCCAGAGATTAGAGAAACTGGGGAATACATTGCAGAGCTAAAGCTTCATCCTGAAGTTACAGCTCGAGTGAGGGTGACTGTGTATGCTAACTGAGGAGATGCACTTTCTAAAGCAACTCAGAGAAGGCCCCAAGTTTCTCTAATGTGGTGATTTTTTCCGAGGTGTGTGGTTAATTTGTCACTTTAATCATTATTTACGAAAGTACAAGATATAGCCACTTTTCTCGTACTCAATCTGTGTGTTTCAAAATTAATTGGTGAAGAAGTATACTATATGTTCTGTTTCAGTGCTGAGTGTGCTCAAATTCATTATCTATATGTTCTCTGGAATAAGAAAGAACATGAAAAGAGTAATTGGAATTCCTATGCATCAATTATTTATCATTACATTATGTTTTTCATGAACAATGAGTCTGATAGAGCTCAGAAGGTCAATTTACACCTAAATATTCCCTCAGGAATGCCCTCTTTTATTTTCTTAATTCCATTTTCTTAGATATGGGTTAGAAGATTAATGACACGTAATGTTTTCTGTAACACATTAGTGAACAAGTGTGACTGAATGGCGAAGCATACAGTGAATAAGAAGAGAGAGATATCTTCAGTCTATTGGGCCAGTCCAATTCCATTTGACAAAGCAACTCACAGCCCTTTGTTTTATTCGTATTTGCTTTCTGAAATCCCAGGTTTTGCTTTTAAATTTGACTAAAGCCAGAGTGAGACTTGTAGTATTGTTGAACTTTTATATCCACTTATGAAATACATATATATATTTATATATATATATATATATATATTTATTTGTTTGATTTCTCATGTAGGATTTCGTCAAACAAATGATGATTTACAAGCAGCCCAATATCTGTAAGTTTTGATGTTATGTACTTAGTTATCAAACTAAAATTGCTTATCCTAAGCCTTGGCTTATTTTATTGTATCTTAATAGTTGTACTAGTGTTATTATGAGAGTTGTTAGCAACTGGGAATATTTAATATACCAGCATCTTCTGTAGCAACTTCTTCCCATTAAATGATTTGTGTTAGTAGCAACTTCCTTGAAAGTCAAAATGAATTATCTAATGAACCATGTTTCTTATGTGTCTGTGAATTTAAAATTAATGTGAATCAATCATTTGCAGTTCTTGATATCTCTGGTTCTTCTTTTTTAGTACTTGTAAGTGATAGTTTTCTTATTCAAGCTTTTGTCGTTTCTTTTCTTATCTTATCTTTCTTTTTTCTATAGTTCGTTGAACGCTTGTAAATGATTGTCATGAAGATATACAGGCTGGCCAAGTTTAGTGTCTAACATAGTTATAAAAACACCACTGAGGTTTGGCTAATTACAAAAAAACCCAGAGATTTTGAAAATTACAAAAAGCCCTCGAGGTTTGATTCTGTCTTACATTTCCCCCTTTCATAAGCAAAAAATATATCAAAACCCCCCTAATATTTAAAAATACTTCAGTTACCCCCCTTAAATTTAACACATAATCAAACCAGATGTTTTTTTTTTTTTTGTAATTTCGAAACATCTCTGAGTTTTTTGTAATTAGCCCAAACCTCAGGGGTGTTTTTGTAATTATCCCTTTTGTATAACAATTACTTAAATCCCTGATAGTATATCCTTTAGACAGTGACAGAGATCTCACAAATCAGAAGATGGATAAAGAGTGATTTTAATATTGGGCTCTGATATCAATATGTATCAACTGAGAAGGGTAAAATAAGAAGGAAACTAGAATCATGGATGAAGGGTATTCACTTTAGATTGCATTTCCACACAGTTTACTATATAAGGCTTATGTAGATAGATGTCTTTCATATTTGCCAGTTTATGATTGGTTGCACATCTCATTGAGATGACTTTCTGTTTAAGTAAAAGCTATTTCCTGAAGAAATAGCAATTGTTATTTGGAATCTATCATTGAGATGGCTTTTTCAGTGTAGTTCAGTTCTTAGTTCATTTCTTTTGTTGTGTTTTTTTATGTATATATAAATTGCTAAAGTGCTTTGAATTTTGTTCTAAACATGACCTTTGCATATAACTTGAAGCTAAATTTGACTATTACAATTCTTTCTTGTTTAATTTTGGTTGAAGTGTGCTTTCTTTTTTGGTTGTTGTTGTATGATCGTGTGTGTGTACTTGTAGATGCATTTACATGCACAACATGTGTGTGTGTACATATATAAAGTAGGGATAATTACAATAGAACCCTAAGGTTTGGGCTAATTACAAAAAAATACCCGAGTTCTTTGAAAATTACATAAAAATCCTTGAAGTTTGATCCAATTTACATTTTCCCCTTCATAAGAAAAAAATATTTAAAAAACCCTTTGACATTTATAAAAACATTACATGTTACCCCTAAAGACAATCAAACTTAAGGATTTTTTTCTTTTTTTGGGTAATTTTGAACCATATCTGGGTTTTTTTGTAATTACCCAAAACTAGGTGTTTTTGTAATTATCCCTATAAAGTATGCAAACTATCTTGATTAAAAAATAGCCAGAAAATATTGTTGTCTGAATGGAGCGAATGAATTTCCAAGCAGGCAGAAAAGGTTCTTGTTAGAAATAAGATTGAATTATTCCTTGGATTTTTTAATTTTTGAAAACCTGCAATAGTTGCCTAGTTGGCAAGTATGTTTTATGTAGATTATTCCCTTGACTTTATATTTTTCATGAGCGTTTTTGTTTAAGCAAAAATATAAAACTGTCGCAAGAATCTCCACAAATGATTATTTACAAATGTTGAATCAGTAACATCACATTCAATTATTGTGTACTTAGTATAAGATTATAGACTTACCTAATATATTCTGATGTTCCCACTCTACCAGGTCAATATTCATTAGTTCAGAAGTTGTTCTTTTAAAAATACTAAAACTTAACTAATAATAACAATAATTTCAAGTGAAACCTCTCTCTCTCTCTCTCTCTCTCTCTATATATATATATATATATATATATATATATATATGAAATTGCTGGTATAATTATTGGCTATTGCAGATTATTTTCCACGTCCATTTTAAAGGGTCTCTAATGACATGTGTAGTTTGGCCCCCACCATGATTAAAAACAATGTTAAAATAGTGTTGGTTGTTTGGCAATAGTACAACCCACAACTTTTAACAGGTTTAATGTTCTAAGTCAACTTTAAACACTTGGAGTCCTTAATTTTTGTTAATTTCATCCATATCTTAGAGTATCTACTACTAATTCCTCTAAGCATTAAAATTCTAACCAAAAAAAAAAAAAAAAGAAAAAAGAAGGAAAAGATAGAAATAACTGAACTCTTCAGTTCTCACCTAATTTTCTTTCTTTTCTTACAAAATATCGGTGAATAAACACACATCTATAATTTATTTTTATAAGTAATTTCATTTTAATGATTTTAATAAATAAACATTTTAATTATTATCTCACTTCATATCCAGAAATTTGTGCTTTTGAATGGCCGGCAACGTGGGAAACTATTTTGTCCACATGATGCACTGTCTAAAATTATAGGCTTAGGTTCGGTTCAAGCATTGCCTGCATAGTGCATTGGGAAATTCAAAATGCATTCACACACACACACACACACTGTGCGTGTGTGTGTACAATATGTATGTGTGTTAAGCTTTTACAGCGTGAATGGCGTTTCAAATATTTTTTTCTTGGAGTAATTTTTCTTTTGTATTTTTGTGTGTGATAATATTAATAAAATAATATTTAAGTACATTGAATAAATGGCGAGTAATATGTGAGCGTGATAAACGAATAAAAAAAAGTTCTCACACAGTCACACTCACACCTTGACTATAAATTATCGAATTTTGGTGCTTCATATTCGATTTTTATAAACAAAACTTTGTCTTGAATGACAATAAAATAAATAATCGAGTAATATGTGAACGTGATAAACGAATAAAAAAGGTTCTCACACAAATACACTCACACCTTGACTATAAATTATCGAATTTTGGTGCTTCATATTCAATTTTTATAAACAAAATTTTGTCTTGAATGACAATAAAATAAGTAATGGCGAGTAATATGTGGCGTGATAAACGAATAAAAAAAGGTTCTCACACAGTCACACTCACACCTTGACTATAAATTATCGAATTTTGGTGCTTCATATTCGATTTTTATAAACAAAACTTTGTCTTGAATGACAATAAAATAAGTTTAAGCGGTGAAATTAAATTTAAATATAGGATTTCTATCTCACTAAATTAAAACATAAATGCGGTTGATAATTAATAGTTAATGGTATAGTTTCTTAATCTTTTAATCGGGGGATCTGGGGGTCACCCTAGCCCCGACGCACCCAATTTTTTTTTATCTCATTTTTTTCTAATGGAATTTTTTTTTCCAAAGAAATTATATGTATTTTTAAGGAAAATACTTGGGCTAGAAAATAAAAAATTGGTTTAGGGGTAGTTGAACCATTGGCTACACATCCGTGCTTTTACTATAATAAAATAAAATGTATCATCCAACTTCACAATTTTGTCATGGAGAAGGTGGCACTCGTGTCAAAGACTAGGGAGGTTGCCAATGTGATGGCTTCAAATGAATGGACTTATGCCATCTCCAATCATAAATTCTATTTTAGTGCAACTTTTGCACTAAAATGGTGTAATTTCTGCACCAAACTTCAAATCCACCTCCAACCCATCTATTTCAAATTTTACACTAAAAAGAATATTCTTTGAATATTCCTTACTTTTCAATAATAATAACTATTTTATTTCATTAGATATCTATTTTTTTATGCAATAAAATATCTGTTAACAATTAATATAAATACATATATCAAATTGTATTTTACTATTTTATATTTAATTAATTAAATAATATATTTTAAATATAATATAAATAATAGTAAAAGTAAATAATATGCATAAAAATTTAAATAAATAACAACAAAAATATTTTCGTAGACGTAAAAACATAATATTAGAGTATATAAAATAATTATTTCAATTATCTTATTCCAATTTTGATAACTTATTAGATAATTTATACTAATAAGAATATATATATATATATACATATATATATATAAATTATTAAGTTTTATTAAAAATAGTTATGTATATATAAAATAATAATAGAAAATCTTATTGAATAAACAACTAGGATAAAGATAGAACTCTTATCACAATTTTAAACATAAGAAAAAAATATTAAATCTATTAAAAGAAAAAGAAAAAGAAAAAGAAATAAAGGAATAGGGATAGCGTTGATGTACAGTGTTGCACCAAATCTGGCGCAACACTGTTGAAGCCTGAAGGCACCAATTTGACGCAAGAAATGAAGTTGCGTTGGAGTTGAGATCTTTGCTTCATTTTGGAGTTTTCACCTGGGATAGCGAGCGATTGGAGATGCCCTTAGGCCATCTCCAACCGATCGGTTTCTCGCGCAAATGCCAAATTGAAGCAAAATTTCACTCAATCCAACGCTATTTTTTATAGTTTTATTATATTAGAATATGTTATAAAATTAATTTTTGAAGAGTTATCTACTATTAAATATGTTACGATTTGTATGTATGATTTATTATTAATTAAAAAATATAAATATTACTAAATTTAAATTTGATAGTAAATTGAAAAATTATTTAAAAAGAGTGATAATTAGTATTTTAATTGAGATAATTACGATTAACACCCTAAACTAACCAGGTTTTTACACTTTGCCACCTCAACTTTGAAACGATATACTTTGCCACCTCAACTTTACGAAATTTTGCACTTTGCCTAAATTTCCCGGTTTACCCCTAGTTTCATGAAAGTTAATTTTTCGTTTACCCTCTAAACTTTGAAGTTGTTGCACTTTACCACCTAGTCTATAAATTTCATTGCAATTTTCAATTTTACTCCTCATGGTTTTCCCTTTTTTATACTTTACCCCTAAACTTTCATTCGCGACACTTTGCACCCTGAACTATGAAAATGGTATCGAGCTAGGTTTATTAAGAACTTTCGATTAAATTTATTATATTTATGTAATTAACAATTGGTGAGGAGAATTTACTCCGAGATTATGGATCCGGACCGATGTCCGAGATGTACCCCTACAGACATATCGTCAAATATTGACGATGTATGCAAAAGAACACCTTGACCAGGTTTCATATTGGGAATACCAACATGAAGAAAAAGAGCCAGGCAGAGACGACGGGGAAACCTTAAGGCAATGCAAAATGCGAAAGAGAATATTATAAGCGATTCTGGATGCTTAACCGGACCTATATGTTCACTTGATGAACCTTCAAGAAACGGTTCATGAAAATTCCCATCGAACAATGATTCACGATGGAGTACCGAGTGGAACGAGATACTTCCAGACAAATCTAAGATCTCCAGAAGATCTTAGAGAAATCGAAGACGGTCGCGAGAATTATGGCAACCGCCATATTCATCTACCAAAGACAAGTTCATCGATCGAACTGGATGGAGACGATGGTAAAATATCGAAAGAAACTCTTGAACTCCTTCATGATATTCAAAAACGAGTCAAGAACCGGAGGACAGGCCGAGTTCATCCTAGGAAGGAAATGTATTGATTTTGGGGCGGTACCATATTTACACCAAAAAGGGAAACCTCGTTGCTCTAATCAAAGGAAAATCCATCAAAAATTAAAAAAGATGGATATTGAAAAGATGAATCTTAAAGATCTACATGACTGGCGGAATCCTTCGGGATTAGGTATTGTAGATTTAAAGATGAACGCAGGTGAGAATCGGCTTTGGTTACCTATGACCCACAAGACGTAGACCAATTCCTCCACCACCGCCACCGATTAATCCTAACGTCGAAGAAAGTACGGGTTCACATCATGGAGCTCGGGGCGAGAGGATGCCACATCTTTGGGGATTTCACGACCGAGAGTGATCCACTTTCGAGAACAGAGGTCGAAACCCTCTTGCAGAACTAGACAACCACCTTGGAAGGCCGAATGTTTATCGACACCTTATGGAAGATCGCACCTCGACTAATACATCCATATGGGTTGATGTTAAATCTGGACATCCCGATTTTAAAAATAGAGAAGTCCTCATTGATGAATGGGCTTGGTATGAGAATTTCAAATGGAACCCTCGATCTTACGAAGGATTCATTCATTTTACTACTTGAAATGAGTCTTGAAGGATCGGTGAAGATTGCCTGGGATATGACCGATGCTAGTACGAAAAGTTCGGTCACATCAGGGGAATCACTGAAAGGAATTGTCGATGGTATGGCAAAACTATTCAAAATCCAGTTCATTGGCACAGGTTATTTCGAAGGATTAGAGGATGAAAAAAGAAAGAGATATAAACAAGCCCTCTATAGCCTGGAGTTACTGGATATTTGTCATATTGACGAATATATCAAGTTGTTCACCGAATACCGGTGGAAATCCAAGATTGAAGAAAAAGAAGCTGCACAGCTATTCTTTGCCAAGATTCCGAGTCCCTGGAGAGAAATGCTTATCGGGGAATACAAGGTGGAGTCAAGTAGAAATCGTGGCGAGAAAAATGTCTTTCCTAAAGGTCAAGTTATCTCAATGGTGCTATCAAGCGACTCTGCATAGGAATTACAAGAGATTAAGAGGAATTAACAAAGCGCCTTCCTATGTTGCGTGATAATGATATCCCAACAATTGTGGAGGTCAACGAAGGCGTCGCATGAAAGAAGAAGGAGATAAGCCATCCATACCGCCGAGAAGCAACAACAAAAGAAGGGTCTTCATGGAGACCTAGAAGGTTCTCGTCAAAACAAAAAGCCCGGTTATAAATCGGGACAAAGACCAAAGACTAAGCGAGAGTAGAACCTCATCATCGTTCTAATCAAGCAAGTACCAACAGAAATCCAGGGGAGAAGAACTTTCGGGCGTGCTCACTCTGAGCTAATGAAAGTTTCAAAGATCTGTAATTCTTGGACATGCGAGCAAGAGGGCATATCTCAACGGATTGCCCAAACAATCAAAAATGAGGAGTCGGGCGATTCGAGGCACACGAAATCGAAGAAGGCACATATTATCGATTTAATACAGGTGTATCAATTTAAGGATATTCCCTCGGATGAAAGCATCTATGAAGAAGAGATCTATTCGATGATGGAAGTGACTCGGCTTCGGGTCGAGTGAAGAAGAAATTCTTCACAGACAATCGGGGAGGATATGTCGATTCCTCTCTCACACGACGGTTTCTCATAAAAATCTTATGAGAATCATGAAGGAAGATCCAAAGCTTCAAGTCTATGATGGATTTACAATTGGAGCTATGGAAAAAGCATTGGATAAAATTGGGTTTAAGTAATGAAAAACACCAAATTATCCACAGGGTAACAACCAGAGAAATTGATATTCAGATGGAGTTTACCGATAACCTCGATCGAGATCTGATTGGTCCCTATTAGAGAAATACAAGAGATCAAAAGCAAAGTTAAAGAGAAGTTGCAAATACACTCTCATGGATTCATATCGGACCATAAGAGTAATTATTAAAGCAACATTCAAAGAAGGAATATATTCGCCTCTTAATTTTGCTATCTTTGACAAGCGAATCTCGCATCTCAAGGATTCATGCCTTGGAGCGATTCTGGAAATTTGTATGCGGAAATTGGCATTTAATGTCTATCCTAGAATTGCATACAATTTGGGAGATCGAGACTTGATGAGAGCCCTAACCCTTCATCAAGATTTCAAAAGAGTCGATTTGATGAAAGAAGGAAACAGGCCTTACTCGATCACATACAAGATTTTCTATGCTCTCTCGAATACCCATCATTCAAGTATTCTTGAGAAAGGAATTTATTGAAGTCCCAAGAATCTTTGAGGACTTTGCCAGGGTGGTGTTACTGTAAATCATTGAATCTCCAACTATTAAGGAGATTGATATGATAATTCAAGATCAACCAGTCTTCAACAAAAGTCGGAGTCTCGAGTTGAGCACAGAAGGATGTCTTTCGGCAAGACATAATGGTGAGTAGCAGCCGTTGGGAAGAAAGGAGACCAAGATACGATTCGGCGCATCCCCGATGTTTTTAAAACAGCGGGAGAGAGCTGAAATGTCCCAGAAGATGGCGAGAGGTTGAAGTAATATTCGACATCACTCAAAAGGATAACATTTTTCCTTGTGATGTTCTATATTATCTCCAAAACCAATCGTTGGAAGGTATCAAGGAAGCCTGAAGATAGGAGAAATTGAGCTTACTATCACAGGAGTTGCGGGAAAGATCCCGAACAATTAATACCGGGAATTGAATTTCTTGATGAGCATAAACCTTGGGAAAGATTACAAGACGGAATGGAGTTCACGGTGGCTAATAAAAGATACTGAGAATCGGATGACCACTAGTCCATTCTCCATATACATTTCTATTGGAATGTTATATCTCGAATCTGGTAAGTATTTCGCCGCCTATATTGATTCAGTGCCGAAATATGTCTTTGCAAAGCGGGATGTTTTTCCTAAAGAAATTGGAGAATATTTACCGGCTAATGCGGGAAGAGATTTCTCTAAAAGGATTCTTATCCTTAACGGGGAATTAAACAAGCGAGATCCTTTGGCTTGGTGGATCGAAGGAAATTTGGTGAAACTTTATTATCCTATGACAATTTGGTTCCATCCGGAAGGATCGAAGATATGGGATAATAACTTGTATTCATTCAGTATTCATTCGAGGAGAAAGAAGAACGTCACTCCGAAGCCATTGCGGAATTATGGATGAGTCTAATAGAGAATCCACAGAGTGATGTAACCATAGAGGAACAAATATCACTCGAGGATATCAAAGAAGATCCAAAGGAATTACAATGAAGATCCTTTGGCTTGGTGGGATAAGAACGAGCTTAAAGCTTCCTTAAAGGTTAAACCTGGAAAGGAGTACGAGTTCGTAAGATTCAAACCAATCCTTATGAACCAGGAAGATCGTGAGGATATGCAAAAAGATACTTAAGGAACATCTTGACCTTAAGTTAATTTCACCAGGAGTTTCTCCATATAGCGATCCAGGATTCTTAGTTAGAAACCATGGAGAAATCAAAAGAGGAAAGCGAAGACTTGTTATTAATTACAAAGGGATTAATAATATTTTGGAGTTCGACGGATACTATATCCCAAGCGAGAGAACATCCGGTTAATCAGTATCAAAGGTGCCAAGATATTCTCAAAGTTCGATTGCAAGTCGGATTCTACCAGTTAAGATGGAGGAAGAAAGTAAGAAGTTTACGACTTTCTCTACACCACATGGACACTATATTTGGAACGCGTGATGCCTATGGGATTGGCTAACGCACCCCGGATATATCAAAGAAAGATGGATAATCTTTTCAAAGATTATTTCAATTTCATGTTCGTGTATATCGACGACATTCTAATCGCATCAAAGAACATGAAGGAGCATCTCAAACATTTGGAAATATTTTCGGATGTTTGTCACAAAGAAGGATTAGTGCTTCCTAAAAGAAGGCGTGTCGCAACAAGGCACATTGAATTCCTCGGAATTGAAATCGATGAATCTGGAATTATTCTACGAATCATATTGTGGAAAAGATCTGAGGATTTCCGGATACACTAAAGACAAGAAACAACTTCGAGTTTTAAGGTTGTTAATTTTGCTTTGGAATGTTTATTAACAATCTAGCATACTACGAGGAAGGTGTTTAGCCCATTATTTAAAAAAAAAAATGCAAAGATTCAAATGGGAAGATGAACATCAAGAAGGAATTAAGCAACTTAATGAAGTTTGTAAAAGCTTCCAAAACTTGCGATTCCCAAGACGAGGATGAACGGTTCTTTACACACGATGCCAGTGATGATTGATGGGCGGCATTTCTTACTAAGGTCACACCAAATGAAGAAGTGCCATGCGAGATATTGTAGCGATTTATTCACACCCAGTGAAGCAAAAGATGGCATATCAACGAGAAAGAATTCTTTGCGATCGAAAGGCTTTTAAAAATGGCCTCTATTTTTACTTGGCTAAAAGTTTACTTTAAAAATTGATAATTCAAGTGTCGAAGGCTTTTCGAAAAAAAAATTGAATCAAAACCGAGAAAAGGCTCGATTACTTAGATGGCAAGTGAATGTCAATATTATGATTATGATATTGTCATTATAAAATCTCATGAAAATATTCTTGCAGATTTCTTGACACGAGATGGAAGGGCGCGTTCTTTGACGAGGTCCTTAAACGAGTAAGACATCTCGGGAAAATCGGAGAGTCTAGAAACGAGATTTTGGGGCGTTATGTCTCAATGCGTGTTTGCCGGACGACTTCAACAGTCTGACCGACCGTAAATCCGTTTCTAGTCAAATACGAGCATGCCGGTTCGCTCGAGACAATCGTTCTTAGCGCCGCAAAGCCTCTCTTCCAGGCCGCATCTCTACGGTGCAAAAGCGGGCCGAGAGAGTACGGGGCTCTAACCGGAGGATATGGATTCAAGTACCATAATCACAAGTGTTGCGGGTGATGCATCCCAGGGTGTACAAATCGTAAAATGTTGAAGCTCCTGTCACAACCCGAGTCTTCAAGTCAACCCAAGACCTCTGGGGTAAAAGAGGAGAGTTGAATCTTATGACACGAGACAGTGCAAATCTAAGGTTCAAATTGATTTAAATTAAGATTTCTCCTATGCGGTATATCGGCGGCAATGGGAGAAACTAATTACAAGACAAGGTATTAACCCGTGGAAAAACAATGGTTGATATCTCACGCAAGTATCCCGAATTTGGATGAAACCAGAAGTCATCCAAATGAAGTACGCGAGAATGGTATACGTTTGGAGCTTTAGCTTCAATCTATATCTTTGTATCACTAGATTCCCGAAATTTCAAAATTACCGAAATGGATTGGAGAAGCGGTTTACGAGACCTGGCCAATAATCCACACTTGGCTAGCTAGAGAGATATTTTGGAACTATATTTTATCGGTGAACTCCCGAACCAACAAAGAAATGCTTTAATGAAGCTTTTCATTTCATCAAGCTAAGAAGACCGGATGGAAATGCTTTAAAATACATAAAGCGGCTTCAGGAAGAAGGACCGATGTTAGTAGGAGCATTTTCTCAAGACGAAGCTTCTACCATTTGCGAGCATGGGGTCTTTGGGTTTGTCTAATCAAATGGACAAAGTCAAATATCCATTCAAGTTCTTCCCGAGTCGGCGAATGGATCTTTCCTTTTAAATTCGATGACCGGATCAACCACGGGGTTTGCGGAAGAACTCTTCGAGACCAAAAGAAGAATTCTCAAAAACAAGATTCCTAAGCAAAGAAAGTTCTGGAATTGCAGTAACATGGCGCATGTTGGCCGTTGGATCGACCGGATCATCAAACATGCCCCGAACAAAAGGAACCCGAGTTTGGGAAAGGATTCCACCCAAACCCGACCGACAAGATCATGTAGCCGGAAAGGATAAGGGCCCGGCTCGAGAAGACGCGTTATCCTCGGGGACCACGTAAACCAAATTTTTAAAAAGATTCCCCGACAAACATCACATGGGCCGAGTCACGCGGGAGAAAAAGAAAACCACCGGCGAGGCGATAATGTGGGATATGACGTAAGTAGTGACGTCATATATATCGCCAGATTTGAAGTCCGCCTTTGAAGTCCTGGGACTTCCTCATAAAATGCGGGATTTGAAGGAAGGCGAGGACATCGAACATTTTCCTTAGTTTTCTTACAATAAAATCTGAGTGAAAAATTTGTAATATTTTGAGTGTTTTAGTTTTAAGTTTTATGTATTTACGAGTGCAAGCCTCGGCTATGAGAGTTAAACCAATATTCTCCTCCCAAAAGGAGATTACTAATGTAATAAATATTTCTATAAGTTCTTAATAAAAGAGGCTTTACGCTTCAACATGTGTTCATAATGTACTATTAATTCATCCCGTTTAAGAATTACTTATACGCCCGGAGTAGGAAACGAACCAAGGTCTTTGAGCATTTACGAAGGAGTCGGATAACTTGCGGATCATCTTCCCCGAGAGGTGAGGTTGAACAGTGAGGAACCTGTTTGTCAAAAGATCTGGGGGGGCGATAATTTTCCGATTGGCGGTGTTGCGAGCCATCTCACCCTGTCTTTGTTTGGTCAAAGAAGGTATGAATTTTAAAGGATTTATTAATTTTACGGAAGCATGTTGGGCCGATATGGTCGTAATGGACTATGTTCATTTCGGTCTATAGACCTAATTTGTATACGGTTTATACTTGAAATGAGAATTTTGATTAAAGTATGTCTGTTGAGTTTATAAGTTTGAAACCTAACATGATCCATTTAAAACCTCGAATAGAGACTGGATCTAAGTAGGTGTAACAATGCCACGAACAAAACAAATTGATTATGGAGAAAAATCTTCATGTTTAATGATTAATGCAATAAATTTATTATTATGTAGTAGAATGCTACAAAATAGAGTTTAAAGGGATAACTTGAACTATTGTTTTAAAATGATAAAACCTAGGGGCAAAATTGTCCATAAGGGGCGAAGTGTAATAATTTTCATAGTTCAGGGTGAAAAGTGTCGCGAATGAAAGTTTAGGGGTAAAGTATAAAAAAGGGAAAAGTTGGGGTGGTTAAATGTAATTATCTCATTTTAATTTTATCTAGATGAATGCCACATATTTTTCTCTATTTAAATCTTGTTATTAATTGTTTAGATTCTTTAATGGATAGTATTTAATATATTATAGATTAGTTATAATAATAAAATATATTCTTTAATTTTCTAAATATGAATTTATAATACTATGTTAAAAATAAAATAGTTATTTATAACAAAATAATTTTTGTATTGAATAATAAAGAATATTCAAGGAATATTTTTTTTTAGTGCAAATTTTGAAGTAGATTGGTTGGAGATGGATTTTATGTTTGGTGCGAGAATTATATTATTTTAGTCTGCAAAAACTAAGACTAAAATAGAATTTTGGATTTAAGATGACTTTAATCAATCACTTAAACTGTACACAAGTGTCACACCCGCGTGTGGGGGTACATATTACTATATTAGGGTATATGAGACCACTTTGGATTTTCTGCATTTTGATGTGTCATCTCATTTCCACTTTTATCAATGAATGTTAACTTATTTGATTCACGATAAATTTATATTTATTTAATCTTTATGTGCACTTGGCATGAAGTTGTGAAAATCCAAACTGATTTGAGACAATTAATAGGTGTACTTAATGGAAAATTAGGCGAAAGATATAACTAATTTATGGCCACCTTCATAATTTATGGCGGCCAAAATGGAGGAAGTTTTCTTTTTTTTTTTTTTTTTTTTTTTGGGGAGTATATGTTTATTTTAAGAGTTTAATGAAACTTGTTGATGTTACTCATGGAGGGATACATCCTGTGTAGCACGTCAAATCGTGTGATTGTGTGTGAATTTGTATATATCTATATTAAATCTACGATTATTATGCATCCTGAGACGAGTACTCATTCGGGTATAACGTGAAATAAAGGGAGTGTTTGCAAACACTAAAAATAAGATCTTTTCGCTTTTTCTTAAGAAAAACGATTTTAGTGTTTGCATATACCAATTTCTCGCTTCTAATTATCGCTTCATTTAATCGAAATCTAAAAGCGAGGAGATGGGATTTTAGATTCTCGCTGTCTTTTAGTTTGAATTTTACAAATAAATAAATACTTTTACTACTTTTTCACCAAATACTCTCAACTTCTCATTCTCAACTTTTAATTCTATTTTCAAACATTACCAACTTCCGATTCTCAACTACTTACTACTTATAATAAATCACTTTTTCTAAAAGCGAGAAGTTTTTGCAAACACTCCCAAACTAAACTAAGAGAGTATATATATATATATATATACATATATATATTTTGGATGGGAGAGAGTATATATAATTATGTCTATATATATATATATATCTTAATTAACAGGGTAGCAATTAGCAACCAACTTAAACTTGTACATGTGCCCATTTGAAAGAATCCCTTTAATCTCTCCCCACTTTCCTTGTATTTAGACATTCCCACGCAATGTGTCCACATGTCTTGCCTTAACAATAAATCACCAAAACGTGCACACATTCAATCCTCAAACCACAATCACCTATGCCAATTAAAACCCATGACCTAATTCTAATCCTTTTTCATTGGATGTTTTGATATATTTGGTGATTTATTTGTCAACAATACTGATATCATCTTATACACATAATATTTATCTGGTGAATTGAAATATACAATAAAATATTGTACTTGACATCCTAACACCCAAACCCCTCTACGTGTGTGTCTTATATATAAATGTAATTATTTAGCCTTTTTTTTATGAAACATATAAATTTAGGCAAAATCATCTGAGTTTAACCAAATTCTTAGTTTTATGATAAGATATTGAAACATTAAATCTAATTCCTACACGAAGAAATAGACTTGATTGATTCTATTTATAAATAGTGAGAAAATAGGCTGGCGGGAGTACCTTTATCCTTAACTCCAATTTTTTTAAAAAATTACATGTTAATTTATTAAAAAATTCAAAATTTTGTCACTTCAAATTATTTTTTTATTTAAAAAATTCAATTAGCCAATGAAGTTTTTTATTGAGTTTTTTGGAACTCCTTTTTTTTATTGGGGGAGGGGGTGGGGGGTGAGGATAGGTGAAGGATGGGTATAATTAGTTGATAAAGTTAGAAATTAGGAATTGTTTAGTTGAATAATTAGGTGTAAATCGATGGGTTGAGAGCTACAACTGAAGTGAGGTAATGAAACATAAAGCAAGAAACAGCTTAAAAATTTATGTCAATGTTTATATTTTAAATAATAAATAGGAAAAAAATATACATACAGGTGGATACACATGGGATTGGCTGTTATCCTGTTACCAACCCATCTTTCTTATCCATTAATTGTTTGTCATTTAATGAAATAGATTGTATTCATCTCCACTTCCTCTAATATCCAATTGCGTTTTTTTCATTATAACTAAGCGTTAAATATACATTCTCTAGACAAACACTTAATTATAAATTATAGTAAAATATGGTGAATTAAGAATCAGTAATTAAAATTTAAAACAATTAATTTAGCTCTTTTTTTGTTAGCTTAATTTTTCCTTATTGAAATCTGAAAAACAAATAAGAACCTGTCTTGTAGATCTTTCTTTCAGAAAGAGTTAATTAGATGCTACCTATTCATAGTTGGACCCATGTCAAAATCGAGGGGACTTGAGTTTCCGCCCAATCGGATAAAGATCGAATGCTCCACCACGAAATACACTAGATGATGTATCAACCTTAAATCGCACACAATACATGATGGACTGTGTGATCTTGTGTGAATTTTTACACATTTATAATTAATCTACGATTATTATGCACATTCCACGTGTAGCGTGAAAACTAGAATAACCTAATCCACCACTTTTAGTTGTGGTGCTAGTTGTCTTTCTCACACACACAACACACACTGAACTTGGAGTGTACCCCACTCCCACTCAACAGAAAAGAACATGAATTAAGACTGCTTACAAATAACAAAAAGGAAAAAGAAAAATACAAAAAGATGTCCTCATATGACATATCACTCACTTTTCGTGAATGGAAGGCAACCATGAATACTAACCACTTAATCACTCAAACAATTCAACTTCAAACACCAAATAAATAAAAAGGTTCCAATAAAATTTTGCTGTTTCAAAGAATTGATGATAACAAATAAACAATTAAGAATGAAACTTACAATTAAGAAACATTAAATTAAGAATGAATAATGAAACTAACAATTTTATAACAGAAACAAAAAAATGTGGTAATCAAAATAAATTATTCACATGGATCATCAAAATGTCAACCACCGTCCTCTCAGTAGTGGCAATCCACCAGCGCCGCGGCGGAGAAGACGAGACGCGGCTGCGGATTGGATGAAAACTGATGAAATTTCGTTTCACGGCGATCGCGATCGTCTTCCGGCGGCGCCGGCAGGTTGAGATCCAACTCCAACATGTTTCTCGTCTTCTCACCAACATCATTAGACGAAGAATCATTAGCGCTTCTAGCGGTATTACTATTAGTTGCAGACCTATGTCTTCTCATATGGCCGCCTAACGCTTGCCCCGACGCAAACTCGGATCCACAAATCGAACACTCGTGAATTTTCGATTTGATTTCGGCATGGAAATTTTTGTTGAGCGATTGTGTTGAAGGTGGCGGAGTAACAGCGTCGGGCGTAGTGAATTTCCGTTCGTCGTCCAGATATTCCGGCGGCGGCGCCGCCGGTGGTGGTTTTTCGGATCAAAATCTGCGGTTGGTTTAGGCTTCTTATGGCTAGCCCTGTGGCCGCCTAACGCTTGAAACGACGGAAAAGTCCTGCTGCAAGTTTTGCACTCGTAAACGTAGATTCCTACTTTTCCGTTCGTCGTGGTGGCCATCTCTGTGAATTTCCGGCTACTGAACTTATTCTCCGATCGCTTGATCTCCTCCTCTGTTTCCCCTGAAAAACCGCCTCGCGCTAAAAGGATCAAACAGTTGGCCATATCCTCGTCTTCTTCCGTGCTTGTAGAAGAAGTAGGAGATGAAACCATAGTATTACAATTAAACTCTCCTCCGCCGCCGCCGAAACCACATCCACCGCCACTTGATGACGTGGAGGACGATGGTCTCAGCCGCTTGCTCCGCTTCCCTTTAACGACCAATTGATCATTACTCCCCGAAAATTCTTCCAAAATATCCATATTCATCGTTGCCGAATTCAAATTAATAAAACTTGAGACAGAATTAATAAATTAATTACTTGTATTTTTTCAGGAAATTAAAATGGGGAAAAACAGTTGCAGAGAGTGTGGTAAGTGTGAGAAAGTGAAGAAAGAGTGATGAGAGAATCTGTGAATGGGATAGTGAGGGCTGGTACACCATGTATGTATGTATATATATGTGAAATGTGTGTGTAGTGAGTAGTGTGTGGAGTTAGAAGCCGCCCTCGTGAACAGTTACCATGTAATAGCTCGCAGCCACCAATTTTCCTTTCCATATTTCCATTTTCCAACTTTACATGCTACTTTGTTTTTTCTTTTTTTTTTTTTTTTTTAATAATATAACTGTTTTTAGTCTTTCTGAATCAACCGAACTCAGTGAGCTTTTGAGAATTTGAGTTTGACCCATTTATTATCGAGTAGAACTTAAGCTTGAATTTGAATTTTGTTGATGGATGGCGAATTTCTTCGAGCCTAAATGAGCTTAATAAATATCAATTATAAATTAAATTATACTTCGATTTATTACAAAAAAATCATATATTTCTAAAATGCATATTATATATATAATATTAAAATTTGTGATTTTATTCAAACAAATAGTTTTATATAAATATTTTTATAATTATCATAAGTAAATATATGAAATTAAAATTGAAGTCAAACTATTAGTGTAATTTATACAAGCTTGTTCATGAGATAACGAGTTGAATATCTTTAAGCTTGAGTTTGGTTCATTTACTTTAACGATCTTCATTAAATAAACTCAAACGAGCTTTTATCGAGTCGAGCTCCAAATAGCTCACGATCGACTTTTGTTCATTTGCAGTCGTAACTATTCCACACACGTAACACACAATACTAGTTAAATGCCATGTCTATAATAATAACATTATCTTACGCACATGATATTCACGGATTCACCTAATGAATTGAAACACCGATAAAGGGCCATGACGCACCATATAAGATTGTATCATTATTACATGTGACAGTTTGCTTGTTGTATATTGAAACATAGTAGGGATTAAAAGATCCAGACTATTTTCTAACCTAGTAACAACAATTTTTTGTTTTCCGATAATATGTCTATATTAAGTTTTTCATGTCTATATAAATATTGTTAACAAAATAAAAATAATATATTTTTGGTATTTTATTATATCAAGAATATTAATTAAAAAGAGTGTAGCATCTTATGTGCAAGTGTCTAAAACTATTTAGGACATGACTTGACAAGCATTGGCTACACTTAATGCACATGTATTGAGTGTTTCATGAATTATACCTTCACATTGATGTTGATGCATCATCCAGGTTTTACGTTAATAATCTTTTGGAGCATATATATTTATGTAAATTTAATAAGCTCATTGAATGAAACATGAACTCACCTTTAACTACCCTCACTTAATTTATTTTTTTTAAAAATGCACAAATTCATAGCTAAAGATTTTTTTTTTGAAGCAATGAAACTACTTTGGAATAATTAATTAATGTCATAGTATATAATTAATTATATTATAGGAGAAATGCAAAGGAGGATTTCAAAGATAGTGATAACTGAAAATAAATAAATTAAAAAATAAAAAAATTAGTGTGTAATTAATTAGAAGAAAAAGATGAAGTAAGGTTGGAAGTAACGTTTTTAAGTCGGTTTCACATTGTCTTTGTCACATTTTTGCCAGCGAAAGTCACGAATAAACACAACATTAAAGGAAAGGGGGTTTGCACGTTAAAAGCGTGCTCCACCTCATTCACTCCATCTATCATCTCTCTTAAACTTAAAGAAAAGTAGGGCTTTAATTGGGGAGAAACCAACAATATTCGGTTGGCTTTCAAGCAAACCCATAACCTCTTTTCATCTACCATATATTCCTTTAACATCACAAAATTGGCTCTCCACTATTTTTCCACTCCACATACATACATACGTATATTATTATTATTATTATTGGGGACAAAATTGACTTTTCCCAATATCTCCTGTTTTAATTATTTTACACACTACTCCGTAATTACTTTATTAATTACCAAATATTGTTAATCCTTATTGGATTGCATATATGATTATCCGTCCACGCGCCGACCCTAATTCTATAAGGCTCATGCGCCCCATCAACCCAAATATAAAAGACTCATTCCTCCCATTTGTAAGTATTCTCGATTAATTACTTTTAATTATTATCTTTTGCTTTGGAATTATCCTTATTTTGGTATTGACTTGAGCGTCGAAGACGCCTCTTTACAACCCCATGGCCCATCTAACGTTTGTAGAATTATGCAAACAAGTTAAGAACTAAGAACTATAAGCCCGGAGAAGACTTTTTCAGAATTTTTTTTACTTGGAGTGATCTGGAGATTTTGAGCATTAATTGTAATAATTATTATTATTGTCAATTGCATCAATTGATCTAACATTTACTCGAACATTTATGTTTGCTTTATCAATGATCGATAGGCGGAGCTATATTGGGCCCCGATTCAAGTCTGTCTCATTCCAAGCAATGTTAAGAAAGAAACAAATAAAAAATTAGAGAGCTTAGTTTTTTCGCTTTTAGTCCATCTCGCCCCTTCGTATGTTGCGGCTTACCCTATATTCGTGTGTTGGCTCGCCATGATTACAACCAAATTTAACTAGTCAGCCAGGAGTTGAATAACTATTTTGTAGATATGCAATTGCGCGAATTAATTGGTTACTTAATATTACACATATTTGATATACACACGTATGAAAATATTTTATGTTAAAAGTGTAACTAATGTGTAGTGATCAAAGTAGAATAGCGATGTCCCACATATATACCGAAGTGTTATGGGAATAAAGAGTTGGGTAGGGACACTAATGTCCATTTATCAAGTGGGCTGGAGTGACATATAGAGTGGAAAAGGATACTAGAGAGAGTGTACACCGCACCTTGCTTGTAACTGTCAATGGACACTTTAAATAATAATAATAAGATCAGTAAGTCTCACGTGAGATCGTCTCATGGTTTAAATTTATGAAACGGATTCAACCCATTTTACAAATCAAAGTAAATTTAGATTTAATCGAAATGAGTTATATATGATATGGGTCAATTGAATCCGTCTCGAAACTAATCCGTGAGACCGCCTCATATATGAGTTTTTTCTACTACTACTACTACTACTACTACTACTACTACTAATAATAATAATACAACAACAATAACAATAACAACAACGACAATAATAATAATAATAATAATAATAATAATAATAATAATAATAATAATAATTTTCGTATTTTATAATATTAAAATATAAAATATTTGTCAATACAAATTTAGTGAGAATCATATAACTTTAATAAAGATTCAATATACATTTGTAAAAGATTTCAAAACACAAAAATATACATTTGTAAAATGAATATCACATGAAACACCAAATTAATACAAACGACCTCGGCAGGGGCATAGCCAAAGCAATGGACTATCCCTCATCCACACACAATTCTCCCTCTAGTCCAAACACTTATTTTTTTTATTATACAGTTTCGGTTGTGCTAGAGACCCAAGGCTAAAAAAAACCAAACTAATCGATACTCGACTCGAGATTGATCCTTAAAAGCTCATTTGCACTAAGTTCGTTAACATAATGAACCAAACTTGAACATATTTTTCATTCGATAAATTATAAAGCTCGGCTTGAACTCGACTCAATTTGTAAAAAAATAAAATATGTGTAAAATATCAAGCTACACGAGCTCGATTAGTGTTCGGCCGACTAAAACTCATGATCCTTAAAACCAAGTTCAAACAAAATTTTGAAATTCGATTAAAAATTCAAACAAATTTGAACAATTCATGTTTGGCTTTACTTCGATTCATTTACATCTCTACAGGGACCAGGGTGCTCCCTGACTAATTAAGCCCACGTCCTCGAGCCACGTTTGTGACTTATGAGTTGTGAATATTATTTCCTCCGTAGCTGTTAGCCTGTTACCACTCTCCCTAAATCTAATCACAACATTAGCTCGAACTTTATTTCCTCCTCCACCCAACACTAATAATTTATTTAGTAGTAATTCGCTGTATTGGCATATTTTTGGAGTGAGTTTCGACAAAACCAACACAGACATGTATGCCTTGTCTCTTGGAGATATCTCAAATCACCAACATTTTACTATGCGTTTTCATTTATTGTTGCCAGTTGCCTTGTACTTTTCTTTGTTACTTACAACCAGAAAGTAGAAACGAGATTAGATTTTATTAAATCAATAACAATTTATTTATTTATTATTGTTATTGGCAAATTGGGGCTCTAATTTTTTTTTTTAATCTTTTTGGAAAAGAGAGACATTTTATGCTAGAAACACATGATTAGTAATGACTTATTGTTGTTGGTTGACTTGGCAGGTTTTGGTCTTTGTGTGGAGCAGGTCAATTTCGGGAAGTTAGTAAATCATTTAGAAATTAGGTCATCGGAAATATTTTAAAAAAATAATTTTGGCGCACATAGAATATGATTGTTTATTTGTATACATACTTTGATTGGATTTTGTTAGGCATCGTGCTGTCCTTGATCAGCATTATTTACGATATATATGTATACATGGATTAAGAGCTTCAGCCTGTTGTTTTTTGTGGCCCAATACTGATGTTTAGTTCTGGCCCATTAAAACTCATTTCCATAACCCAAAAGAGAAGGCCAGCCCCATTGCAACCGACCCACCATTCGGACTCGGGTTATGTTCCACCCGACTTTGAGAAACCGCGGATCCTCTATAATCCATCTGGACCGTTCATTTGAGGGTTTTAATCTTGGCCTTTCATATCCCAAATAAAAAGCCCCTAATGAAACCCTAACCATGGGGATCAGAGCAAATCTTATTCTCTCGAATCTTCAATAGTGAATCGAGCTCTCTCTTTCTTTTCCTTCGATCACTTCGCTCTGGTTCTCTTTGTGATTTCTGTGAGCATTTTTCGCTGTGAGGTGTGTGAGAAGGGCGCTCGACTTGTGTGTTGTTCGATTCCCGTTGTGTGCGGTGTTCTCCCGGGTTTTCCGGTTCTTACCGAGTGGCGTCCGAGGTGGTGGGTTCTTTGGAGGCGTGGGGCTTGGGTATCTCTTTGTGGGCTGCCCGTTGCTTGGTCCAAGCCCTGGTTTTCTTAAACATTGGTTGGGGTATATAATCGATGTATGCGAGCCGAAGGTGCCGTTCGCCCATCCTATGTTCGACTCGGTGTTGAAGAAAGAAGCTTAAACCCTGCCTTCTCTCCTTTTCTTTATTTTCGATTTTAGTTCTAATTTTAGTTCTTTTCGATTCCTGGTTTTGTTTTGTGATTGGCGGCTCGGACTAAAGAGTTGATGACTCAAAAGCTACCTTTAAAACCGTAGTAGCAAGTGCACCTATCGTTTTATAGTATAGATTATTGAGTACCGAGTGTCATTCCCACGAGGATTATAAGTACTAATAATTACCGTCTTTTTGTTATTTAATCTAACAATTTTCGAGTTTTTGTTTGATAAAGAATCTAAATTATCGAAGTGTAAAAATGAAGTAAAATTTGTAGAATAAGAAATCAAGAGATAGAAGTGTGTTTGAATGTAAATCCCTCTAGAATGTTTTTGTGATTTGACAAGTTAAAAGATTCAACCATAAGCCCTAAGCAAAAACCAACCTCTTTTAATAAAATCTCATGCTATGTGGACCGTAGAAATTCCCGATTTAAGTTAATCCCTTTCTCAAGGCGAAAAACTCCTAATCTCAAGTTGATTAACTGAAATCTCTTTCTAGTTAAAACCCCCAAGATTGCATTATAACGATTTATGAATTCCCATATTAGGTTTGACCCTAATCCAGAAGATTTATGTCGTCCTATATCTCTAGGATTGCATGCAACTCTTTTCACTTATATAGGTTCTATTTCACCATGAATCTCGATTTCCTGATGAAAAATAAACTTCAAATCAATATTGCGCATATATCAATTCGAATGAACGAAGCATAATATAAGTGAATCACACAAGACATGAAGATTTTATTAAAAACATACACACCTTAATCACAAATCCATTCTAGAGTTCATTACATTCAAACACTAGGAGTTTAGCTACACATGATTTTGACCAAAGAATAAATTACACAAGAAGATGTAAACATTGTAGACATGGTGTACTTATCTTTATCAAAATCTCAATTGACTTGATGATGTTGCTCCAAGCCTTCTTCCCCAATGTTGCCTCAAGCTTACTCCTCCAAGACCTCTTGATCCCAATTCCACTCAAAATGTTAAACACTATGAATCTCTCTATGAGTGAATATTACATGAATGATTTTCCAACTCAAACTCCTGGCTTTTATAAGCACCATCTTGTGAAATACCATATTAACAAATGCCCCATTTCCATGCTTGTTAGTTGAATCATTGTGTGCACATTCATGGTTGAGTTGGTTGAATCATTGTATACACATGATGATTGAGGGAATATGGGGACATGTTGCAAAAAATTGGGTGTTAAAGGTGTATAAAAGTGGTCAAAAGGCTTGGTAGGTGAGTTTTCCATAATTTTCACATGGAAAAGTTGCAAAAAGGGGTCCCGGACACGCCCGTGTCGGGCAGCACGGCCAGGCCGTGCTGCACAAAATTGCTGGAAAATTGCCTGACACGGCCGTGTCGTGTGACACGGCCGTGTTGTACAACACGGCCAGGCCGTGTTCGGGCCTGTTTTGTGCGGTTTTTCCTCCTCTTTTGATCCCCTTCAACATGGCCGTGTTTGGCGACACGGCTTGGCCGTTGGACCCTTTTTCCAATTTTTATCCAATTTATTTCCTTCTTTTTGAACATGGCCATGTTACTTGACACCTCAAGTCATGTTGAGTGATTTTCTTGCCTTTTTCAAGTAATATTGGCTTCACATTGCTCCAAATTGCTCCACCTATAATGTTAAACACATCACACTATGAAATGCTACTGAAATACTTGAGAAACTATGATTTTTCTAACAAAACAATTCAAAAACTATTGAATTAATAATATAAAATATGTACAAAATGACACTTATCAAACCGCCTCCAACTTGGAAATTTTGCTTGTCCTCAAGCAATTTTTAAAACAGAGAGATGGGTTGAAAACAAAAAAAAAGAGATATCTATTTTCACAATTTCGACATGATTGAAGTGAATCGCTAACCTTTTCCTTCCCAATTAAGTCAATCCATCCGTTTTTCAAATCAACCAATTTGTTAAAAAGAGAGTGACTTCAATAATTGGAATCTTTCAAAACATCACAGTTGTCATATCACGAAAAATTTGTCGTTCTCATATGCTTAGATTAAATACAAAAATGCAATGATAAAAGGAGAAGTTCAAAACTCGGGTCTTTTCATTTTTTTTTTTTTCGTTTTTTTTTTTTTTTTTATTGCAAATATAATTATAAAATCGACATTTAAGGCAAATTTCCACTAGGTTTAAATTTTGAATGTCTTTTCAAAAACTCCTAGGTGGTGTCCCATATTCATATTTGTGTCGCCGTTTTACGTAAGAGACAAACATGGGGCTCATGAATGCTCCTAGTTACTAAGCAACAACAAAACAGAGGAATATAACCTCGAATTGTCCCTTTATATAACAAAGATTTAGCACAATTTTTTTTTTTTTTTTTCAAACCCGAGTTATGGTTTCTCTAGTGATCATGACACAAAGTATCTAGATTTAAGCAAAGTCCAAGCTAACTTCATGACATTAAACTCTTTTGGCCAAATTCATCCTTTTACTAGAGTCACGCAGTTTAAAAACATTTTGGCAATTTGAGTTTTCAAAAAGATGACTTTTTCGGGATAAAAATGGTCATAACCAATCCACAACTAACCTATCTAATTGTAAAAAAATCACCTCATGTTTGTTTGTAAGGTATTGATAAGGTGCGTAAAAAAAAACGAAATATCCACAAAGAAAGCTAAAACACGCAAAGCTAAAGAAAATAGTTCAAATCCAAGCGTTCTAACAAATCTCGCCACCCCCAACTTCAAGGGTCACATTGTCCCCAATGTGAAGAGGAGATGGGATACAAAATGGAGCAAAGGAAACAAAAACTAAGACAAAGACAAATACGACCTTATGACGGTGGTGGGAAGTGTCCTTGAGAGAGATGCCATTGATGGAGTTGAGATAAAAGGGCATTTTGTTGTTGTTGGTCCTCTCGAATATCCCTAATGACGCCAAATTGCTGCTCCATCATTTGTTGTTGACGGTCAAGCATATTCTGGGCGTTCGAGCATCGTTTGTTGATATGATAGCATGTCTCTTTGGTGTTGTTGCTCCTGTAGAATAGCTTGAAGATTGACTTGTTCATGTGGTAGCGGTGGTGGTGGTGGGTGAGATGAAGTAGTATGGGATGGTGAACCCCTTGGAGAGATGGGGATTCGGGAGCATCATCCTCTATGGGAGGTAGTTCGAGGCGACCGTCATCCTCCTGGATTGTGTCGCATACCCATCAACCAATTGTCACGATTACGAATTGTAGTTCGTGCTGGGTCGAAAGTAATAGTCGTTGGGATGTATGTCGGCAAAAGCAAAAAATTGATCATTGATTCTTTCAATTAATTTTATAGCGAAGACATACCTCGAGATCAATACGATTGCTTCCTCGCGCTTGTTGTAAATCCGTTAAGTCATGCTCGAAGTGAAGAGCAATTGGAGTAATTAGGCCTCCAACAAGGATTTTACTACAATCGCCCCCGCCCGACTTTCTCGAAAATGGCGTGCTAAGTGAGACCCTGTCAAGGTGTTTGCCATAGACCATAGCCCATAAAAACAATAGCTCGTCCTTCCTCAAATTCCCGTCACTTTCCCCCTACCGAAAAGTGTGCTAGCCATCACACGATGCATATAACGAAAACAAGGGTTTATTACGCGTGATACTTTAGCACGAAGCAACATAGTCATATGAAGGAGCTATTTCATTCCAAAACCGTTGTGCATTAAAGTCGCTAGGAAAGCGTCTGTTACCATCAATTGGAAGACCATATATTTGATTGAAGTCGGCAAGAGTCAATGTATACTCTTGATTGAACAAGCGAAAAGAGATGAGGCCGTCCCCAAGCATGAGTTCCGTGAGGATTTCGGCGTTAAATGAGCTAAGGAATTCGATTGTGGCCGACTCATAAGTTGGTGCTTTCGCACCCATGAATTGTCCCCACCCAACTTGTTCAAACATCCAATCAATATCTTCTTGTAGCCCAAGCGGTCTCTAATGTCATGGCGTCCTGGATACCTGGTGTTGTGCAATGGTTTACTCAACAATTGTTGATATCGGGTTGCTTGTTCGTCATCCCTAATAGAATGCCATGACGATTACTTGGTGGATTAGCCCGGGAGGGGCGGCGAGAGCCGAGGGTCCCCTGCACCCGGAAGGAGCGGTAACTTCGGCCGTTTTGACATGGTAGTCTGAAAAGGAAATTTTGATAGCAACATGCAATACAAGGACGATTACTATTAATATTTCTTTGAAAACCAACTATCCTATAAAAACCATGCCTCAATTAAATTCCCAACAACAACATCATCCCATCACCTTCAAGTTCTCATCAAAATAGCAAGTAAGTTACAACAAAGCACGGTTTCCACGCATGATCAATCATATGATTCTAACAATCAATCAATCAACAAACGCTCATATCGTTATATTTAGGCAACAATAAACCCTTTCATTCGTTTAGGACCAATTTTGTTGGTGAAATTAAGCAAGATAATTCCAACAATTGACTTCACATGATTTTACCCATACAAATTTCAATAGTCACACCAATCTTCACATACAATACCCACTACAAATTCCAATAGCCACACCAATCTTCACATACTACAAATTTCAATAGCACATGGGGCCAACATTATCACCATAAAAATCCAAAAATACCTCATCTTCAACACAAATAATTAGGCATAAAAATTCCAAAAATTTAAGCTAAATCAAAAAGCCCTAAATGATAGAAATTTCAAACAATTATGAACAAATTGAAAGCATAAAAACAAAAATGATGAAATTAAACACAAAAAGTAACATAGAAAATCATACCTTGAAATAGACACCCATTAAGAGAAATCTCCCAAAAACCCACAAAATTCCTAACAATCAATCGGTAGAAGTGTTGGCAATGGAGAAAAGATGGTGTTTTATGGAAGAATTTGAGTTTAGATGGAAGAGTGAGGTGAATATGGGGAAATTTTGGTGAAGAAGAGGGGTTTTTAGGGTTTTGAAATGAAAATAATCGAAAAAAATTGCCCAAATCGAACCCCCTGTTTTTTAACAGCCCGGACACGGCCGTGTCGGGCGACACGGCCTGGCCGTGTTCGGGCTGTTTTGGCGAAAAAATTTTGGGCAACACGGCCAGTGTCGGGCGACACCCTGGCCGTGTTCGGGCCAATTTTTTTGATTTTTTTAATTAAAATATAAAAGGGAAAATTGGTGGATTTGGACACGGCCATGTCGGAAGACACGGCCCGGCCGTGTCCCGAGCTGTAATTTTTTTTTTTTTTTTATATCATCCCGAGTAATGAATCCTAAGTAAAAATTTGAAACAAATTGATACAAAAATCATCGGGTTGCCTCCCGGTAGCGCTTTAATGTCGTATAGGACCGATTCACCTCTAATTGTGTGATGTATTTGGGAGATCCTCAAGCTTGAGGGAATCTCTATACTTATCATCGATGGTGCCCCCAAAATAAAGCTTTAGACGGTGTCCGTTTACCTTAAAGGTGCCCATTTCCTTGTGTGTAATTTCGATAGTTCCGTAAGGAAACACTTGAGTAATGTGATGAATGGCCCTGGACCACTGGATTTTAACTTACCCTAAATAAGGCGAAGTCGGGAATTGAATAGTAACACCGATCACCCTTGGAATTCCTCGTGTGCTTAATGTGCTTGTCATGCCATTGTTTCGTTCGTTCCTTGTAAATTTTCGAATTCTCGTATGCCGAATTTCGCCATTCTTCGAGTTCGTTAATGCATAAACGGTTATTTCCTGCACTTGACAAGTCATAATTAAGCATTTTAATAGCCCAAAAGGCTTTTGTTCAAGCTCAACCGTAAAAATGACATGCTTTACCATAGACGAGTCGGTATGGGGTAGTCCCTATTGGCGTTTTGAAAGCCGTTCTATAAGCCCAAAGGGCATCATCGAGTTTGAGGACCAATCCTTGCGAGAGTGCCCAACCGTTTTTTCCAAAATTCGTTTTAATTCGCGGTTGGACACTTCGACTTGACCGCTAGTTTGGGGATGATAAGCGGTCGCGACTCGGTGTGTGACACCATAACGCTTCAAAACCTTATCAAATTGATTATTACAAAAGTGGGTGCCTCTATCGCTAATGATGGCTCGTGGTGTACCAAACCGGTAAAAAGTTTTTGAGAAAATGCACCACCACTCGAGCATCATTTTTAGGTAAAGCTTGAGCCTCTACCCACTTAGACACGTAGTCAACGGCTACCAAAATATATTTATTGCCCAACGACGCCGAAAAGGTCCCATAAAATCAATACCCCAAACATCAAAGATTTCACAAACAAGTATACCGTTTTGGGGCATTTCATTTCTTCGAGAAATATTTCCTGTTCGTTGACAACTATCACAAGTTTCAACATACCGCTTTGCGTCTTTGAAAAGTGTAGGCCAATAGAAACCCGACTCAAGGACCTTGCGTGCGTAGTATTTGCTTGATAATGTCCACCAAAATGGGTCCTTTGTGACAATGATTCAAAATGGAGATGGTTTCGGGAAGTGCAACACACCTTCGTATGATTTGATCCGCACAAACTCGGAAGAGGTGGGGATCGTCCCAAAATATAATACTTGAGGTCCGAAAAGAATTTCTTCTTTTGTTGATGGGTCATCCCTTTTGGGAGAATTTTTCCTGCAAGATAATTAGCGAAATCGCAAACCAAGGAATATCAATTGAAATTGAGTTAAGGGCAAAAGAGTTGCTCATCCGGGAAAGAATCGTTGATATGTCCATTGTGTTGCTCATCGGTCTTGCGAGTGCTCAAGCCGAGATAGGTGGTCGGCGGCAAGATTTTCGACCCCGTTTATCTTTGATTTCCACATCGAATTCTTGGAGTAAGAGAACCCATCGAATCGGGCCGTGGTTTTGCGTCATTTTTGTCGAGCAAATAGCGTAAAGTAGAGTGATCCGTATAAACAATGACTTTGGATAGAATCAAGTATGACCGAAATTTGTCAAAGGCGAAAACCACTCGCAAGTAGTTCCTTTTCTGGTAGTTGTATAGTGGGATTGAGCAGATTCAAAGTCTTACTTGCATAGTAAATTGGCGGAAGTGTTTATCTTTTCGTTGCCCAAGTACCGCTCCTACCGCATAGTCACTAGCATCACACATGAGTTCGAACGGTTGAGACCAATCCGGAGCCACCATGATGGGAGAAGTGGTGAGTTTTTCTTTCAAAGTGTTGAATGCTTGGAGGCATTCATCGTTGATATCAAAAACTGCATCCTTTTCTAAAAGGCGAGTAAGTGGCCGGGCGATTTTTGAAAAATCTTTGATAAAGCGCCTATAGAACCCGGCGTGCCCCAAAAAGCTTCGGATAGCCTTCACCGAGGCGGGCGGTGGCAATTTGGAAATTGTATCAACTTTCGCTTTATCAACTTCAATTCCCCTGCAAGAAATTTTATGCCCCAAAACAATGCCTTCTTGTACCATGAAGTGGCATTTTTCCCAGTTAAGTACCAGGTTAGTCTCTTCGCAACGAACAAGGACTTTTTTAAGATTTGCAAGACAAAGATCAAATGAATCCCCAAAAACCGAAAAGTCATCCATGAAGACTTCCATGATTTCTTCTACAAGCTCGTCGAAGATGGCAAGCATACAACGTTGAAAAGTTCTTTGGTGCGTTGCACAACCCAAAAGGCATGCGTCTATAGGCAAAAAATATCGTAGGGACAAGTGAAAGTGGTTTTCTCTTGATCCTCCTATATCGGGATCTGAAAATAACCTCGACATGCCATCAAGGAAGCAATAATAGAGGTGACCGGATAAACGTTCAAGCATTTGATCAATAAAAGGTAAGGGAAAGTGGTCCTTGCGAGTAGCATCGTTAAGTCGTCGAATCGATGCAAACTCGCCAACCTCGCTACGTCGCATCGGAATAAGTTCATTCTTTTCATTTGGTACCACCGCTCATCCCACCTTTCTTTGGGACCACTTGAACCGGACTTACCCACCATCACGAGATTGGATAGATGAGCCCAAAGATCTAGTAGTTTGATTACCTCTGCTTTAACTACCTCTTTCATGTTTGGATTTAAGCGGCCGAGGTAGAACAACCGCTTGAAGTTTTCCTCCATCGAATCTTGTGAGTGCAAAAGGAAGGATTGATCCTCGAATGTCGGAGATTTTCCAAGCGATGGCCTTTTATGTTCCCCGTAATATTGCCAACAATCTATCCTTTTGATGAGAAGATAAATTGGAGGAAATAATTACTTTAAGTTTGGCGTTCTCGGCTAGAAATGCATATTCCAAGTGTTCGGGTAACTCCTTCACTCCAACAAGGTGGATCCTCAATGGATGGTTTGATATGCCCCACACTGTGAGTTTTCAATCTTTTCGAACTCTTTTTCGTCGCTCGTTGGTTTGTTTTCCTCCAATGCGAAAGCAGATTCCCTAAGAAAGGGGTTTTCATCCGATATACCCGCACTTTGAACAATACAAGTCTCCAAAAATTCGTTAGAAATCATGCTTGGTAGAGTTGGTTATCTCCATATCGATAAGATCAATAGCAAAACATGAGTCATCTTTATCTATCGTATTTTTCATTGATGTAGCGATTTTAAAAATGACTTGTTCATCTTCGACTCTTAAAATCGCTTTGCCATCATGCACGTCAATGATTGCTTAGCGATGAGCTAAAAATGGACGCCCTAGGATCAAAGGGACTTCGACATCTCAGTATGCATATCAAGAATTACAAAATCGACAGAAATATAAACTTATCGACTTTGACCAAAACATCTTCAACAATGCCTCTAGGATATTTAATAGATCTGTACCTAATTGCTCAGGCTCATCCTAGTTGGTTTTGGCTCTCCTGCACCCATTTGTTTGAATAAATCATAAGGCATCAAATTAATGCTAGCCCTAGATCGCCAATGCCCGATCAACGATCAAATTACCGACATGACAAGGAATAGTAAAACTCCCCGGATCTTTGATTTTCTCGAGGTAACTTGTTTTGCAAAATTGCCGAGCATTCCTCATTTAATTGCACCATGGATATTTCTTCAAGCTTCTTCTTATTTGAAAGAAGATCTTTTAGAAACTTGGCATATTTTGGCATCTCGTGAAAGGGCTTCAACAAAAGGAATATTGATGTGCAATTGTTTAAATAAATCCAAGAACTTACCAAATTGGTCGTCATGTTTGTCCTTACGTAATCGACTTGGATACGGAATAGGTGGTTGGAATTCCTGGTACCATTTTCTTTGTTTCCTCGATACCGTTCGTCTTTTTTGTTGTATGGGCGTGGGTTCGTCCTCCGGCATCCGTGCCATTGCCTAGCTTTGTTCCACTCCTTAGTAATTGCTTTTACCTGTTCTCTTGGATTTGGCTCGGTGTTGCTAGGTAAGCTCCCTTGTGGCCTTTCGAGATCATTTTGGCAATTTGACCAATTTGATTTTCCAAGTTGCGAATGGATGCTTCTTGGTTCCTTAAGGATGTTTCGGTGGCCGTGAAACGGGTTTCCGTTGTTTGGACGAATTTGGACGGATAAAGTCCTCCAAACTTGGTTTTCGCGGTTGGAAACCGGGAGGTGCGATTTAATTGGGAGTGCGTTTGGATTAGGCTTGTTGACCTTGGTTTCCCAACTAAAGTTCGGGTGTTGACGCCAACCTGGATTATAAGTGTTCTTTGAAAGGATTATTTTGAAAGGGTCGAGATTGATTACCTAGATAATCCACTTGTTCATGTGGCGGTATCGCGTGAGGGCAATCTTGGTGGTTGTGCGATCCTCCACAAGTCTCGCATGAGAAGGCTTGTTGTGTTGGTGGTTTTGGAGCCGCCAACCCGTCGATTTTCCTCGAGTTAGAGCTTCGACCATGTGCGGCTAGTGTTACCACCGCGTCCGCATTATATACTCCCACCGACTGTTGGTTTTTCCCCGTCACGGATTGCCATTGATAGCCATTCATGGCCATTCCTTCTATGAGATCTTGGGGCGGCTTCGGTGTCTTATTGTTCAATGTTCCCCCCGCCGCATCAATCATTTGCCTTGTCGATGAGAGCAACCCATTGTAAAATGTTTGGACTTGCATCCAAATGGGAAGACCATGATGTGGGCATTTTCGCAAAGAATTCTTTGAATCTCTCCCAAGTGTCGTACAAGGTTTCATCGTCCTCTTGAGTGAATGAAGAGATCTCATTCCTCAATCGTGCGGTTTTAGCGGGTGGGAAATACTTTAAAAGGAATTTTTCCGCCATAATGCTCCATGTTGTGATTGTTCCCTTCGAAAGTGTTTAACCATTGTTTAGCCCGTCCCCGAAGAGTAAATGGGAATAAGCGTAAAGCGGATGGCATCGTCGGAGACTCCATTTATTTTGAAAGTATCGCAAATTTCGAGGAAATTCGCGATATGATTATTTGGATCTTCATCCGTAAGCCGTCGAATTGGACAAATTGTTGCACCATTTGAATGACATTCGGTTTGATTTGAAATTATTGGTCGCAATGTGGGGCCTTACGATACTAGACGACGACATCGTCCATAGATGGCTTAGCGTAGTAGTCGCATAGTTCTTTGTTGTTCATCCGCCATATCGGGATCCTTGCTTTCGTTAGTATCCTCCTCGTGGTCTGTACTAATACTTTCCTCCGTGTTGCTACTCTACGGGTCTCGCCTTCAGTTCGGCGACGAGTAGGCATGCACTGTAGTAAACAAGGAGGATAAGTATAATCCAAGACTTACAAAGATATATACCTAGAAAGACAATTGATGAAAATAAAAAAATGATTAAATTAACAAAAATAAGGTGTTCTTAATATTACAATCCCGTAATCGGCGCGCAAAACTTGATGACTCAAAAGCTACCTTTAAAACCGTAGGCAAGTGCACCTATCGTTTTATAGTATAGATTATTGAGTACCGAGTGTCATTCCCACGAGGATTATAAGTACTAATAATTACCGTCTTTTTGTTATTTAATCTAACAATTTTCGAGTTTTTGTTTGATAAAGAATCTAAATTATCGAAGTGTAAAAATGAAGTAAAATTTGTAGAATAAGAAATCAAGAGATAGAAGTGTGTTTGAATGTAAATCCTCTAGAATGTTTTTGTGATTTGACAAGTTAAAAGATTCAACCATAAGCCCTTACAAAAACCAACCTCTTTTAATAAAATCTCATGCTATGTGGACCGTAGAAATTCCCGATTTAAGTTAATCCATTTCTCAAGGCGAAAAACTCCTAATCTCAAGTTGATTAATCAAATCTCTTTCTAGTTAAAACCCCCAAGATTGCATTATAACGATTTATGAATTCCCATATTAGGTTTGACCCTAATCCGGAAGATTTATGTCGCCTTATATCTAGGATTGCATGCAACTATTTTCACTTATATAGGTTCTATTTCACCATGAATCTCGATTTCCTGGATGAAAAATAAACTTCAAATCAATATTGCACATATATCAATTCGAATGAACGAAGCATAATATAAGTGAATCACACAAGACATGAAGATTTTATTAAAAACATACACACCTTAATCACAAATCCATACTAGAGTTCATTACATTCAAACACTAGGAGTTTAGCTACACATGATTTTGACCAAAGAATAAATTACACAAGAAGATGTAAACATTGTAGACATGGTGTACTTATCTTTATCAAAATCTCAATTGACTTTGATGATGTTGCTCCAAGCCTTCTTCCCCAATGTTGCCTCAAGCTTACTCCTCCAAGACCTCTTGATCCCAATTCCACTCAAAATGTTAAACACTTATGAATCTCTACGAGTGAATATTACATGAATGATTTTCCAACTCAAACTCCTGGCTTTTATAAGCACCATCTTGTGAAATACTATATTAACAAATGCCCCATTTCCATGCTTGTTAGTTGAATCATTGTGTGCACATTCATGGTTGAGTTGGTTGAATCATTGTATACACATGATGATTGAGGGAATATGGGGACATGTTGCAGCAAAAATTGGGTGTTAAAGGTGTATAAAAGTGGTCAAAAGGCTTGGTAGGTGAGTTTTCCATAATTTTCACATGGAAAAGTTGCAAAAAGGGTCCCGACACGCCAGAATCGGGCAAAGACGCACGGCCAGCCGTCTTTGCAAAAAATTGGCCGAAAATTGCGACACGGCCAGAACATGTCGTGACACGGCCAGGCCGTGTTAGTGCGACACGGCCGTGTTGTACAACACGCCAGGCCATGTTCGGGCTGTTTTGTGCGGTTTTTCCTCCTCTTTTGATCCCCTTCAACATGGCAGAGTGTTTGGCGACGGCTTGGCCGTTTTGGACCCTTTTTCCAATTTTTATCCAATTTATTTCCTTCTTTTTGAACATGGCCATGTTACTTGACACCTCAAGTCATGTTGAGTGATTTTCTTGCCTTTTTCAAGTAATATTGGCTTCACATTGCTCCAAATTGCTCCACCTATAATGTTAAACACATCACACTATGAAATGCTACAAAATACTTGAGAAACTATGATTTTTCTAACAAAACAATTCAAAAACTATTGAATTAATAATATAAAATATGTACAAAATGACACTTATCAAGAGTCCAACCTCAACTCGTTTTTCCCATATCCGACTTCGTCTTTGCGTTTTTGGTATTCGTAGTTTATACTTCAATTTTTGTTCTGATCTTAGTGTTGAGGTTTTTCTTGCGGCTTGAATGGGGAAAGTGCCTTCCCGGTTGCCTTTGTGTTCGAAAGCCTTAATCTGTAATTTATCGCTTTTGTTTAGAAAGATTGTAATCCCCAATCCCTAATCCCATAGGTCAATTATTGTAATAGTTAAATCATTAGCTTTGATAATCAATGACTATGGCGTACGGGCTCGACAAATGGGTCGATACCTAACACACCAAAAATGAAAAATTAGATATAAATTTCATGGCAGTTATCTTTAGATAAGACAATATTTATATACTTGCAGTAATGCAATTAGTATCATGAAAATAAGTATACATATCAATCAATAATCATATATACTTGCATAAAATATATATTTTTATGTAATTGAACATATATCGATTTAAAAATGATTTAGCCTTTTTGCTAGAAATCGATTTAAATCCAACAAACGCGATACCTTTTCCACTGACTGCTTAAGTTGATTTTATAGTTTTCGACTAAAATTACCTTATAAAATAAATTAATGGAACCTTTATTTTTTTGATAGAGAATTCATAATATGAAATATGAAATTTTGGATATTGTTATCATTGAGCTTTTATGCTTTATGAAAATTAATTCATGCATTAAACATGGGAAACCAACGGGGAAAAAAACAAATTGACTTTACAAAAAATAATCAATATAATGTTCAAAGACTCAAGAAAAAAATTCAAAAAACAACCTTAATTAATTTAGTAATTTCTTTATCTAATTAAGTTTCAGATGGTTTTCACAATATTAGCGTGCAAATAATACATCAACCTTGGTTTTGTTCATTAAAAGTTACTTGGAATTGATTTTTTTTTTCAGGGTCAAACTTTTAATTGGGATTTTTGGATAGACAATATTATTTCTCAAGGGTTTAGAAAATTTACCTAAATAAATAAATAGAGAAAATTAAAAAAATTGGTCCTTCCCTATGTCTTGTGTTCACAATTATATATTAGTCTACAAAACAATAATATCTTAGACCAATGTGTTATAAGTATGGTATAAATTGATCTAGTAAAGGATCACTAAAATTCAATGTTCAAATTAATATGCATTATACATAAATATGGGAAAATTGCAAAATTGGTCCTATAACTATAAGCAGTTTGCAATTTTGGTCCTGTAATTATTGAGTTTGCAAAATTAGTCCTGTAAGTTTGAAGGTTTTTGTAAAATTGGTCTTATATGTTTTATACCTAAGCAATTTCGGTCCTGTAAGTTTCAAGTTGTTGCAAAATTGGCCCCCTGGGGTTATTTCATATTTTTAAAATACCAAAAATACCCTTATGCACATAATTGACTTATTTGATTAAGTGGTTTGCCTAAAATAATATCGTCGAGCCCAGATTTATTAAGAACTTTAAGTTATATTTATTATTTTATATAATTAACAACTGGTAAGGAGAATTTTCTCCGAGAAAATGGATCTGGACGAGTGTTCAAGATGTATACCCTACAGAAATATCGTCAATTTTTGACGATGTATGCACAAAAAACAAAGCAGACAAGATAACATATTGGAATAATCATTATGTTGAAAAGAACTCGCGAGCCGATAGAGAACCTTGAGACAATGTGAAAAACAAGCAACATATTGTCTGGGTATCACTTCGCGCGCCGCGAGTACTCGCCCACCCCACCTAGAATTTTTAGTTGTAAAATATATTTTAATATATATTTTTCATATATAATATATATTATAATATAATTTTTATATATTCTTATATTATTTATAAATTGATAATAATAAATTTTGTAAATAATATTTTATAAATATATATTTTTTTCATTTAAATAATTTAATTTAATTTAAAACGAGCGAGAATGGGTCGACCCGCCTCGCCCCGTTCTAGGCACGGGGTGGGTTTGTGTCCCCGGTCAACCCGCCCGACCCGCTCCATTGCCATCACTATAAAATTCTAAATTTAGAAAGATAAAGGACCAAAAATCTTTATTTAAATTTGGAAGGCAAAATTGTCCAGCACCAAAACTATGAACTTTTAAAGATAAATGACTAAAATTACAACTACCCCAAAATTACAAGACTAAAATTGCAATTTACCCCATAAATATTGATGTATTCATGCAATAGAAATATTAAAAAAAAATAGGAATATAAAATGAGAAGAGAGTGTAAAATGAAGTCAAACAAATGAATGAACATAAAGAAAGAGTATATGCTAAAAGAGACATGGCCCAAAATGTCCCATTTCATGTCCATCCATTGCCAATTGGTGTCCTTCACGTATATCCTACTTTCAACTTGTGGTTGTTTCTCTCCTTTTTCCCCTTTCTTCTCGTTGTTCCTTTTTATTTTCCTATTTAACTTTTAATAAAGTATTTGCATTTTTTGAAATTTAACTTCAACTTTGCCCCTTGGGCACCCCATGACTTTGTTTATGTAACTCAATTTTCAACATGTTTTAAGTAAAATTTAAATATTATTTAACCGTTTCAAACTCCAGTTTAACTTTACACGAGTATGAGCTACATTATTATTTTAACTGAGAGAATTGTTATAGAAAATAAAAAATCCAACGTGAAAATATTTCAAAAAAGAAAATAATAATAAATAATTATTTAGGACAGAAGGAATATACATGCAAATTTTGGGTGAGTGGGAGTAATATTTTTGAAATCTCAAAACCTAAAAATACTTTGTCCCTTTGAGTCTTTGACATTATTACACCTTAATTATGGTTAGTAGTGTGAAGCACGTAAGGTACGTAATGTGCTGTTATTGTTCTGGTAGTGGATGCAACCTTAAGCAAAGCATGTATACATATACATACACATATATAGAGAGATATTTTTTAATTTATTAATTTCCACCAATTTCCTTGTCACTGCCAATTTTTTTTTGGATAAATGATCCAATGATTTGTTAAGTGACTAACATGTTAGATGGGTTCAAAGACCGACGTCTACATTTTATTGCAAAATCTGCACAGTATTCCATAATATCCCATTTTACTGCCTATAATCATACACTAAAATCATAAAATACTTGTCAAAAAAAAAATCATTAATATAAAACAAGAAAAGAAATTCTTTTAGCGCAAAAACAATGTTGGTTTATTTGTGGCGCAAAATTATTCACATCTTTAGCGGAAGAAAGAAAAAACTAATCGTGTACTCGAACATATTATATATTGGGCACCAACATTAAACGTATTAAGTATATGTCAAATTCGAGTAGGTACGACGTGACATATCCTAATCCATCTTTTTCAGTTTCGCCGTCACTGAGTATGGAAACTTATTAAAAGCTTGTGATTTGATTGAGCCACTTTCAAAACCGTCTCCTCTGTCACAAACTTGTAAAGTTTTTTTTTTTTTTTTAAATGTCTAATTTCACTAGGAAATATTGAATGACGATGTTCGTTGGATAGATGTATTTTCATCATTAATTTGATATGGGCCAAAATATCGTTTCAGATTTTTGTCGTAGTGCTCGTTTTATTTTTATTTTTTGAAAACAAATAAAAACTTTCATTCATCAACAAGTTATATATGTATAGGGAGGGAGTGTACGTTAGAAATAAATTCACAAAACATCATGCTTTAAGAAATCCATTGCAAAAACATGCTTCAACAAGATTTCTATCATGATACAAGAGGAAGAAATTTAAAACACGGAAACGTACCTAAATATATTAAGGCTTGAGAATTTTTGATTTGGTTTTTGGTTTTCCAAACGAGCGAATCTACCTTTGGGTTTTCTGTATCACGTTCTGTAAGGGAGAGCGAACATTTTCCTGGCTTAAAAACCGTCTGAGGATCATAACCGCTTTTGGATAAGTAATCCCATTGACAATTTGCGTGATACCCTTTTAATTTAAAATTAAAACTTTAGTAGATCACTTTAATTGGATTATACCGTAAGAAAACTATACACATTTAATTAATGTGTTAGTCCAAATTAAAATGAGAATCTACAAGTCATTTTTAGCAAAAGCATCTACATGATTAAAGCTTACAACTCACAACTCACAACTCACGAGACTATTGTGTTCTTTAAGTTCAAGTGAATATCTAGCTTTAGATTTTTTCTTTTTTGCAACTACAATTAACGTGTTGCCGTGCCAATACTAATGAAGTTTAAAAATCAAAATTTTAGTTTTTTTTAATATCTTTTTTACTTTAGATATAGAGTTGAACATTATTTTAAATGAATTACATTCTAAGAAATAAAATATTTCCCAATACAAATAATCAAAAAATAGCATCTCATTTTTTAAAAAAATAGATATTGCTCGGAAAGTTCCCTCTTCAATTAGTTCGTCAACAATGAATCGATCATTTAGCAAAATAATCATACTAATCATAATAATAAGAAAATAAACCCACTTCAAGAAAAAAATATATAAGAAAGTAAACCAAAAGTCAACCACCGAACCAGAACTGATTTTTGCTCTTAATTGGTCTTATGCACTTATTAAGCCTTAAGTCTTACTCAAAGATGTTGATTAAGCTTTTCTTGTTCTTGCATTAACATGCTAGTTACAATAATGCTTTTGATAACTTTCACCTTCTCTCAAATAAAGATGGGAATCTCAAGTTTTATGTATAAAGACAAAAGCACCAAACAAACCGGAAGGTTTAACCGCGCCAAAATCTTGCTAGTACAGATATGACGTTTTGTGATATTAGCAATCATTTTTGTAGTACTCGGGGATCAATATTAGCGGTTTATCCTTTAAAGTATTGAAGACATTGTTCACTTGAAAGTATTGTTTTTGTAATATTGGATAGTGATATAGTATCACGAGACCACTAAAAGTATTAAGTTTTCACTTGAAAAGATTAGTACTACATCATAAAATTATTATTACGCAGTTTGAAAACATTTAAACCCCCTAAAAAGTAGTAGTTTTTTTGGTCAAAAATATTAGTCGTCCTCGTGAAACATATTAGTAGTTCCCCTTAAAAATATTAGTTTTTTCCCTGAAAGATTTTTGGTAATTCCCCTGAAAAGTATTAGTTTTTCTAATAAAAAATATTAATAATCCCACTGAAAAATATTAGTAGGTCCCCTAAAAAGTATTAGATATTTCGCCGAATCACTGGGTTAGCGGGTCGGGTAGATCCATTAAACTGAATTCGTCTAACCGTTAGACCATCTAACATGAGACTACATACCTCATGTATAAAATATATGAAATTTAAGATTTTACGCCCTTTAAATTTTCAATTTTGAAAAAAAAAACCCTTCTACGTGAACCGAATAATGGTATATCGCCAAGTAATACTAAAATTTTAACTTGTTCGTGCTCTCAAGTAGAGGTATTTATATCTTACCCTTGTACGGTTTGTTATCTCTTTCGCGAGTCATTAATTAAAAACTTGCCTAATTGGGTAATGCTCAAGTAATGTCGTGCGATGATATCAGCATTTTCTTTTATGGTATCGTCACGTATGCGTTCAATAATTCACAAGCTTACATATTTATTTATGTATTGAAAGTACTACTATAGCGAATATTAAGAGGATCAACCATGTGGACTTACTAATGTTAGTGGTGGATAAATTAGAATAAGGGCCATCTCCTAATATTCTCATGATAATTAACATTCATGTCACACCACGAGGTGCATAATGCACATACACTTAATGTGCAATGAACGGCAAGTATTCCATATTTTGTTAAATGGGATAATTACAACAATATCTCTAATGTTTGGGGTAATTATGAAAAGAAACCAGAGAAATAGAGATGATAAAATGCCTCAAATCCAACGGGGTAATCCGCTCCTGCCTCGAACATAATGGGGAATCTCCACCCGATTATGTCAATGGAGCGGGGACAAGTTTAGGTCACCCCGCTCCACCCCTGTCCCATCCCCGCTTTATATATATTAAATATATTTTATATCGTGTGTATATATATATATGAAAATATTATTTAAAAAAAAAATTATCATCTAATATTCATCTTTTAGTATATTTATGGTACTATATAAAAGTGTTAACAAAATAACACAAATTTAACATAAATATGTATATGTTTTTGTTAAAATATATAAATTGAGAATTAAAAATATTATTTAAATTATGAAAAACACAAATTGGGACCCATGCCCCGTCCCCGATTCACTCTGCCCCGATCCTTCGTGGGGCGGGGTCGAGAATGCCAAAACCCTACCCGACGACCCTCGCTGTTGCCACTCCTACAAGAAAGTCTCAAAATTACGAAACATGATTGAGAATTGTTTCCGTCATATATTTTGTCCCGTGTTAGTTGACCTGACGGCACGGAATCGGTGATGTCATCAAATATTTTATAATTATATTCCTCAAATTTTCTAAATATTGCACATATGCCCAACTTTTCGTCTGATTTTGTAGTATTTATAAAAGTTGAGATACAATTGCAAAACGTAAGACGAAATGTTTCTGCTATTCGTAATATTTGGAAAAAGTTAGGGATTAAATTGTAAAATATTTCTTGACGTCAAACAAATTCATCCAGTTCAACTAACTGTTCAGTAAAAATATAAGAAAAATCAAACATCAATAAGGTTTATGTAATTTTGAAATTTCTCTTTGTTTTTTTGTTGCAATTACCCGAACCTCAAGGTAATTTCGACATTTTGGATTATAGGTGCACGCCAAATATATATACACCATATATATCATCTACACGAACATTTCCTCATAATCCTGATCCACTATAAAATGGCCACCTATAGAGGTTGTAATCAATGCATAAAAATGAAAGCAAAAAAGCAGCTAACTACCTAATGTGCCTATTAAGCTCCTCCTACTTTCATTGATACTGACTTTATGCCAACTTTCACACCAAATTTAAGTTCACACATCACCATGCTTCTACTACTCTCCCACACTGCCCTTGTCACTTATCAATTCTTAAACAACCATTAAAACTATATTTCCCCTACTCTCTTATATGTTCCCCATGTGCCCTCATTTTGTCTTAACATGGTTATATGCAACCCATGGTTCACATCAACTAATTATGTTAATGTATGTGAAAGTATACACCTAGTGTTATTGCACTACTTATCTAGAATACAAGGTTAGTGGCTTATTTAATTGTGTGTCGTGGTGGACGCATGATTATATAGTTAGGGGCGAAACTACAGTTGGGGTAATAAACACATTTATAAATAATTTTGAGGGGTTGAATACTTAAATTTACCTTATAAATAATTTTAATATTTAAAATAATAATTAGTAAAAACAATTGATTTTTTTTTTTTGGTAGCAGCCCCCTTGACCCCAGGTCCCCCAGGCCACTGCTTGTGTGGACTTGTAGCGGTAAAAATGAATAAGTGGAGAAGGATCATTCTTTCTAATTTGTCTCTGTTGGAATAGTTGTGAAGGAAATTGCACTTTTGGGGTGCGATTTTCTTGGGAATTGATTGTCTAACGACAAAAGTAAAAGTGGATTATTGTTCTACTCCGTGAGAACATCGAAATCGAATATTTGTTTGTCCAAAATGATGTTTGGATGAAGGAGAAATTAAATCTTAAAGATGATGTATTGGAATTAATTTAAAAGAAGAAACCATGGGTTTGTCTTCTTTTAAGTTGGGTTTGTCCTACATGGGAAAACAAAGGCAATTTTGACTAGTATATATAATGCCACCTTTTAGTAAGGTGTAAGATTGTATTGCATAGAGACTCTCTCTACACGCGCCCGCGCAGGGGGTGCAAATCACGGTCCTGGTTCGAGCTCGTAACCACCGACTTGTGTGCGGCGCGACTGCGTATTACGAATGTCGGACCGAAATCGAGCCACATAGTCTAGCCTATGTTTCTGATTTTAATTTTCGAAATTAAACTTTTTACATTTTTATTTTCGAAAATTTAATTTAATTTCAGTCTTGTATATGCTATATAAATAGCAGACATTCCAAAGAATCCAATAACCACGAAAAACACTCCTCATCTTTGCACTCAAAATTTTTTTCTCGCATATTGCTCTAAATATTTCTTTTGGCCTCCCGCATAATTTGGTGATAAAGTTCGAGGCATACCTTCAATTCGCCGGGTGATAGGTAATCCGGTTTTTCCTGTCTTATCCTGGGAAATGACGTCGAGAATAGGGGACGAATCTGTTTTAAGGATAGTGTGTCAAACACACGATTCGGGACATATTTTTACGTAATTTTTCGATTCAAGTTTTCGATTAAATCGATTTTATAAACTGCATCTTTGCGAATTATTTTTGCAACAGTCTCCTCATTTTAAGCAATTGGATACTATAATATCTTTTTCTTTTTAAGTAAAATGCATAATCACATAATACAGTGCCATTAAAATCACTTAAGAAATAATTAGTTGAATTTGATGAGTTAGTATAAAAAGTTAAAAGATGGTAATGGATTAACCACGCGTGCTGTTGAAACTTGAAAGGATTCGAACTCATACATAATTCGGGGTTTAAATGCTTCCAACTTTTGAATTAGTTTGAGAAATGAGTTCTTCTAACATTTAATAAAAGTCTTTGGTTCAATAACATCTTTTGTTACACACGCCAATACTTCACAATGTGTACACAAGAAAAAAAAAACAATTTTGTCATTATAATTTTCTCTCTTATATTACATTCATGTTATTGAACACATATTTGAGGACCCAGAAATGTTTATTTATTCACACCTCAACTTCATACTGTCTAAATATAGTGTCAATAGTTTCTGCCAGAAGCCTGAAATGATGGCTGTAAGTATTTTCTATTCTCAGCTGTGCAAGCAAGAGGGGATTACAATTTTAGTCGTTTAGTTCGTATGACAAAATGGGTCCTTTTTAGGTTCTGTTGGGTAAATCACCCTATATCCTTAATAAAGCCTCTGATTTAATCTGATTTAATCTGGGATTAGACGAAAATTTCAAACTTGCTCACATGAGTTGCATGTGAACACACACAAAAAAAAAAAAGGGATTTTCGAATCTCTTTGCAAAAAGTTGAGTTCTCGCCGATGTAATTGCTAATGTGTTGGGGAAAACCCTAATGATTGGCCAAACATTGGCCGAAAAACCCTAGACACAATGTATGGATGCATTTCAAGGCCCAAATTTCATTTTTATACTATTCATAAAAACGAAATTATATTTTTCTGCTAAAATTTTCATTGAAATCGCCCTTTTTCTTTTTATATTTTTCACATAAAATCTTAAATCTATATTTTCAATCATATACATAACCTTTTATCACTTATCAATCATTATTCTCATATTTTCATCCAAATTATAACAACTACTATATTTCCTTAATATAGTGTACTATTTCTAGATCGTATTTCCAAATTGTATCTATCAAATGGGGCCCCTACCTACCATCTCACAAATATAATATCATATATTAACATATCAAAAGTGGACATCGAAACTACCAATCTTTCAAATTATTATATACATAAAACTAATTCAAAACTACCCAACCAAACATATTTTCATTTCCAAAACTATATAAAATCCAATTCCCATTCCTTCTTCCAAACATAATATCGGTTTTCACATGAAAACTAATAAATTCTCAAAATTCATTTTCCAAAACTAGAACCTTGAAGTGGACTTTGAAAATAACCATATAAGGCCCTATTTTTTTTTACCAAAGATTCAAAATCCTTAATATTGTGTTCACGTGCAACTCATGTGAGATTTTCCACGCAATTTTTGAAGTTTCGGCGAATTGAACACTGAATCTAAGAGTTCTTTTTAAAGATATTGAGTGATTTTGCGAGACGGAATTTACAGTTGACCAATTTTGCCACATCCTTATAGTTACATGACTAAAATTGTAGCTTACCTGTCGTGCACTAACAAGCAAGTGAACTGATAAGCAGCTTTCAGGACTAAAATTTGTCCCCAAAATCATCGATCTGGTCCCTCTTCACCAATATTAGGTGAGAAAGGCGAAGAGAACACTGCCAATGAATGTAGCAATATTGCCAGAGTTTTTGGCTTAGTATGGTATTGCTACTTAGGAACTTCATTAAATTTGAAGCGCATTCTTTACGTCATTTAACCATAGTTCCCTATTTAATCAAGTCTTATTGAAGCAAAATAGTTCCAATGGTAAATGCGGAACACAAACTTACAGGTGGAGCTTCCATGGTGAAGTATCAACTTTGACAGAATGCTCATACATAGTTTCAATTATTGGTAGACAATGCCAAATAGCAGTTAACTAATACAATGTAAACTCACTGCCACCATTTGGCCTCTATATGAACCACAAAAAGTTACAAAGTGCATACCGGGGTGGTTTCAAACAAGGTGCGACTATTACAGGGGAGTCAAACCAACAACGCCTGCACATTGCACATAAAAGAAGTCTTAAGAATAGAATGGAAGAAAATGGAAAGAACATATAAAGCAGTAGCCTAATTCAATGAACAGATTGAATTTAATAATGGAAACTCCTCAGAACTAATGCAAACTTTTCCTTTAGTGAGTGTGGTTCAACTTCGTTATGTAAAGAGAAATGCAAACAAGCACAACTCAGCCTTCAACGGCCGAAAAAATATCAGTATTTCTTCAGCTCAGTGTATCACTTATATGTAAATAACATAAAACTATGAACAGACATATGAAGGTAATCAGAACTAACGCAAACTTGTCCTTTAGTGAGTGTGGTTCAACTTCGCTATATAAAGAGAAATGCAAAGCACAACTCAGCATTCAACAGCCGAAAAAATATCAGAAAAATATCAGTATTTCTTCAGCTCAGCGTATCACTTCCATGTAAATAGCAAAAACTATGAACAGACATGCAGGTAATGGTCTAAGGAATGGTCAAAGGTGTCTGATAGTAAATCTTGAACAACATATTGTGGTGTTAGTTTTTATTAGTTATGTTTTGGTTATGAAAAAAAACAGGAAAAATGATAATAGGTGATTAACAGAAAACAGCAATTGTTAGGAAAGTCTATAGACACTTTTTACACTAAACTTCTCAATGAACATAAAGGTATTTTTCTCCATACTTTACTTTAATCATATAACTATAAGCAATTCTTCTACATACGGAAAATTAGCCATAGTTAGCTCTTTGTAGGTCATCAATCGTGCATCAATTATTTAGGTTTCAATAAACCAAGATAAGATTACCTAGCCATCACCGAAAAACCATAATTTTACTAGGTGTGCTTAAAAGATGACACTGAAGTTAATAATAATCAAGGCTGATTATTTTGAGAGAAAATCAACGCAAACCCAAGCTCAATATATTCACTTGCAACAAAATAATAATTAAAGAAGTACAGTGTTTGAGGCTGCACAGGATTCAGAAGCAAAATGAGAACAAAAAGATGCATACCACAAGCCAAACGCCCGCCAGCATTACCAGTACTAAGACTAAGTTCATGACCACCTGCATCGAAAAAGTAATTAAGAGTGGATAATAAAATATGGTGACTGGCATTGTTTTAAAACAAATCAAATGACATTCAGACCACAAGTACAAATGGGTATCATTCATAAGCTAGATTTACAAAACTTTACCCTTTCCAAGATCGTCCTCAAGTTCATGAACCACAAAAGCTCTTCCAACAACTGAGTTAGGACCAGTCAACGGTATCTGCACATTTTCAATTACAAAAATCCCATTTATAACAATCATTCAAGTGAAACCTTAATACAAGTATACAACAGGCAAATATAGAAGCCTAGCATACAGAAAACTACCTGACTGTCCACGATTGTTGCTTCAGCCACACCTATGTCAACACATTACACTCCATCAAGACGTAAACTGTGAAAAGTACTAAGAGTATGTAAGGAATAATGAAAATGTGCCAACAAAATACCCTCAGCATTAGCAACTATGTTTCCCAGGTCACCCGCATGACGAACTTCGTCTTCAGGAGCTCCATGTGTCAACCCATTTGGGTTAAAATGTGGTCCTATTAGCAAAAAGAGTATCTAAGTTTAGTGATATACAGAAAATCCCATAAACCAAAAAAAAAAAACATTTCAGGTTGTCTAATGTCAAACACAGAACAGAACCCCAACCTGTTGATATACATCCATTTGTAGTGTCACCAAACTCATGCTTCAATGACAAAATACAACAGAATTTAGATTCACAAACTCAGAACGCAAAAGTTTTCCGAATTCATCAGCTCAAAACCAAGTCAACATATTGAAGGGGAAAAAAAAAACTCACCAGGTGAAACCCGTGTTTGCCTGGAGTGAGTCCAGTAATTCGAACACTCACAGTAGTTGGGCCTAAAACACCCAAAAAACAAGCAACAAAGTAGAAACACAATGTTAGGTCACAAATACACAAGTATGCGTGTTCATAAATAGACAATCACTCATAGAGATGTCGCAAATTCCATTCAAGACAAATGTTGCATTGCAAAAAATAACTAATTTCGTAGCCTTGACTTGAATTAGCATAAAAAAGGCGACACAAAACTGAAATAAAACAAGGTGTTCGATGAAAACTGAATGAGTGAGAGAGTTGACCATCGTCTTCCTGTGTCAGAGTGACAACGCCCTCAACACTCGAGGTGCCTTTGAGAACGGCAACAGCCTTCTTGGTGGCGGCGACGACGATGAGCGGCTTGGGAGCGGTGGCAGCAGAGATAAGAATGGGCGGACGTTTGCCTTAAGAGCGACGCCATGGAAGGAAGAATGAAGTGGGAGTGATGGTGAAGAAACAGAGGATATGTTGGGGAAGAGGAAAGAGTGGTGGGCTGTTGGGACAGCGGCGGAGAGAACTGTGTGTGCGGCCATGACTGCAAGCGCCGCTTGCATCGGATGGGATTGGATTAGGTGATAATGTGAAGTGGGTGGAGAGTCGAGTGTGTGCTAACTGTTTTAAGTGTTTTCTGGTTTCTTCTTTTGTTTGTTTGTTAGTATTTCTCTTGCTAAAAAACACCAGCCCGGTTCTTGAAATGTTAACATTCGGGGCCATGTTTACTTTACAAACAAGCCCAAATTATTTAAGTCCAGTCTAACTGCCTAACTCTAATCAATTCCTTTTTTTTTTTTTTTTTTTTTTCTAGAATAAGATTGAACCGATTCGATACCTTTTTTTTTTTTTTTTTTTTATAATCTCGCCTTCTGCGCTTTTATTATCTACGCTTGTGTTCTCGACTTTACGATTCTCCTGCGGGTAAAGGGAACAATTATGTTCGACCCCAATCTACTAATAATGATCTCTTCCCGAATCGAAAGTATGAATACAATTATGTTTGACCCCCAATCTACTAATAACGATTTCATATGTCCTTGATAGCAATTTGATGGAGCGAGATTTGAACCCCGACTCCACCCCACAATTGCTTTGTGGTGGCGAGGTAAGCTAGCTAAGCCACCGGTTCTTGATTCGATACATTGAAAGGTAAAACATTAGCAAATCAGTTTGCTCATCACTCACCAGTCCATTTTTAAAAGGTTGCAATTCAGATCGTGTTCGGGTTTGCTTACGGGGTGATAAATGATATTTACATAAATCCCGCCAAATCAAATACCACCCATTTAATTATTCAGGTTAGATTCATCAAATCGAACACAACCTATTTAAAATAGGGGTTCCCCGAATACGACCGTATACCTTTTTCTGACTACTAGTTATTTGGTTATATGAATTAAGTGGGTCTTTGAGTTAATTTATAGGCTGAAAATTACAAAACAAATTACAAACAAATGGGTTACATGGCGGAACCCAAATCTGGCCCGAATCTAATAATGTATCAACTCTAATCCATTTATAATGTGTTAGGTGTGGTATTAGAAATTGCCATTCCTATCCTATAAACCTATTTAAAATGATGATTGTTATAGAGCGGTCCAAAATATTACTATTTGGGCTTAGAGGGGAACTAAAATGGCCCATATATGGTTAACAGTCGCAAACATTGTCAAACAACAATTCGATATCAATATCCAACACAATAAATTGGGCTGTATCTGACCCACGTCAAATTGGATCATGCATATGCCCGCCTTCTCTAAAATGACCCGGTTCGGAGGGCCTTCAGTCTTCACCTGCTCGTAGCTTTAATGGCGATGAAATTCTTCTCCAGCTAAAACAAAAACACCGCAGAGCACCGGTCTCCAATTTCAATGGGAACCCATTCCCAGTCCGTCCGAGTGCTCGTCCGCCCTCCCCCTGTCCCCGCCCCCGCCCCTTCCCTCCCTCCACAACCCCCGCCTCCGCCGCCGCCCGACCCGTATTCACACCCTAAAAACGGCGTCGTATGCGTGGGATTCATCGGGAGGCGCCACCATGACGTGGCCTACCTCATCAACAAAATCGTCGACTCCCATGTTTTCGGCTCTGGGAATTTAGACACTCCATTTCGCGTTGAACCCGATAAAATGAACCCGGAGATTAGTAAATGGTTCGCGAGCAGGAACTTAAGCTTTTATCATGACGAGGACCAGGCGATTTTGTACTTGCAGTTTTCCTCTGTCTGTTGTCCAGTGACTGATGAGGGGTCTTCGGAGACCCGGTTCGGGTTTGAGTCTGTTTTCGAAGACCAGGAGTTCGGGGATCTTCAGGGATTGATGTTTATGTTCTCTGTAAGTTTTATGTATACATTTATTTATGTAGATTTTTTGCTTAGCACTTGATTTTCGCATTTACTGTCGAGCTTGAGTTTTATCTCACCTTTCCAGTAGGACTTGAGTGTGTAAAATTGCAATATGCCGTTGGTGTTAAGTTTTATCGTGAAGGAAATCAAAGGTTTTATAATGGACTTACTAAACTGAGAAATTTGAGGGATCTCATGTAACTTTAAGAAGAAGATATTTTGAGATCAAACTTTCAATAATGCATAAGCAGCTAATATGTTGCAACTCAAAGCTTGAATGCTGGAGTAGCATCTTGACTCCAGTTACAAACTTACAGGATCATTCATCTTTAGTATAATTCCATTTACAATGATCTGCTACTGCAGTCAAGAAGCTGCGGAAATCCAGTTGGATAGCATATATTTCCGTTGACATAAGTACAATATTATTCAGAGAGAATCAGCCATTTTCTAGAATGTAGATATGGAATTGGATCATGTAGTATTAACTCTAGCGATGGTCATCTGCAAATATGACTGGAATGATCATTTATTCTCATTTTTCCTTGAACATAATGGCTGATATGTTTTGAGTATTAATGAGATGGAAACCCCACTTGGATGTTAATTTGCCAAAGATATCAAGATGTTGAGAGACAACTTTGGACTTTTGTTTTTCAATTCTTTAGTGAATCTTATGGATGCATAAGTAACCATAGTTGTTAAAGGCATGCCTTAGGCGCAAGGCACATAAGGCGCTGGCTTGCGCACCTCATAACCTCTCCGTGCTGCAGTTCACTCAGGTGTGCACAGAGTGTTGCATGACGCGTACTGAAGTTGCCTCATTTAAGTTAAAGGGTTTTTTGAAGAATGGGTTGTGTATTATTAAGTTGGGCCTAAGTTTTCCTAGGGTTTATTAAAGTGAATGATATGTATTAAGTTGGGCCACTTATTAAACATAAGCCAAGTGAAAAACAATAGGCTAAATAGCAGAACCAGAGGTCCAAAAAAGCAATCACTCACTTGAACATCCTTCTTTTTGCTTCTTTTTTGATTATGGACGTCTAAAGTATGAATCTATGCATGTTTATTTCATAAATCTTATTTTCTTTGTTATATATACTTTTTTTTTTTCTTTGCCTCACTTCAACAAGGCGCACGCCTGCGTCTTGCGCCTTGCTCCTCAGGCTCCAGGAGCCCTTGCGCCTTTAACAACTATGTCTGTAATTGACTACACTTGTTTAATAAGAACTGGTTGCTTGATTGGAAATTATCTCATCTAAAGGAAAATTTTGTGCTCTGGCTGAATGCCTGAGTTGGCTTGCTTTCATGCAATTGGTGAACATTCGAGTGAGTATTGTCCGTGACGAGATTTGGCATTTTAAATTTTGTAGGTCTCATTCTCAGTAAAGGAAAATTCCCTAAGAGTGCGAAATGCAATCAATTGTGAAATTTTTATTTTTGAAGTGCATTTAATTACTAAAAACCATCTCAGGGAACTTCTTTTAGCCAAGGATTTATGGTAGTTATGGTATTTTTTTTTGCTAAGTTGCAGTTTTTGGGGCTCGTCAACAACTAGATTCATCAAACTAAATGTCAAGCATATTCAGATTTGTCTTGCACAAGCAGCTTTTTATGGGGAAAGTTATCTTTCCTATTAGCTATCGGTATCTTTTTAAGATCTTCAAAGTATTAAGTCATTTGATCGTACTTTAGCAATGCAGGTCTGTCACATAATAATACTTATTCAAGAGGGGTCACGATTCGATACTCAAATGTTGAAAAAGTTCCGGATTTTGCAAGCTGCTAAACATACGATGGCTCCGTTTGTAAGATCACAAAATACGCCACCAGCAAATTCTAGGGCACGTTCTTCAACTCATTCACGAGTATCTATACCTGGAGCATCTCCCAAAAATCCTTCTCTGGGTAAAAGCCGAGGGATTTTAAATCGTAATGCTTCAGCCATCACAGTAGGGTCTTATACCTCTTTGTTACCTGGTCAATGTACCCCGGTTGTACTTTTTGTTTTTCTTGATGATTTCAATGAGATTCACCCTAGTGGAAATATGGAAGAGCCTTCAGAGACATCCTCACTTCATAGTTCGTCCAGAGCAGGCCTGCCCACAAAAGGATCTGGTTCCGTCGTGCGTGCTTGCACGACCTGCAAACAAATCTGAAGGTGGACTTAGGAAGAAACTACAGTCATCCCTTGAGGCACAAATTCGTTTTCAATAAAAAAATGTCGAACTCTTTCGGTTTAGAAAGCAGCCATGCTGGGTCGAGGAGTGGGGGGCTATTACTGGTTCATCTCCTCTATTTTCTCTTGATGCATCAAAAGCTGTTTCACTTGTGGATGCTTGTTCATGTCAGAGTGGTGAATCTCTTGAGTTTGCAATCGGTCTTGTAGATGAAGTATTAGACGGGAAAGCAACACCAGATTCGCTTACTTGAAAGCCACCAACAAAATGTAAACAAAGAGGATATTTTCTCTGTGAAGGAGTTCATCTACAGGCAGTCTGATCTTCTAAGAGGGAGAGGTGGTTTAGTTGCTAACAGCAATAGTGGCTCTGCCGGCGTTGGCATGTTTGCCGCAGCTGCTGCTGCTGCCGCCTCTGCTGGAAAGACGATAACCGCCCTGAGCTCCCAACTTTCGAGATCTGGTCATCGTCTTCTCAGCTAATTCTTCATGGAATTCTCTCTGCAAAACGTGCTCGCACATACGAAACTGAAACCAACAGGATGCATGAACAGGATGCTGTTTTACCACCAGGAGAAAATGAAGCAACTTCTTCTGATTCTTTTGAATCGGCAGTATCTCACCTGGATAGTGGTGTTGGACTAAACACTAGATTTTCAACCATGTGGTGCCAAAAAGCCTTTCCAGTTGCGAAGGAGGTTTATTTAGACAATCTGCCTCCTTGCTATCCAAGTTCTCAGCACGAGGACCATTTAACGAAGGCCTTGTGTGTCCTTACCTCAATGGTGAAGGGGCCTGCTGTGCAACTTTATATGAAAAAATTGAAGGATGAATGCACGTCTATCTGGATTTCTGGGAGGCAATTGTGCGACGAGTTAGTCTGACTGGGAAACCTTGCATGCATCAAAGGCACGACACTGAAAGTCTTTCCGCAGATGAGATTAAATCTCATTCAAGTGGATTTGTATATCTCCATGCTTGTGCCTGTGGCGTTCTAGGCGAATCCGACCAGATCCCTTTGATTATGAAACAGCAAATGTTACCTACAATACTTTTGCCGATTGTGATAAGTTTCTTCCTGCTGTTCAGTTGCCAGAAGGAAGCATTGAGGGACCCATTCGACCTTCATCGTGGAATTTGATCCGTGTTGGGGGTGCAAGGTACTATGATCCTTCAAAAGGTTTACTGCAGAGTGGCTTTTGTACAACTCAGAAGTTTCTTCTCAAGTGGACTATCTTACTTGAGAAGCTAAAAGAAGTAAATCATTCGCTGCTCAATGAATCCCAGAAAGTTTCCTCAGATAGAAACATCAACGTTGAAACTGTTGTGGATTCAGATAGTCAGGCATCTGATGCTGCTTGGTTGGGTTCTGGCAGAACACAGAATGGAGTTGGGATAAAAGTAAGTCTATCTTCATATATCATTGGAAACAGTAGTAATAATGGAAGTGTTGGCAGAGGGTCATCTAACTTTACAATGAGAAAACCATTTTCTGAAGTCGTTGCTGGACCAGCTGCTGTCAACTCTGGATTTCCCCGCTCTTATCTAGAAAACAACCTATACCAGATGCTGAAAAAGGCGTTATGCTACATCATGCACGGAATAGGGGTCTGGATAAACAGGGTGAAACTGTCGAAAATCAAGAATCTCGTATTGCTGTGGTTGATAAAACACTGAATAATGGGATTGCTGGCGACATTGGTGATCCATTTCCTCATATCAGCAGCAAGGTAGTTCCTTTAAATATGAATGATAGTGAACAAACTAAGGCTGCCAGTTCCATGAAGCATGTCACAATATATGTGGGGTTTGAACATGAGTGTCCTCATGGCCACAGGTTTATATTAACTCAGGATCATCTTAGTGAACTTGGTTCAGCATACTCCGTTCCCGAAGATAATATTGTCCCTTTGTCAGTGGAAAATTCAGACAAAAAACCAGATCCTACTAAATTGGGTAAATCTGGTGGCCATGGTAGATCCCGACGACAGTCAAATGGATTAATTATGGGTGGTGGTAATGGTAAGGCCAAAAACCTAGAGAAATCAAAAGAAAAATTGGCCAATGGAAACATGTATTCTAACAAATCTATGAAATCGACCAGGCAAGGCAGGGATCAGAATGAGAGAACAAAAGTTACTGATTTTGTGAAAGATCTTGATTCTGACGCTAAATCGACTACTGTTGATGATGGTGGTTGTGCGTTCTCTTTACTCAAGAGAAGTTTGCCGATATATATGAGCTGTCCACATTGTAGGGACTCCAGTACAAAGAATGATGCATCAAACGTTAAATTTGCAAGCACTATTTCACAGCTGCAGAGGATCTTTGTGGTATACATTCGTTGTTCTACTACATTTAAATCCTATGATGATGCTAGCAAATACGTAATGATATTGAGAGATTGCAATGGTATTCAAACCATATATGGCTTTTTCTTTATCTCATCATTTTTTAGCCATTGTCCTTTCTGTCAAATGTCAAAACATATAATATCTGCATCCCATCGCTTGGTATTCTACTGCTTGAACGTTTTAATGTCCCAACAAGTTGTTTGTTTTTTGCATGCCTGCCATTCAAAATATCTCAATTGCTGTTTTTATTGTTTCTTTGGTGGTATACTCATCTAGAGACTAGTCGGCGTTGTTTGTCAATTTAAATGAAAATTGGCATTCCTTTCTGATCTCTTATACTCTTTCTCTTTTATGTAACACATAAAGGTGTTAAAAATCATCTTTTGTCAGAACAAGTTATATACAGTCCGAGCGCAATGAGCATCTGGAGGAAATTTATATATTTTGCAGTGTCAAATGTAGTTGTATGTATGAATCTCCTTTTGGAAGCAGGCCATTAACATGGCCAATTCTGTTAGCTATTTCATAATATTCATTCTTTGACATCTGTCTTTATTGTAAATTGTCTCAGAACTTGTTACACTTTTACCTGTTTTAATTAGCTCTTATCGTGCAGAGAAACAATTATACTATTCTAAATTGTCTTTTGAATGTGTAGGTAACTCCTTCATTTCCGATCCTGTTAGCTGCAGACCCAATTATACAATTTGAGGTACGTACCAGTAATAGAATTGCTGTCTATTGCTACTAAATTTGTTGATGTCTTACTAATTACAAATGTTTATCTTGTCAGGTATGTGATTCTGTGTCTCGTATTTGAATTTATTTGGCGTACCTCTTAGTACATGATTTCTTGTCTTTTAGTTTGCGAATTTTTGTGTTTGCTTTATGATTCTTAATGATATAGGTCTTGTCATTTAGAACTATTGATCGCTAGCATCACTGCCTTTTGCAACTTCATTGGCACTGGTCGCTGTTCATGTCTCTTTTCTGAGTTTGAAATGTCAGGAATAGAATTGAACTTGCATGCTCATCATGTCTTAAGTTTGTCTTTTCTTTCCTTTCTTTCCCTCCTTTTTAACTGTGGACGAATATATTCTATTGTTGCTCGTAATTATGGTAACAACCTGGAGTGTTTTAGGGCTATCAGGTAAAAGCAAGTTTGGACACTATCTAGGCAAAACATGTTAGGCATTATGTTTTGGCGGGTACTTAGAATAACTTCAAGTGTCAGGATGTCTAGAAATCTCTATTGTGAAGACCATCAAAAAGAATTCCAGGATATCAAAAAAGATCCTAAAGAATACTCTTCATTGAAGGTTCTTAGACAGGACTTTTTCTGTGCTGACCCAGTCTTACACTGGTTTTAAGTCTCATATGCTGTGTCTTTGTCTCATGGTTGATAAAGATTTATGCAAGGTATTTAACTTCATCTTTTTGCCCTCTGATTCTTGTCCTTGACAAGTTTGTGCTAATTGCAGTTATCGTGTCTACCTCCCTCTATTCCTGACCGTGAAAGAAAGCTACAATTCAGCTTGGGTTGTCCTGTGATTCTGCCACCAGAGAGTTTTCTCTCTCTAAGGCTCCCATTTGTTTATGGCGTAGAATTGGAGGATGGAAGTCTACATTCTCTTAAACCTTTGAAAATCAACCACAACTGACTGCCTATATTGTAAAAGGACAACTTTGCGGGTAGTGTCAAATACAAACAATCTTGATCCAGCATCAGTCACGAGTTAAAGTCAAAGGATTTCGGCTGTTGTATTGATGATTCACTTTCTCTTGAGTTTCTGGATGCTTGGGAAGTGGAGAGTTCCCTGGGCATCAGGTAACTTTTAGTGTGGGCTCATTTTTTATGTTTTAAGTAAATTTTTTTCCTTTCTGTTTCTTTTACATGGGATGGCAATATTAAGCTCTTAACAAGGTGATGTCATTCCACATTTCATTTCCCATCGAAGTATCTTTAATAATAGATACATAGTATTGGATTTATTATTACTAACATCATGAGAATGGAAAGAAGAAAAACTTTAGTTGAGATTTTATGAATAATATATATATGTTTCTATAGAAGACGTGTATATGATTAGAAAACGAGCAGCAAAAAGTGACTTAATGTTGCTGCATGTAGCTTTTAGTATGTCATTGAAGAACTGTGATCAAGCAACTGAAGTTGGAGCATGGCTTTCTATAAATTACTCTTACTTGCTCATCTTGAACTTCTTGAAAACAAGGTTAAGATCCTTAAAATGCATGAACATGCTGTAGATGTGGAAATGTTTGAATTAATGCAATCTCTTGCTTTTCTGTAATACCATTTTTTTTTTATCTTAAATAGAACTGGACACATATATACTTAGTGCACATGAATGAATTGTACTTATGCTAATATCATGTAACTCCCAAGCTCTATTTTTACTCAAATATTCCCGATTAGGAAACCAATAGGATATTATAGATACTATAACCAATTTTCACCAATGAGTCAATGATTTTCATACTTTCATTGAAAGCCAAGTAACTTTTATGAACTGAAAGTGAGTGAGTCAGTGATACCTCTGCAAACTCTTTATGCTCAAAGTGGCCACCTTAAGAAAGCAATTTCTGCCCATGCTTAACCTAAAGTTGAGTTGCAAGGTTTGCAAAAGTTCTCTGACTTTTCTTTTTCTTTTCCCCAAAAGGTTCTACCAACTTATTTGATCCGAATTGTAAATATTTTTGATAATAAGTGTTGATTTTGGTGGATATATCGCAATCCGTGATCCTTTTTAAATATATTATGTGTTTAAAAACCAAAGAAACCTTGGGTGTTTGCAATCACTAAAAAGGCATTTGCAAATGCCAACTTCTACTTTCGATTCTGCTCCATTTAATCAGAATCTAAAAGCAGAGAAGAGTGTTTTAAATTTCTGATTCTACTTTTTGGTTCGACTTTACAAACAAATAAGCACTTTTACAACTTTTTCACCAAACACTCTCAACTTCTTATTCTCAAATTCTAATTATATTTGCAAACACTACCAACTATCGATTCCCAACTACTTTTACTTCTGCTACACTAAATCACTTCTAGTTTTTACAAACACTTCACTTAAATCTTTTGCCTCCTTCTGTGGTAGCCTTCTGAAATCTGAGTGTGAAATGATTGAAGTAACTGTATTAGTTGCTTAATAGCTGAAATTCTTACTAGTGTGGTTGATAATTTTTATATGCAGTTATTCATAATGAACACTGTGCAAGCATGTTGAATTTGCATATCTGTTAATATGCTGTCAGTATCGTAAGCATTATTTAAGTCAATTACGTGTTGATTTTTTGGAGATTAACGTTGCATTTTTTATGCTTAATTTTGTAGAGTCGATTGTAACCTTTGGAAACTAAAAAATTATTTTTAATTTTCCATTTTTTCAATCATTTGCAACCCAATCACTAATTCTTTCAACATGCCTCTTCTGCTTGAAGCAGGCACTTTCACTATGTAGGCTAAACATGCTGTTCTTGGAGCTTTTATGGGCTTTGTTTATATAAGTCGGTTCTAAATTACTTAAGTTCATTTTTTAGATGCAAATCTGATATATCTGCAGTGTTATATTGATTTGTAAATTATGTCTTTCCTGCCCACATAGGTAGAGATTTTAAATGGAGATACAAAAAGTGCATATGTCGTTGTTACTTACTCAAAAAGTTACACTCTTATATTTAATGGAGTTCCACGAAAATTTGTACTTTTAATAATAAAAAGCTTTACAAAAGAGTCTTTTTGTGAAACTGACCAGTCACTCCATATCACAATTCACAATGTTTTCATTTCTACTTTCATTGTAATAATCTGATTGTATAGCTGTAGGAGTCCGATTTCTCATTATATGTATTTTTCTTGTTTTGGCAACTGTGGTTTGACAGAACAAGTGATCACTTGAAGTTTCCTCTTCTGTGAGATCAGCAAATAGGTAGGCTTGCAGTTTTTGTAGAACAAACTTTTGACACATTGATTCTATATTTTTCCATTGCAAGGAATTGAAAGTTATTGGCTATTGTTTCCAGGTTTCTGCATATGATTGATCCCTGGGGATTGCTGGCCCATAATTTGGAGGGTCCTCATAATGTCCGTATGCTTTTGATCCTTTAAAATCTCCATTTGGATATATATCTGTGTTTTTTCTCTGACCATTTTATATCTGTTCAGAGTATCCATTGCATCTCTATTCAGAGTATGTCCTATCCATGAAATGTTTGATTAGTACATGGGAAAAATAAGTTTTAGGTAAACTGAATTCATAAGAAGGGGAAGATTATTTTTGATGTGAAAATCATGAAGTATGAGGTAATGAAGTAAAAGGAGAAATTAGCTAATGCTGGTCATAATTTTTTGGGTAAATTACAAAAATTACCTCTAAGTGTAGTCTAATTAAAAAAATCTAGTTATCTTTCAAAATTACAAATACATTTTACAAAGAACCCGTTTGCATCTTATATTTGCTTAACAAATACCCCCGTGTAAAATTGAAAGGGTATTAGTAATTTTGAAAGAACGTATATGTTGCTGGCATATATGATATTCAGCATTCTTGTGAAAATAAAAATAAAATTGTATGCTCGATCATTCAGCAGTTTTCCACTTTTTAATACCAATAAAAATCAGAACCTCATGTTTATGTTAATGCCATTTGCAGGTGAGTGAATTTTTACGCTGCCTGAGGTGGGCCTGTTCGACCTGATCACACAAGGAGTGGCATGTGTAAAGAATTTTTTTCCATCTACTCTGCCATTAATGCTGGACCGTGCCTCATATGTTGATGGACTGGACTTAATGCAACCAAAAGATGTCACTAAGGATTTTGTGGACAAAAACAAGTCTTGGTAAGCAACAATCAATTCAAGTTTGACGTTGTTATGACTTACTTTTTATAATTTTTACGACGATTAATGTTGTCAGTCGAGCCGACTTCTATTGAGTTAACATTAGCTTTGCTGGAAAATAGTATGATTAAAATTTTGACTATAGTCTTGAAATGGAAATTATATCTTCATTTGGGACTCCAGCATTTACGCTGCCCCATTCACGAGGAGCATTTTCAACCCTCATTGTCATCAGAAATGATATTTAGCAAATTTTTAATATTGATATGAATTTTAGCAAACTTCTTTGTTAAGAAATACTACTGGGTGGCTTGTAGTTAGGATGTTCTCTTCAGGAATGGAAATCATGAAGGCCATAGGGCTGTAACTTGGTTTTTATCAGGTTTACAAATTGTGGTTCAAAGTCGAACCGTATAATGCCTTTTGCACCCATGTATGGGTTTTTCCTTTTGGCTAAAACTTGTATCAAATTTTATTGCGAAATTTGGGCTTGTACTAGATAAGCTCACACGATAAATTTGTAACTGGTTAAAAGACCAAATAATGAAATAATTGATGTTGTCGTTGGCTTTTTGATTATCCACGTGGTCAAACAAAAACAGGTCTTGTAAACCCACAGCCTACGAATTTTTGGTTAAGAATGGGAAATAACACATAAATGCAATAGTAATCATTAAACGACCTGAATATGTCGGGATTGTGCTCTCAGCCCATTTTGACAAGGGCGATTCGAAGCATGCATTTCAAATCCTGTGTATTTTTGGGGAAATATTTTTATGATTTCCAAATCCTTCCTATTTGGAGTCATTTGAAATTATTCCTTAAATCATCTTCCCAAATCCAAATTCTCCCATCCAAATGCAACCTTAGCTCGACAATATTTATTCTCCTAGATGCTTTAAGTACATATGTTGTGAACTATAGCAATACGTAACTTTGTTTGATTAGTACATGGGAAAATAAGTTTTAGGTAAACTGAATTCATAAGAAGCGGGGAAGATTATTTTGATGTGAAAATCATGAAGTATGAGGTAATGAAGTAAAAGGAGAAATTAGCTAATGCTGGTCATAATTTTTGGGTAAATTACAAAATTACCTCTAAGTGTAGTCTAATTAAAAATCTAGTTATCTTTCAAAATTACAAATACATTTTACAAAGAACCCGTTGCATCTTATATTTGCTTAACAAATACCCCGTGTAAAATTGAAAGGGTATTAGTAATTTTGAAAGAAACGGTATATGTTGCTGGCATATATGATATTCAGCATTCTTGTGAAAATAAAAATAAAATTGTATGTCGATCATTCAGCAGTTTTCCACTTTTAATACCAATAAAAATCAGAACCTCATGTTTATGTTAATGCCATTTGCAGGTGAGTGAATTTTTACGCTGCGTCTGAGGTGGGCCTGTTCGGACCTGATCACACAAGGAGTGGCATGTAAAGAATTTTTTCCATCTACTCTGCCATTAATGCTGGACCGTGCCTCATATGTTGATGGACTGGACTTAATGCAACCAAAAGATGTCACTAAGGATTTTGTGGACAAAAACAAGTCTTGGTAAGCAACAATCAATTCAAGTTTGGACGTTGTTATGACTCTACTTTTTATAATTTTTCGACTAATGTTGTCAGTCGAGCCGACTTCTATTGAGTTAACATTAGCTTTGCTGGAAAATAGTATGATTAAAATTTTGGACTATAGTCTTGAAATGGAAATTATATCTTCATTTGGACTCCAGCATTTACGCGTTCCATTCACGAGGAGCATTTCTCAACCCTCATTGTCATCAGAAATGATATTTAGCAAATTTTTAAATATTGATATGAATTTTAGCAAATTCTTTGTTAAGAAATACTACTGGGTGGCTTGTAGTTAGGATGTTCTCTTCAGGAATGGAAATCATGAAGGCCATAGGGCTGTAACTTGGTTTTTATCAGGCTTGCCAAATTGTGGTTCAAAGTCGAACCGTATAATGCCTTTTGCACCCATGTAAGGGTTTTTCCTTTTGGCTAAAACTTGTATCAAATTTTATTGCGAAATTTGGGCTTGTACTAGATAAGCTCACACGATAAATTTGTAACTGGTTAAAAGACCAAATAATGAAATAATTGATGTTGTCGTTGGCTTTTGATTATCCACGTGGTCAAACAAAAACAGGGTCTTGTAAACCCACAGCCTACGAATTTTTGGTTAAGAATGGGAAATAACACATAAATGCAATAGTAACTGCTTAAACGACCTGAATATGTCGGGATTGTGTTCCTTTGAGAACATTTGGATGGAAGGATTTGAGTTATGAATTTCAAATCCTGAAGCTATTTTTAGAGTCATTTTGGAGGATTTCAAATCCTTCCTATTTGGAGTCATTTGAAATTATTCCTTAAATCATCTTCCCAAATCCAAATTCTCCCATCCAAATGCAACCTTAGCTCGGGACAATATTTATTCTCCTAGATGCTTTAAGTACATATGTTGTGAACTATTTTCCAGTCATAAATGAGGGTATTTACAGGGAAGAGATTCAATTCTCTTATAGAAGTTCCTATAAGCTTATGTATAGTCATCGACTGTAGGATAACTCGACTGACTCTCTGGTTGTAATGAAAAAGTGTATCAAGGAGGCAATTTGAGTGATCGACTGACTGGATGCGATGTCTAGTGTCTGACTCCACTAACAAAATTGGAAATTAAATAACCTCAAGAAAACATTTTTCTTTTTGACTTCTCAATGAAAAGTGTATCAAATTTCCCAATACAGTTGACAAACTAATTCATTAGTTGATGATTATGCAGAACATAAATATAATTTCTCGAGCTAACTCTATTAACTAAACTTGTCGATATTATTCCGAATTGAGTGTGATCGGGTCACAATTGAATCATGGATCGATCGGATCTAAGAGTGTAAATAAATATGAGTCGAGTCAAATATTGTATCGTTAAGGCTAGTTTGGAATTTTATCAATCTTCAATCATTGTGTTTGAATTTAGTTTGATTATTAATTGAATTGAGCTTCAATGAGTTTTAGTTGGTTTGAATTTGAATCGAGTTTAATTAGTTTTATATTTTATGAATATTTTATTATAGTTTGTTAAACTAATGGAGCGAAAGTGAAGTGTTATATTTTATCACATAAAAATGTGTTCAAACTTGATTCGATAACATAACGAACCGAGCTTAGATGAGTTTTATTTGATCAAGTTAAGTCAAATATTAAATAGTTTGATTTGCTTTTCAAGCCCATATAATAGCTAATTGAATGTTTCAAACTCGGTCATACCAAATTATAATTAACAGGATTTGAATCGATATGAAAAATAAACAGGAGGATCCAAGCAAACATTGAATTTAAATAGCAAACATTATAAATGGACTTTGCATAACGTGCGAATGCGTGTTTGATACTTTAGTATATAAAGCCAATTGATCTAATTTTATTGGCTGGCCAGATGGAAAAATCAACTCTTTGATTCGATTTGATATTATCCCCTGATACGAAAAGGCATTGGGATTTTTGACGAAAAAAAATATTTGACCATTAAATTGGTTGGACAATTAAACTAATGATCAAAAATAAAATTAATTTGATCACTATATCAATCATGAAACCTCTACTTCATTAACTTGTATTACTGGACTCTTCATAATATTATAGGGTCAATGACGGAGCGAGCGCACAAAAGAGGGTTAGCCAGCACACGAAATTAGGGTAAACCAGATATATGGAAAATTCTAAACTAAATCATATAAACTATAACTAATTTTTTTTTTTTTTTTTATAAATTCTTAACACTGGCGGGTCGGAGATAGAGCAGGACCGGGACCCAATATAACCCCAATAAATGGGTCCACTAAAAACCCTTTGACATGTTTATGCTCAAACTCAGGCCTTCAAATGCTTTGTGCTTCTCCATAACCTGTCAACTTCTAATTACATTAATCTTAATTCCTCTAATAAATTAATCTCATTTCCTCTTTGATCACGCGATATGCTACGGATTTGGTGGATCAAATTTCATATTATTTTATTTTTATATAGATTTTGTGATTATTAATAAATGATCGTGCGTACTTGCACTAATAATTTATAGTCAAACAAAAAAGATAAATTAAAATATTCTTCCTTCCACAACCCGTTTCATATAATTGAATCTTCAATCATTTATTCGTGATGAGAATTTAATTTTAGATTAGTTGTCAATGACGTAAATACAGATGAGTGCCCAAAATTAATTAAGATATATTTTGTGTAAGAGCATATTATTTACACCGGAGTTGACCAATCATTGTAATTTTTAAAGATTAATTACAAGAAGATGAAAGAGGAGAATATTGATCATCCTCTTAGTTCTTGGAATTTATGGAAGATGTGATATTGGCCTTGATCTAAATATTTATTAGGAGCCAAGATTGGAAAATTAACCATGATGACACACTTCCTTTAATTAGAAAGTAATAATTTCATTGACATGTAAATACCAACATTGGGTTGTGATCCAATCACTCTAGGACATCAAAAACATATAGCCTCCTATTAAAATCCTCCATGGTTAAGTTAAAACTCAAGAAATCAAGAGCAAGATATACAATATAATCACAAAAACTACCCCTTAGGTTTGACATAATTACAAAAAACCTAGCTAATTTTAAAAGTACAAAAACCTTCATTAAGGTTTGCATTTGTCTTACATTTTGCTCCAACCGTTAGTTGACATAATAGAATTCTGTCGACATCATCAAATATTTCATAATTACACACCTCAAATTTTCAAAATATAACAAATAGCCCCAACTTTTCTTCGGCTGGTTGTAAAAAATTTGATGGCATCAATAATTTTTGTTAGCTAATTTAGTAACGACCGGTGAAAATGTAAGACTAAGGTGGTTTTTGTAGTTCTAAAATTTAGTTCGGTTATTTCGTAATTAGGTCAAACCCTAATGGTAGTTTTTGTAATTATTCAAATATTTCATGCTTAACTTTAATGTTATTGTAGAAGGTGTATTAATAATCTTTTTTTTTAGGAAAATAATCTTTTTTTTTAGAGGAATGTATTAATAATCTTGAAGTCCGTATACATGATTGTTAAACATTTGTGTATAGTGCCCAAATATCTGGCGCCATATTTTAATGGACATATTTGTCTTTTCAAAATTTTCATTTAATTGCCAAATTAGATTGATCATTTTAATTCTATAGATGCAAGAATGGGTGAAAAACCTTGAGACCCACAACTGCAACTTATCAATTATATCCAATTATTATGAAAAAATGCAGAAAAAATAATTATTCTAGGCTAGGATAATTATTTTTTACCCATGGCCATGACACTTATTATTGATCAGATTTTCCTTATAATTATCTGCCCTATAATATATTGAAGGATGCTTCACATTCAAACGTTGATAATTAAGTATTTTCCCGTTAATATCCGTACATATTTCTTGGTCAAACAAACTAGTGATTTTAAAAATACATTTGACAATTATATTAAATTTGTTTGAAGAAATCATGCTCCCTTCATCCCAAATATATGTTTTCCTCTTTTTATTGAGACATTCAAGTATAAATTTTGTTTTCCTAAAATGATTTGTTTTTCAAAATAAAAGAAGACACCATCATACTATTGCGTTTAGTAGTAGTAATAGTAATAATAATAATAATAATAATAATATTTAATATTTACATAAATAAATTAGAGTTGTATTTAGAGTTGGCGGATGGGCCGGTTCGGTGCTAGTCCTTGGTCAAAGAGAAAACTAGGATGGGCCGAATTCTATCGGTCGCCATTTTAGAGGCTCAAGTCCCGGCCAATCATAAAAATACACATGAAAAGTCGGTCGGTCGAGATTTCCGGGCCTAATGGCCGGGCCAAATAGACCAGACTCTTTTCGGGTTTACAATATTACAATTTGGCCTAGTCTTATCATTGGGTCGGTCATGCTTGTCCACCTAACTGGGCTAGTTTTAACCGTTCTAGTCATATTGTTGGACGGATTGAGAAGGTTGTTTGCATAGCTTCACTGCATTTACTAAAAGTACGATGATTTTTTGGGCTTTAATGGAGATCTTGTCCCCGAGAGAATCTCTTTATTATTGATAATTTTTGTCCTATTGAAGTTACTAATAGTATATATGTTCGAATTTGGACAGAGTAACATATCTCTCAGGTCTCATCAAGAATTGTTTCTTTCGATCTTCCCACTATTTATTAATATGTTGCATTTTCCATTGAATAAAATATCTTGATTTTTGATTGTATTTACACTACGGCACTACCCTATAATTTTGTTACATTTTTTTCGTAATGCCAAGTAATATGATCCAAGAGGATTGGAGATTTTGTCTAAGGAACGATGGAATGGAACTTTCAATTTATTCAGAAGATTATTACAATCTAAACACTAAGGTCTGATTCAAAGTAAATGTATCTGATGCTACTTGAAATCAACAAATCACTTTAAGTGAATGATTTTGAATAATGGTCTAACTTTTTTCCGGAGCTCGTAGTTTTTGAGTTGGGAACTTCTTTGTTGGGTAAAAATATATAGTGAAAGGTTTTTTTTTAAAAATGGCAAGTTTGAGTGTATAGTCTAAGTCGAGGCGCCTGAGATTGGATTCATTCTCATGCAACACGAAAATGCCCCATGTATACCCGAGTGCTTACTTGGCTCGCGCTGCTAAGATACAACGACTTTTTACGATCCGGTTAGCGACTAGCAAAATCGAACAACAACGAATAACAAAACGTTCGACAACTTTCAAGCTTTTCAAGGAGGAAATGGGACAATATGCAATATGCAATGCTCGATTTTTAGGTTGCTGATTATTTCGTATATGTATTCAAACAGCAGGGGTCAAATAATATAGGTCTGAGGTGCCTCGTATGGAAAGATCGCGTCTTTTGGCTCGAAAATACACATTTTGCACTGACAGACGCATCTCGTTGAGCGCACGACCAGGCCGCACGCGGCCGTCTTGCTGGTGCGCAAAAGTTCGGCATGGCGCACGACCCTGATGCACGGGCCATGCGCTTGCCCATGCGTGCAGGCGCAAAACTTCGGCACCTAGCACGACCCGACCGCACGGGTCGTGCGTCGCCCGTCTTGTGGTCCTAACTTCTTCCCAGTTTAATTAATTAATTACAAAAATTAATTAATTATTTTAACGGTATTTGGTCCAAAAGAATAATGGCCTTGAAGCCCAAGCCCAAGCCCAGGCCCTCGACCCATGACCCGGCTGGGTACAAAGCCCTAGCTTTCGGCCGACCGGCCGGCGCGCGCGTGTGTGCTTTGAACCAAACCCACAAGCATGTAGGTCCTCACCCCTCTAAAAACTTGGGTGCCCCAGGACCAAACTCATATGTCCAACTTGGGATATATTAAGTGTGCAAACTTATCCTCATTTTCCTATGTGGGATGGAGCATCTCTCATTCCCACATTTTTTATTTTTCATACCATTTATTTGTATTAAGTGGCTAACTTCTAGCATTAATTTCTCATTCACCCTAATCGGTTTGAGAAATTTCAAATGTTATTCTCATCTACTCTCTTAGTAAATTTTTACAAATAATTTAATTCCATTTTTCACTAATGAAAACCACTTAATTATTTGATCAAAATCGGTCAACACCCATTTCTCAAGACCAAAATTCCAACAATTCCCCACATGAATGAAATTAATGCATGCGTGTATGCAAATTAAGCAGAAAGTCTCGTAAATCGTTATTGCACCAGGATAGGTAGTTTGTGGCTTTGAACCTTCCTTAATAAAATACTATCGTTCTTGGGCTGCTTAGTGACACGATGTCTTGAACTACTCAGTCGTTCGTGTAAACCAAGACAACAGTACTTACACAATAACAACTCTAACACTTGTTGTTCTCACGTTGTGTCCATTTCGGCCCTGGACCATATCATAGATTCATAAGTGTTTCTTTTGAAGCGGCCATTACTTCTCAGTTATATAGGTGATCTCCTATTGAAGAGTATCCTGCCATACTCCACCTTTCGGTATAGGAATCATTAAAAGTCTTAAACTTAACCTCACCACATTCATCAGGTTTACGTTCACTTGGATGTATCGAGAATGAGCTAACACATTTTCCAAGTGTTCAGCTGAACATTCATAACTTAGTTGTCCCATTGAACCAAGGTCTTGGGATCTCCAATTCACAAGGTCGGGTTACCGCTATGAACATTCTTTAAGTTGTGGATTTTAAACCCATTCCCTTAACAAATTTATACGCTTGATCTTGATTTATGCCTTTCGTGAAAGCGGATCCGCAAGGTTTTCCTTTGACTTCACGTAGTCAACCGAAATAACCTCATTCGAAATCAACTGTTTATTGGTATTATGTCTACGACACAAATGTCTAGACTTACCTCTTTCCTTTCCAAGAAAAGACACCTTTAATAAATACAACATTTATTGATTTTAATCATCGTACCATCAGTTATATCATAAATGCTGAATTTATTTCATTGGATGCTTCTACTTTTTCCAAAGCACCCCCACATTTCAAGGCAATCTCCTTTATGTGGTTTGCTAAAAAGTAAAGCTCCCCTTTCAACTTATAATATATTGTTTAACACAAGATCATCCAGAATTCTTATGGCACTCGGCCACTTTTATTTTATTTTGTTAGGACATTGTCCTTTACAATCCAATTAGAATCTCGTTCTACTAGATTATAGATCTTAGTTCCATCAACTTCATCTTTTACAAGGTGTGTAACCTTTGATGTTATCACATCTTTAGAAAGACTTCAGATTCAACTTGTTACGATGTCTGCCTTTAGTGTTACAACACTCTCGCCAACACCTCATGCAAATGTGGTTTCGGTGTTTACAACACTTTTGGCAACACCTTCTGTTACATTTAAAAATGCAACAGAAACTCCATTGGTGTTCCACAAAGTATGATCATACCCCCACATTTGCCGATTTCCATTCGAAATCCTGATTGTCTTCCTCAATCCGAAGTCGAACTATCAAATCCTTAAGCCCTAATTCTTTCCACTTGTGCTTGAGGTAGTTCTTAAAATCTTTGCACGACGATGGCGGCAATTTTTCGATAATCGCGGCTACTGGAAAAGGACACGTTAATCATCCCTTCGCACACTAAGTCGTGAAGTATGATCCGAATTTCTTGAACTTGGCTAATCACCGTCTTGGTGTCAACCATCTTATAATCCGTAAATTTACCGACTACAAATTTCTTTGCACCGGCATCTTCTGTTTTATATTTCTTCTCCAAAGAGTACCACAACTCTTTGGACGTTTTGAACGAACTATAGACGTTGTACAAGGTATCGTCTAGCCCATTCAAAACATAATTCCGACACAGGAAATCTCTGTTATACCAAGCATCCACAGCGATTTTCCGTTGGTTGTCAGATTCATCATCGCCAATGGTAGGGGGATCCTCCTTCAGAAAACAGGAGTCGTCACGTAGAACTGCATCTTTTGTTGCCATCTCTTGAAGTCGGCATCGGAGAACTTCGGTTTCTCGCCACGGCGGGAGCAACAACCACCGAGTGAACGTTCTCGGCCATCGTCTTAAAATGCGAAACAAAATAATTTTCGAAACAAAAAAAAATATTTTCGTCTTGCGATTGTTGGGTAAAAATATATAGTGAAAGGTTTCTGTTTTCGGAAAATGGCAAGTTTGAGTGTATAGTCTAAGTCGAGGCCTGAATTGGATTTAGTCTCCGCAAGACGAAAATGCCCCGTATACCGAGTGCTTACGGTTCCGACGCTCGTCTATAAGATACAACGACTTTTTACAATCCCGGTTAGCAGCACTAGCAAAACCGGAACAACAACGAACAACAAAATGTTCGACAACTTTCAAGCTTTTCAAGGAGGAAATGGGACAATATGCAATATGCAATGCTCGATTTTTAGGTTGCTGATTGTTTCGTACATGTATTCAAACAGCAAGGGTCGAATAATATAGGCCTGAGGTGCCTCGTATGGAAAGATCGCGTCTTTTGGCTCGAAAAGACACATTTTGCACTGACAGACGCATCTATTCAGAGGCGCACGACCAGACGCATGGGCCGTGCGCCCGGCCGTCTTGGTGCGCAAAAAGTTGACATGGCGCGCGCGACCCGGACAAGACGGGCGCGTCGCTTGCCCATCGTCAGCGCAAAACTTTGGCACCTAGCACGACCCGACCGCACGGGCGTCGCGTTCGCCCCGTCTTGCGCGGTCCGAATTTCTTCCCATTTAATTAATTAATTACAAAGATTAATTAATTATTTTAAAGGTTTTGGGCCAAAAGAATAAGGGCCTTGAAGCCCAAGCCAAGGCCAACCCACAAGCATGTAGGTCCTCACCCCTTTAAAAACTTGGGTGCCCCCCCAGGCCCAAACCCATATGTCCAACTTGAGATATATTAAGTGTGCAAACTTATCCTCATTTTCCTATGTGGGATGGAGCATCTCTCATTCCCCATTTTTCATTTTCCATACCATTTATTTGTATTAAATGGCAGACCGCCCCGACTTTTCGGGGCCCTTGGCGATAAGAAAAAAGGGGCCCTATAAAAATACAATAAAAAGTTCAAGTTCCACAGTGAACATCTTTTTCGACATCTAGAATATTCAAGAAGTGCAATACCTACAAAGACAAAAAAATCTAAAATAATCGTTGAATTTTTTTTCATCTTCTAGCATTTTGAGAAACAAAATTATCAATAAGATCATCGAAATCAATATTTTCCAATACCTTATTTTTAATACATAAAATTGTTAATCCGTTTAATCTTTCTTGAGACATAGTTGAATGCAAGTATAATTTTTATCAATTTTAGTTTTGAAAAACTTCTCTATGCTGATGCTACAGTAACTGGTATAGTTAACAAAACTCTATAAGCAATAGAAGTATTTGGAAAATAATCCAACACTTTCCCATCTTGTTGTTGACAATGGGTTTAAAGTCAAGTGATAAACATGATCTTGTAAAACCTTCCATCTTTTCGTAGAACTAGCAAATAAAGTATACATACGTTGCACAACTCCGAAAAATGACACAGCTTTAAGATAAGAATTTCCCATATCACAAAATATTTTCGTATCTTTTTTAATTAAAACAAAACCACTTTGTTTTTAAGTAGAATGAGAACACGTCATAACCATATAGTATTTTTAAAGATATGAAAGAAAAATATTTTTATTTTATTTTGAATTAGAAGTTAGATTAATTATTTTAGTACAATTTTAAAGAAAATGGTCATTTGGTATTTTTAAATTTTTGCCATTTGATACTTTTTAATTTTTGGGGGCCCTTATATATATTTTTAATAAAACATGTTATATATTTTTTAATAAAATATGTTATATATATTTTTAATAAAACGTGTATACATATATATAAAGGCCTATGTAAAACCGGGGCTCTCAAAATCGGGGGCCCTAGGCGGTCGCCCTCGACGACTACCCTCAGGGCCGACCCTGTTAAGTGGCTAACTTCTAGCATTAATTTCTCATTCATCCGGAATCGGTTTTGAGAAATTCCAAATGCTATTCTCATCTACTCTCTTAGTAGAATTTTTACAAATAATTTAATTCCATTTTTCACTAATGGAAATCACTTAATTATTTGGTCAAAATCGGGTCAACACCCATTTCTCAAGACCAAAATTCCAACACTTGCGTGCAACAAAATCAACAAGACTCTGGGATAGTCCCATAGAGGCCCCTCCGACACTTAAGTCAGTCCCAATATGAGAGAAAATATAGAGCAAAGGACAGTTAATGATTGAGATTACTTACAAATGATGAGGATGAACCTTTTTATATACCTGGGTTGATGGGCAGCATGAGCATCGTAGGAGAAAACGAGCGTATGGGTCGTATACGGGCCGCGTAGACCAGATAATTATATTTGCGATCCAATAATAATTAATAATATTGGATGACTAATTAAGTAGACTTGGAATTAAATAATGCGTAAAATAATTAAAAAACTAATATTTTGGAAAAAAATCAATTTTGTCCCCTATAGTATCTATTATATATATTTTTTACATTGGATGGGATCTTCTATATTACAAAATGGTGTTTTATCTCCTAATCCACCGCACAGATGATTGCCACGTGTCGAAAAACGAATGTGATTTTCTATTCCAAAATCGCGTTTCATCTCTTATTCCAATGTGGATGATTAACACGTGTATTACACTTATCATGTTAATTTTCAAGCATAAATCAAGCAGAAATTGTGGGGTTCTAATATGGTAAGTATTTATTATACACATGTCAATCATTCGTTTGGAATTGTGGGGTTTTGGAAGGTAGTTTTTAAATACATAGCAATCATCCGTGTTGTGGAATAGAAAATAAAAACTATTTTCAATAGAAGATCCCATCCATTTTTTAATAATATAAATAAGATCATAGTAATATATTTTGGATTTGGAAATTATTCGTTAACTCTTGAAATTCGAGCGTAATAAGATTTTACTCATGATAAATTGGCTAATTTAACATAATAGGGTTAATTTAAAATCAATTTAAACAAATAATGCAAAAAAAAATTAAAAAAATTGGGTGAAAACAGCGTTGGAAACGCTGTTTTCACTATTTTTGTCAGAAAACAAGAGAAAACAGCGTTTCTAATTTTTTTTAAAAAATAGTTTAAAATAGCATTTTTAGTTTTAGGATATTGTTTTGTAAAAACAATATCAAAATTATTTTGTGTGATTTTAATTTTTCAAAATCAGCAATTTTTTTAATTTTAATTAAAAAACAGTATTGAATCTCTATTTTCACAAATTATTTTCTAATTTTAGGATATTGTTTTGTGAAAAATAAAAATGCATATACAATTTTTTCGAATATAAAAATGAACTTCTACAACCCGGTTACCACGCGTGATGATGCGGGTGATCCCACTTCAAAGATGTCATGACCGATATTTATTGTTCGGTTGTACGATTTTAAATTGTGTGATTTTCGATTATTTTTAAATTATGTCATTTACCTATGTTTTTAAATTGTGTAATCGGCTTCTAGGATTGAATATGTAACCTAGGTTGTAGAAGTTCATTTTTATATTCCAAAAATTGTGTATGCATTTTTTATTTTTTACAAAATAATATCCTAAAATTAAAAATTAAAAAAATAATTTGTGAAAATAGAGATTCAATACATGTTTTTTAACTAAAATTAAAACGAAAAATTGCTAATTTTGAAAAATTAAAATCACACAAAACAAATTTGATATTGTTTTTACAAAACAATATCCTAAAACTAAAAATGCTATTTTAAACTAATTTGTGTAAAAAACGCCGTTTTCGACAAAAACCGTTTCACCCACTTTTTTTAGAAAAAAATTGCATTATTTGTTTAAATTGATTTTAAATTAACCCTATTATATTAAATTAGCCTCGATAAATTGGAAAAATATCGACACAAGTCCCGAACACAAGAAAAAATCATTATAACCCGCAATTAGCTTTTCCCCAAAAAAAAAAAACCCTAATTAGCTTCAAAATGTGTCAACATAATATTTCTAATTATTTCATTAAAACATTGAATTTATGTGCGAAGATCGTCAAATATATAACATATATTATTAGTAAACTATATATATATATAGGTATTGGATCATATGTGGCAAGCCCCTTAATATGTGGCAGTGTGGACAGATCTAGACCATTAACATGTTTGATCCAAAGGCCCGATTTTTTCCTTTTTTTTAAAAAAAAAATCGAAATCAGCCCATTTAAGGGCAAAATAGGCAAATTACAAACATTATGTAACGTCTTATATGGTAACTGCACACATTTCCTATTTTTTTGGGATTCAATCACCAAAAATTTCTCCCGCTTATTTGCCCGATTTTTTTCTCACAATATTCTCAAAGATTTCGTCCCCCAACAAACCCCACTATCACACGTCTTCAATTAGTTCATATCTCCCAAAATTCCTTCTCATAAACTGCCGCCACACCATTTTTTTTTTCAAAAAATCGTCCCAGGAGGACTCATCCGTGTCGGGCGCAATTGTGTTGGGCATAAAACCTCCAAAAGCTTCTCGCAATCTACATCAAGGTATGTCCTCTTCCATTTTTGTGTGACCTAGTTGTATTTCACATTTGTTTTTAGTTTTTTTAGTTTTTAGTTATATCAATTGAAGAGGTTTATTTATGGGTTTTCTTTAGTTTTTGTGTGACCTAGTTGTGCTTTTGGTATATACATAATCAATTTGTTGTGCATATTTTGTCACAATGTCTGCAATTTGTATTTTTCATTCATATTTTGGTGTTTTTTTGTTAAATTTGGTATATAAGTACACATGGTATTGTGTTATTGCTCTAGTACACATTAAGTTTACATTTGGTTTTCATAAATCAATTTTGTTGTGCATATTTTGCACAATGACTGAAGTTTTGTGTTTTTTCATTCATATTTTGGTGTTTTGTTTGTTAATTTTGGCATATAAGTACACGAGGGTATTGTGTTTTTGTGCCCGATATTCTATCCATCTTCGTATTATATACGTCATGTGATGTGTTATTTAACTTTTGTAAATTACGGGTTAGATGGCAAGAGGAAATAGGAAGAGACTGCCTCTCCGATCCCGAACGAGGTCCGAGTGACGTTAACCCGAGGAGAAAGAGCGTAAAATCTGCGCTCAAAGATTCGTTGCCCAAACCGAGGACCGATCCGTCCCCAATGTTATATCGGGCGCATTGGTTCGGCTCAATAATTATCGACAAGAGCGATTATTGAAATGGGATTCGAGCCTGCTGGGATAAACATGAAGAACTTCCGGGAGATTTATCGATTGATGTTTTAACGAATCGTGTGTATGCATAATTATTAAGCGCTTTGTGTTCAAGTACTATAATTACTTTTTATTCGAACTCAATGTAACAATGTACTTCAATGTCACACTTATCATGAAATTACCAATGTATACCAAAAACAAGAGTTTATTATACTATAATATAATTATGTGTACACCATAATTTCTTCCGCTTATAAACCACCAAAGTATTCATATATATATATACACCACAATATGCCACAAATTAATATATTTTTTGATTTTTAGTTGAAGCACTACAATTATTTTTACTATTTGGAAGTCATCGTAATCCTTTGAAAAGTTGTGTATCATCAATGATAACGATTACAACATAAAAGTGTTTAGGTTACGGGGTATTTTTTTATTTAAAGTCAAATGGACTAAAAACGGTGTAAAACTAGAATATAAATGGTATTCGATTATAATATAAATGACATTCAATTACAATATAAATGACATTCATTTAATATAAGTCAAATCTTATAACAGTTTTTTGGACTCTACGAAATTTGAAAATCTTTGAAAAGTGTAGTTGTATTATGTAGGTTGTTCGACATGTTCGATCATTGTTGTGAGATGCAATTTTGCCACACGTTCCACACTTCCTCTTTAGTTTCTTGCTTGCCTTGCCTTACTGTAAAACTCCACACCCTTGTCCCAACTCGCAAATTGCATGCCCACTCACGGTCTTTTATCTTGTTCAATTTCGTGGTATCCATAATTGGTGTTGCCGGGTAATATTACCAGCGCTCTAAAGTATTTCGACGTCTTTGGAACATTTCATCACTTGTATCTCGCAAAGTATATGCACACCGAATAAGTGAAACGTATACACAAAAAAATTCAAAATGCACAATAGTTTCAATATTAGCGTACATTTTCATAAATAAAAATCTTATAATTTACACTTTGAATGTTTATACTAATCATACCAATATTGAAGCATATGTATACGAAAATAAGATGTTTTTACACTACTACGCAATTATTCGAACACCATTGTTTGTTCTCATTCTAAATCACCAAAGTTTTCGTATATACACACCATAATATGTTGCAAATACACAAGTTTGCCGATTGTTGTACACAACTATATATGTTAATCTATAGCTTCAAATAAACATTCAAACACATATCACATTTTAAATTAACACAAAAACATAAATATCTATACACCAAACATTGTTATACATGCATATATTTTGCAATATGTGTATACAACGATTTCACATAAAAGATTCATCATCACCCCAGCCATCCCACAACATATATTGCATGCTTACATGTACACAATATTAAATATATGTATACACCAATCTTATATCTAATGTATACATCTCTCGTACATTTCTTTACACTAACATAACCATCAATTATGATTCCATATTTCTAAATAAAACATCTACAGGATGAATAAGGATATTCACGCGATTTTTCAAACATAAACACACATACCAGGAAAAAAGTCTCAAACCCGGCTTTTCATCGTTTGTCCGCCATCACTTCATCATGTTGTGATTCATCGAACTCGTCGCCCATTTTCGAAAGGTTTTTGTACTCTTTTTTTTTTTCGTAGGTTTTCTTTTCTGTGTTTTTGGGACGTCAAAATTGGTCTCCATCTTTGAATTTTGGATGGAGGAAGAATGAAGAAGATGATAGAGAACGCATGTTTCTGTTCCTAAATTAACGTTTAGTTTGTTTTGGCATGCCCACTCACTTCAGTATTTTATCTTGTTCAACTTCGTATCCAATATTTGGTGTTGCCGTAATATTACCAGCGCTCTAAGTATTTCGACGTCTTTGAACGTTTCATCACTTGTATCTCGCAAAGTATATGCACACCGAATAAGTGAAACGTATACACAAAAAATTCAAAATGCACAATAGTTTCAATATTAGCGTACATTTTCATAAATAAAAAATCTTACAATTTACACTTTGAATGTTTATACTAATCACACCAATATTGAAGCATATGTATACGAAAATAAGATGTTTTTACACTACTACTGAACTTATTCGAACACCATTGTTTGTTCTCATTCTAAATCACCAAAGTTTTCGTATATATACATCATAATATGTTGCAAATACACAAGTTTGCCGATTGTTGTACACAACTATATATGTTAATCTATAGCTTCAAATAAACATTCAAACACATATCACATTTTAAATTAACACAAAAACATAAATATCTATACACCAAACATTGTTATACATGCATATATTTTGCAATATGTGTATATACTTCGATTTCACATAAAAGATTCATCATCACCCCAACCATCCCACAACATATATCTTGATGCTTACATGTACACAATATTAAATATATGTGTACACCAATCTTATATCTAATGTATACATCTCTCAGTACATTTCTTTACACTAACATAACCATCAATTATGATTCCATATTTCTAAATAAAACATCTACAGGATGAATAAGGATATTCTTGCGCGATTTTTCAAACATAAACACACATACCAGGAAAAAAAGAGTCTCAAACCCACTTTCATCGTCAGCTTGTCCGCCATCACTTCATCATGTTGTGATTCATCGAACTCGTCGCCCATTTTCGAAAGGTTTTTGTACTCTTTTTTTTCGACTGTAGGTTTTCTTTTCTGTGTTTTTTGGGACGTCAAAATTGGTCTGGTTGCTGAATTTTGGATGGAGGAAGAATGAAGAAGATGATAGAGAACGCCTGTTTCTGTTCCTAAATTAACGTTTAGTTTGTTTTGGCAAGATTGCAATCAAGAGGATCCTTGATTTTAGGTTCTTAATTATGGTATTAATTTAGGCGCTTTTTGTAGATTACAAATGCCCTTTTGGTATTAAAATTAATTATAAAATGGTGTTTTGAAGGGCTAATCTAAGCCATTGATTTTTAGGATGTAGGGATGGGATCTGTCACACCGCCACACAGAAGAGGTTGCACACGAGATCCCATCCCTATATATATATATATATATATATATATATATTTTTACAAACTTAGTTTGATGGCATTTTTGTCAATGTAAAAATATAAGTATTTGAAACTACCACCCTATCGCACTTTATTCTAATACCTCATATGAAGAGCTAATTAGTGGTGTATTATGGTAGGTTCTTGAGTCGAAAATTTCAAAATCAAATTCCCAACTTGCATCACTTGGTCGAGTTTTACCCGTGTGGCTTACTTAAGTTGTCTAGTTTGCTGTTTGCAGGCTATTATCGCGTCAAACTCGGTGCACACCAAAAAATAATGACGGCATATTTCCTTATTATAAAAAAGGGATAATAACAAAAACACTCATGAGGTTTGGATTAATTACAAAAAAAAATTCAGAGATGTTTTAAAATTACAAAATAAAACCTCAAGTTTGATCCTATCTTAATTTTAAAGGAATAACTGTAATATATTTATAAATGTCAGGGGATTTTAAAATATTTTTCATATGAAGAGAAATGTAAAATTAGAAGAGAACTCATCAGAATTTTTACGATTTTTAAAAAGATTTTTTTTTCTTCTAAATAGTCCGAATCTCATGGATTTTTTTCTTTCTTTCTAATTATACAAATAAAAAAATTAAAAAAATAAAAGCACCATGGACTGAATTTTCACGTGATAAAATTACAATCACCCCCGACAAAATTATGAAATACCAACTATTGGTAGTTTTGTCCGTGTGAATCAAAAAGTTTGCAGTACGTGGAACTCCTTTGAAATTAAAGATTTGAATTTGAATTTATTGTTAATCAGGTTCATCCAAATAATAAGACAAAAGTCGAAAATAAGTTTATGTTTAAATTTCATTAGTTTATTTGCATAGTAACAAATTTATTATAAATTTAATCTTTCGATAAAAAATAATATCTTAATTATCTATAATCAACAGACTTAAAATTCAATTATAATGATTAACAATATGTCTTCGATAATTTCCTTAAGAAATGTCTCTTTTTTTAATAATAAAAATGCAGAAATAATAAACATTTATTTTAAAATGTCTTTTTCCCCCTTTTACAGCTAGTATCTTCACTTTAAGATACTGATATCATGATTCACCAATTTTCTTACCTACTTTTTTAATTAGAAGAAAATTAATTTTAATTTTCCATCCATTGTATTTTTTTGATCTTTAAATAAAAAATAATATTTTAAAATAAAAATAAATATTTAGTACTAAAAATTAATATTTTAAAAAAATATAAAATAATTAATTGAGTTTTAAAAATTTGGAGGGCTTATGGACAAAGAAGGAAATGCCCAGGCTGCATGAAAATACTATTAGTAAGTATGAAAGTAGATGTATGAATTAAAAATGTATAATAATGTGAAATTAAAAATTAAATAAATTTCCCATTTTCAATTTCCATCAAAAATATTTCCACCTATTTAAAAATCCAAATTCAATATATTTGTACCTATAATTATTTTTTTACCATCCATGTTAATAATACCTGGAGTTCTAGAGTATTCCAGCTAAACATAATGAATGATTGGAGTGTGACCGAAAGAGGTAAGCAAGGGCCACCCGCTCCATTGGTCACCATCACACAGTCCATGTGACATGGCTCTTATCCATTCATCCACGTGTCATTCAATTATTCGTCTAAGCTCACTGCTTAGCTGTATGAAGTACTGTCTATGGTCCCCCACCCGCACACTACTATTCCCTACACATTTTTTTTCCTTTGGACATAATAATGCAGAGCAAAATTCCCTATTGCCAGAGCAGGATTTTGCTTTTGGACAATCATATCCTTGCATTAAGTTATTTCTTTTTAAATGCTTCTCTTTTCTTTACCTCCCTATAAATTATTGTTATGGATGAAATTTCCCATTTTAGTGAGTCGTGACCACGTGGATATTTTCAGAATTTAGGACATGTTTGGTCGAGCTCTAAACTATATTGAATGACCATTGATTTAAAAGTTTAACTTGTTAAAGAGGTGATGCATTTAATTACCCTAACAAGAATTCAATAATATAATTGTTGATAGTTCATAAAAATTAGAGCTGTCAAAATCAGTCAAACAAAATATCAAGATGGACTACAATTTAATAGACCCAAAAGAGACCAACCTTATATGGCCCAAAAAGCCGGTCGGGCCAATCATTTTATTTTACGTGTATTTATAACGCATGTCGCTTTGGAATTTTGGGTCGCCTTGATCCTGCCCGAATTTTCTCTTTATCCTGGTGGGCCAATGTCGGTCATGCCCGGCCTGGCACATAATAAAAACTGCGTATTTCTGTACGCTTTAAGTTATTTCTTTCATAATAACACGATTTGTTATCCGGCGAATGAATATTTTTATTTATTATTATTATTATTATTATTATTATTATTATTATTATTTTGATGAGGTGTGAGCACCCATGAAAACCCAGTGCCATCATCTTTGGCTTTGATACAATATATTAGTCCAATTATAATCATTTTCAATCGTATATTAAAATTACTTTTTGCTCCATATAACATACGACTCACTTCTAATTTAAATAAATGTTTCAATTTCTAATTTTTCTATAAAAATAGAAAATTAACATGAATTTTTTTAAGATTTTTGATAATCATGAAAATAATAATGCCCACGGTCAACGCGGGAGTTTTGATGGTTTTGGTAAATTTTGAAGTCACTACTAAACGCCATGGTTAATGTGCATTTTTTCCGTTTAAAATTTTTCCATGTTATCCAAATGGATATAATCCAACTGGGTGCATCATTTTTGAAATAACACACATGCATACACAATATATGTGTGTTGAAACTTGATCCAATGGGAAAATTGAATACATGTCCACTTGAGCAATTGTACGCCGAATCAATACACATGCACATACACCATATATGTGTTTTTGATCCAACATCCAATGATATATATGCCTACTTGAGCGGATTGTACAATCCCTAAAATATTATTTTGGGTTGAGAATGATCGAGAAATACTATTGATCAAAGCATTGAACATAATTGTTTAATAGCAATTCGGATTTCTTATAGTTTTTAATTTTATATTTTACAAGTATAATAGTGATATCAAACTTATACAAAAAATATTCCTTATATACTAATATTTCAAATTTTGTGTGGTATAATAGTCATTGATGAGTTTGTTTCAGGACTTAGATTTTCTATTCCGCATTTGTATTGCATTTCTTATTCTCTTTGTTGAATGAATAACAATTAACATTTTATGAAATAAACATTTGTTGATTGTTATTTGGATGAATTTACACGTGTCATTCATCGAGCCATAAAATAAAAAGTAAAATACAAAAAATAGAATAAAAAATATGAATAGCTTAGCTCTGGCAATAGAGAAAAAAAAACTGTAGTAGCATTATCACCGGCCAATGGCCATAATTATACCCCACAAACCGGCAACCGGATAAACCAGTTCCCACCCCACCAAAACCATGCAGAATTTCCCAATATAAGTACACTACCGCATGCACTCATCCATCACACTTTTAATACCTTTGTAACCACCTAACCCCCTCCATACCCGATCTTCATTTTTTCCGATCATGCCGGGCCCTAACGAATACTTCAACGTCCCCCTCAGCCGCGTCGCCATCGGCAACCACGACGAGTTCCGCCAGCCCGGCGCCGTCAAGGCGGCGGTGGCTGAGTTCATCAGTACCCTCATCTTCGTCTTCGCCGGCTCCGGCTCCGGCATTGCCTACAACAAACTCACCGGAAATGGTCCCAGTTCACCTCCCGGCCTCATCGCCGCCTCCATCGCTCATGCTTTCGGACTGTTCGTCGCCGTCGCCGTCGGAGCTAACATTTCCGGCGGACATGTCAACCCAGCTGTCACTTTCGGTTTGTTCGTTGGTGGAAACATCACTCTGTTTCGCGGTATTCTGTACATCATCGCTCAGTTGCTTGGATCCGTCGTTGCTTGCCTTCTCCTCTCCTTCACCACCGGCGGCCTGGTAAGATTTTGATCCTGCAAAACTTTTTCCGATCTCTGATTTACCTGTATATTGTAATTAATTAATTATAATTATTATTTTCTGTTATTATAGTTAATTAATTTCCCTTTGAAAAGGTCGTCGAACCGTATTCGCACTTTCGCAGTCCTTAGATCAATAGATCCATGTTTCTCTCTCTCTCTCAGCCCTGACTGACATGAACCAACCGAAACTATTGAGAGAGACTAAAAACGAAAAGATACGAACATACATTTAACACGAATTTTAACGCAATGTTACCAATTTGTGTTAAAGATATAATTTTAACGCAATGTTACCAATTTGTGTTAAAGATATAATATTTAATATTTTATATAGTTTTTGATGCATTTTGAATGTATGAAATTGACCTGAAACTAAATACGAAAACAATTCGATGACCCCAATTGTGATCCCTAGTCACAATTATGGTTTTACTATGCTTTAAACATAAATATTTAATGAAAAATATATTTTTGGGGTTTTAACTTGAACTATTTGAAGATTTAAGCCCTCCAAATATTCAACTTTAAATTTTGGTCCATTATCTTTAAAAAATGTGGACATTTAGTCCAATTTTGATCAGATTATATAATTTTACTATAATTGCTAATTATGTTTGATGAGTACTACTTTGTCTAAAATCTTTAGGATTTTCGTGATTCAGACACAAAAATTGAAATGTAAAATCACCAAAAAAAAAATGACAAAATTTGGGGATTTTAGTATTTAATGCGAGTAGATTTTTATTTAAATCACCAAAATCTCCAAATTGTTTTGACATATTTGCCCTTAACCGGTCATAATCAGCAATTTTTTTATAAAATTATACAATTTCAAATTAAATATACAAATTTTTAAAAACTAAAATTTAAAATTTGATTATTTAGAAACATAAATCTCAAACGAGACTAAAAATTTATTTTCCTTACATAGAGTTTATATTTGTAATTCCATCATGATTTCACCAAGGATGTTAATCTGTACCAACAAAAGTTTATTAATTCAAAAATCACGAATTAAATGCAGGAAATTCCAGCATTCGCCCTCTCAGGCGTATCAGTATGGAGCGCGTTCGTATTTGAGATCGTGATGACTTTCGGGCTTGTCTACCGTCTACGCCACCGCCGTCGACCCGAAGAAGGGCGAAATTGGCGTCGTCGCACCCATCGCAATCGGTTTCATCGTCGGAGCAAACATCCTCGCCGGCGGCGCCTTCACCGGAGCATCCATGAACCCTGCCGTTTCATTCGGGCCTGCTTTGGTGAGCTTCACATGGACCCACCACTGGGTTTACTGGGCCGGCCCGCTCGTCGGAGGTGGGCTCGCCGGTATTGTCTATGAGGTCTTCTTCATCAACCACTCCCACGAGCCGTTGTCGGAGTTCTGAGAAAATTTGATTTGAGACGGCTGTTTTTATTTTTGTTTTTTCACGTATTGTGTTTTATGTAATTTATTGATGAGGAGTTTAATTGTAATTTGGTAATTTTCATTTCTCATTTGTGGTTAATTTGAACTTTTGAATTGGATTATGTGAAATGTGTGTTCTGGATTTGCACGGCCTGTCTGTTTCCCAACCCGGTTTTATTTTTTATTCATCTTTTGTTATTTTCTTCAAAGTCAATTATTTTTTGGACTTCGATTCGACGATATTAGAAAACCAAGCTAACATATTTTTCGCTCGATAAGATTTAAAGCTCGCAGCTCGACTCGATTAGTAAAAAATAAAATATGTGTAAAAAATATGTGTAAAAAAATATCGTACTCGAAATTTTTGTGTTTGGCTCGACCAAAGCTCGTTCGAGCTTGATTCGACTAATAATCAAACAAGCTTAAACACAATTTTTAAAGCTCGATTAAAATTCAAACAAGAATACCACGTTCTTTTTTTAATTATTTTTTCTACTATTAGAAATATTCGTGGGCATCAGAATTTTCAGAATGTTCTTTTTTTTTATTTAAAAACTCGTAAATAGTAATCGTTTCTTTCATAAATAATAAATGATGGGCGTTATTCATTTTTAATCATTATTTTTATGAGATTTTAAAGATGTATAAATTTGTGCTAATTTTTTTTTCTTATTTAACTATGAATGTTTCTATTTGGATTTTTGGATAGTAGTGTCATAGTTGCGGCGAATACAATTGATCACTGTTTTAAAAATCTCCGCCTAAATGTCGATTAGTCGTCTTTAAAGGCGATAGTCATCTCTTATCTGGCATTGCCAATAATTAAAAGTTGAAAGGTTCGATTCTCATCATCATCCATCCTCTTTCGATATATACTAAACGATTGAATAGAATTTAACTTAACGGTCCAATATTATATTATAATTTCATTGACTATAGCATCTCAAGCATCTTTGCCCACTATGCTTGATTACTTGTTCAATGTTTTCAACTTTTTCATTATGTCCTTATTTTCCTCGATGTTTTCTCAAGATAGATTATTTGCGAACCAAATGTTCCAATCCTTTCGTCCGATTCTAAAATCACTTGATCATAACATTAAAGACCGTGACAGTATGATAAAGACATATTTTGTCTAGTTTTATGATATGGTTCATTTAAATTTTAATCCAGCTAGGGAAAGTAATGTCATTGTAATACTTCTGAATAAAAAAACTATTTTTTATAATTAAAAATTGCATTGAATATGATATGAGTGTTGTTTTAGTCTTGGTGGTAACAACTGGAGGTCCCAATTAAGGAAAAACAAAAAGTTAGGCTTAATTATCGCGCCAATCCATTTTTTCCACTTTCCACCAACCAATCACCCTTTTCCTAGTGGGGCCTAGGAACAAAAAATACGATGCTGTGTATATATTTATTTGAGCAAATTGTGGGAAATCCCACTTAAGATAGGATAAAGATTTTTCTCGATATGTGAGATAAAAAAAATTAAGTTTTTTTACCCATTTTTGTGGTTTTTTTTACCCAAATACCTTTATATTTTAAATGCAAAAGTAGATGGGGCCTTATCTCTTTATTTTTTCTCTATCTACTCCATTTTTGAATTTTATAATAAATCTGATTTTTTTGGTAATTTTTTTCAAAGCCTTCAATAATTTTCATTTTTAATCCACTTTTCATGTTGTTGAACAATTTTTGAGACTTTCAAATAAATTTTCATATTTTAGATAATGACAAATGTTTAAAAAAGTGTTTTTATTTTTTAATTTTCATATTTAAAATAAATTATAAATTTTAATATTTAGATTTTAAAATAATTATAGATTATTTTTTTTCGATTCTTTTTTATTTTTTTAAAATAAATTATAGATTTTAATATTGTTAGATTTTAAAATAATTTTGTGGATTTTTGACATTTTTTTAATAAATTGCAAATAGTTTTAAATTTTATTGAAATAATTTTCAAAATTAATAGTCAATTTTTTAGAATATATACATATACATAAAAAAGACACGATTTATTTTAACTTAGGCACGATATATCGTGCCTTAGTTAAAATTAGGCACGATATATATCGTGCCTCGCTAAAATTAGGCATGATATATCGTGCCTCAAATAAAATTAAAAATGATATCTTGCTTGTGCCAAATATAGGCACGATATCGTGCCTCAATTAAATTTAGGCACGATATCGTGCCTACTTTAAGTGGAGGAACGATATATTCCCAATAGCACGATATTTGGTTCCTTTTTCAAAGCAAAAAGTTAAAGATATGAGGCACGATATTTGGTTCCTATTTCAAAGCAAAAAGTTAAAGAAAAAGAGGATTGACATGCAGTTTTTTTGTTGGGGTTATGGGCTAAAGGCAATCTCAATAATAAAAAAATAGTCTAATAAAGCAATGGGAAATAGGCGTGTGGTTTGGGCACATTTAACAAGGTATCCATCACCCCCGACACGTTTATTTTATAGACACGATATCGTGCCTCATTTTCCCGCCCAATTTTAAATGAGGCACGATATCGTGTCTCTAATATTAAATGAGGCACGATATGTATCGGCACAATATAGATTGGCACGATATGCGTGATATGCATGATATTACACAATTTGGGCACGATATGTATATATATGTACATGGGGTTGTCACGATATTAGCACGATATGTGTATACGATTTTATACATAGGTGTGTGTATTTGGAAGGAAATGTGCACGATTTTCAAGGAAAATATTAATTGCACCGCTTCAAAATTCAAAATATTCAAATTAAAGGAGGGGCATTTTTATCAAATTGGGTAGAAAAAAGTTTTCTTATGTCTAAAGAAAACAATATCCACTATCCACAGAGTTTTAAAAATTCCTCTATTTATTTCAACAAATAAAGTAGTTGATTAAACAAAAGGATAGTAAATTGAGTAATATCCACTAACCTCTCTCCCCTTTCTCTCTAACCCCCCAAAAAAAAAAACCGAGTGCGATTGGATATACTTTCATTTTGAAAATTTTCATTTTGCTAGAGAATTTATTTTGAAGAAAAAAGATGAATTTTGAGAGTGTGATTGGATGTGAGATGAAAAAGTAATGATGAAGGTTGATTTGATGTGAAAATAGTAAAATAATGATTGGATGTGATTGGTAGATAGAAATGTGAGTGAATGAATAGTGAAATTTGTGGGATAATGTGTAATAATGATTAGTTTTTTGTGAAAAAATGTGTAGATGTGATTGGTGAAAGAAAAAGTGAGAAAAATTGAAAGTTTTTTTTCTTTTCATAAACAATCGCATGTTTGGTCAAAAAATTCTCCAAATCCGAAAATGGATTCCTCATCCAATCGCAACCCTAGCTTTTTTTCCCTCCTCTCCCTTTTCCCCCCCTCTCCCCCTCCCCTCCCTCATTGCCCCCATGTTTTCTATTGGAGGGATACCAAATGGCGGTCCCTTGGGGTGTGAAGGTGGCGGAATTTTTGGTCCAGGGCCATAGCGGGTAGGAACTTCACGGAGATGTCTCGAACGAGAAGACGATAGGTCATGCGAGAGATTTGGGAGAGGGAGAGACAATTTTTTATTTTTTTTTTCTCTAGTTGTTAGTATAGTCATTGCTTTCTTTTTTTTGTTTGTGTTTTCTTTTCTCGGTTGATTTGCGAAACTCGTAGGCGGATCAATTTTTTTCTCGTCCGCAAAGATGTAGTGGTTGCTCGTGCCCGATTTTAGTTTTTTGGTGTGTTACGCCTCCTTTAAGGAGTCTTTGAAGTCTCCGGCGTGGAGTGGTTAGTTTGGGGTGGGTAGTTTTTTTAGTCCATGTGAATCAATTGGTTTTACCAATTCCTCGCTTGGCTCTTAGTTAGTTTTCGTTTCTCTTGCCCGTTGGCTATGATTGTAGTTGTAATTTTAGTTTTTGAGTTGTTATAATAAATTCTATCATTTGACAAAAAAAAAGGATAGTAAACCGTTTTTTTTTTTTTTAAGTATAAATCCTCTATGGATAGAAACTGTTGGAATTTGGTCTTTGAGAAATGGGTGTTGACCCAATTTTGACCAAATAATTAAGTGGTTTCCATTAGTGAAAAATAGAATTAAATTATTTGTAAAAATTCTACTAAGAGAGTAGATGAAAATAGCATTTGGAATTTCTCAAAACCGATTCTCGGGTGAATGAGAAATTAATGCTAGAAGTTAGCCACTTAATACAAATAAATGGTATGGAAAATGAAAAATGTGGGAAGGAGAAATGCTCCATTAATTAATTTTTGTAATTAATTAAACGGATTTCAACCTGGGAAGAGGTTCGCACCCAACCACGGGCGGACGCACGACCCGTGCGTCTGCCGTCACTGCGTGAGTCCACGCACGGGCCGGCGACCGCCTTGCCGTGCGTCGGGTCGTCGTCGTTATGCACTCAGACGACGGCCGCGGCGTCGATGAACAGTGTGTCTGCAAGATAAAATGTGTCTTTTCGAGCCAAAAGACGTGATCTTTCCATACGGGGCACCGAGAGGCCTATATTATTCGACCCTTTCAATTAACACACGAAAATCATCGAAACATAAAATCGGTCATTGATTCTCGCATATTAACTTATTTCCCTCCTTAATAGCTTGAAAGTCGAAACTCTTATTGTTCATTTGTAGTTCCGGTTTCTTTGGTGCCGCTAACCGAAACAAAAAACGTCGTTGTATCTTAGAGACGAGCGCCGAACCGTAAGCACTCGGTATACGTGGCGTATTTCATGTTGGGGAGATCAATACAATTCAGCATCGACTTAGCCATACACTTATACACTTGCCATTTTCCTAAAACAAAACCATACACTTTTTAACCTACATTCACAAGACGAAATATCTGTTTTTATTGAAGACGATGGCATCAACTTCAATCTCGCTCACACCAATGGTCACGCTCCCGCTCACGGCAAAAAGTCGCCCAAGTTCTCCGGCGCCGACTTCAAACGCGTTGGCAACAAAAGATGTTATTCTACCTTACCACCTTGGGGTTGTCTCGTTTTTCAAAGACGACCCCTACCGCCGTTGGAGATGAAGAAGTCGACAACAATCGGAGAATCGCCGTGGATGCTTGGCATAACATTGATTTTCTCAGTATCGCAACTATGTTTTCAACGTGCTAGACGACACCATCTATAATGTCTATAACATGTTCAAAACATCCAAGGAATTGTGGGATTCTTTGGAGAAGAAGTACAAGACGGAAGATCTTTGGTACAAAAAAATTTGTTGTTGGCAAATTCCTCGAGTACAAGATGATTGATACCAAGATGGTGATCAACCAAGTTCAAGAGATTCAAATCATACTTCACGACTTAGTGTCGAATGGATGATTTTGAATGAATCCTTTCAAGTGGTCGCAATTAGGGGTGTAAAAGAAGCGAATCTTTTGATTCGATTCGACATTCGAATCGTATATTGATATTCAAATTCAAAAATTAGAATATGAATCAAATAAGAATATTTATTTAGATTCGTATATTATGCGAATACGAATATGAATATAATGATATTCGATTCAAGTATTCAAAAGAATATTCGAATAATATTATATATATTTATATTTTCACAAATCACTTATAAATAATCTTTATGGATATAAGTATATATTTATTTATGTAGATTATTAATATATAATAAACCATATATTAACTTAAAAAGATCCAAACTAATTGGCACATATATAATTATATTCTTGTAGTATATTCTTGATGGACTCGACAACTATATTCTTTTTTTGTTGATGCATTTGACTATTAATATGTTGTTGACTTATTTGACAAATTATTTTTGCAAATTTATCGATATATTGTTGGGAAAAAAATATATATAGGTTAGGAATTTCTAACATGAATATTCAAATTGATTCGTATATATTCGAATATATTTTCAAATAAGAATAAGAATTAGTTTTTCGATTCAAACATTAAAAGAATATGAATAAGAATATTTCTAAATAAGTCGAATAAGAATAGAATACCTAGATATTTGACTCGATTCGATTCGTTTACACCCCTAGCCGCAATAATCGAAAAGTTGCCGCCATTGTGGAAGGATTTCAAAAATTACCTCAAGCACAAGCATAAAGAGATGGGACTTGAGGATCGATTGTTCGGCTTCGGATCAAAAAAGACAACCGAAAATCGATGTAAAATCCAAGAAATGCGGAATGGAGGCTAAGGCCAATCTTGCTTTGAATTGAGCATTAGCAAGAAACGCAAAGCACTCCGGAAAGAGAAAGGAAATGCCAAAAATTCAAGGGTAATTGCTACAATCGTGCAAACCGAACCACATGACAAAAGATTGCCAACACCAAAAAGGGTAATCAAGTGACAACCAACTGTTAGATAAATGTTTTTATCATGATTTTGGTGATTTTGTTCGATTTTGTTCAAATGAGTTTTTAAACCAAAACAATATCCATAAATGTTGTCTAAATACTTCCGATCGTCTTAAAATATTTTTACTATTTTTCTGAGTATATTTTGGAGTTTATTTTCGATAAAAATTGGACAACACATTTGTTTCAGTTTCGACCGGTCGCCCTATAGGGCAACCCTTACTGAGTTGAGTTTTGAAACAAATGAAAATGGGACGTAAGAAAAATGGGGAAGGGTGACCAACCCACGGGCGGCCGTGATTGGGAGCCCCCTTTGATTGACTTCTGGTTTCGAACCCCAACCGGTCCATGAGGGCGACCGATCGACCCCCTCCGACCGGTCCCCCCGTAAAAATTCGCGGACCGGTTGTACTCCGGGAGCCTATTTTGTGGGATTGATTTCTAACAAAATATTGATCATTTTAAATGATTTCTTTTGCACAAGTAAGCAATCTTGCCCTTTTTCAAAAACAAAGAGAGTTGTATCAACTTTACCCTTATAAAGCCATTTTGCAAAAGAAAAGAGCTAAGTCTATCATACCATGCACGGGGTGCTTGCTTTAAACCATACAAGACCTTTTTAAGTTTATAAACATCATTAGGCCTAGAAAAATTTTCAAACCCGGAGGTTGTTTTACATAGACTTCTTCTTGAATAATACCATTTAAGAAAGCGGATTTAACATCCATTTGGTAAAGTTTGAAAGTTTTAAAACAAGAATAGGCAAGTAAAATACGAATAGCTTCTAAACGTGCTACGGTGCAAAAGTTTCATCATAGTCAATACCTTCTTCTTAACAATACCCTTGAGCTACTAACCTTGCCTTATTTTGAACAAAATCGAACAAAATCATCAAAATCATGATAAAAACATTTATCTAACAAACTCCCCCTTTTTGATGATTACAAACCAAAACAATTTACTCGAGGGACGATTTTGAAAACAAATAAATTTTCCGGTTTTATGAGTGAACTATCCATTTAAAACATTTCATACAAAGCTCCCCTATTTATGAGCATATCAACAAGAGATATTTCATAAGCAAGAAGCACAAGCTATAACAAGCTTATATAAGATGCCTATAAACATCATAGGCTAAGAAGCTCCCCTGTCACAATACTTATAATCTTTTGCAATTGAGTCTATAATACAAGCCATGGACTAGGTATTCTTGGCTTTAGGAAGCCATAGCTTATAGCTTTTATTGCAAGCTTTTATTAGCTTCTTTTGGCTAACGAGCCAATTTCCTGTTTCTCCCCTTTGGAATCATCAAAAGAATGTTATGATGATAAAAACATCATACAATTATATCAAAGTGCGCAAAGACGGTTTTCCAACCGTTTAGCAATTTAGGCTTAAAAATCCAAGGAAAATGGGAGAAATGTGTCATGAAGAGTTCATACGCTCATTTTATTTGCCAAAACATGATCTCAATAAGAATTGAAGACTTTTGGAAGCAAGAGAGTCATGTAGAAGTTGAAATTTTCATTGCGACATTTTATCGAACACTTTGTGGGCGTGAAAATTAAAAGAAGTTGTATATAGCCCTTGTAAATGATTCAAGCCAAAAAATTCATCACCAATTTTCATCAAGCATCATACAATACAACATAATAAGTAAGCTCATCAAGATCATATGCAAAAAATATCAAGAAATATACAATAAGGTCATAAACTCAAGGGTTCAACCCAATTGAGCAAAGGAAGAAAAATTCTTACCATTTGATCGGAAAAGATGAGCCATGATGATGATAATCATGCTATATAAGGTCCAAGTTGAGAATTGAATGCATGAAAACAAATTTTGAGTGAAATTTGTGTGAATTTGGCAAAGGGGACAAAAAAGAGGGCAAAATCTGAAAAACCGGGATAATCTATTCACCCCCCTCTAGATTATTGTAGCCACTTGGACTTACAAGTGGTATCGTGAGCCAAACTCTTTGGCTAGCTCGTTCAGTAAAGAGGAAAGATCTATGGCTACAAATGATGCTCATCTCACCACCGGCGCCTCACCAACAAGCCACCACTATTCGACGCCAACAACTACGCATTTTGGAAAGACCGTATGGAGTGCTTCCTACAAGGGCGGGTTCGACATTTGGAATGTGGTCATTGAAGGAGTTGATCAACCAACCAAAAATCGAGAATGGCACCTTGGCTCCTAAACCTTTCAAGGAGTTTGATGAAAATGACAAAAAGGCTTTCTCTAAACGGTAAGGCCTTAAATATTTTGCAATGTTCTCTTTACCGCCACCGAATACAATCGCATAAGAGGCATAAGGTCGGCACATGAAGTTTGGGAAAAATTGGAGACAATCTATTAAGGAACTAAGAAAGTCAAGCAAGCAAGAAAGACATGCTTGTTAAAGACTTTGAAAACTTTAACATGTATGATGGTGAAAGCATCTCCAAAATGGTGGAAAGGCTTGACAACATTGTTAATCCTCTTGTGGCCCTCGGTAATATCATTTCCGAAGAAGACAAGGTGACCAAGGTATTGAATGCTCTTCCCGCTCATGGTCCGAAAAAAAGTAACGGCAATCACGGAGGCACAAAATCTTGAGACACTCAAGTTTGACGAGCTTATTGGAAATCTCCTCATCTATGAAGTCTATCTCGAAGGAGAGGAAAAATTCCAAACCATCCATAAATCAATCGGGTATGCAAACTATTCCTAAAGGTCTTGCTTCTTCTTCTAATAATGCATACTATGATAATGATGATGATGATGAGGAGACGGCCGCACTTGTTCGAAAGTTTGCAAAATTTGTGAACAAAAATAAAGCAAGAAAACCAAGAGATAATGCTTGCTTCAAATGCGGAAAACCCGGCACTTCATTGTCGATTGCCCAAAGCTTGATGAAGAGGAGCAAAAGAAAAAGAAGCCTTTCATGAAAAAGAAGGCTCTAAACGCGAGGTCAAAACGTGGGATGAACTACTCGAAACAACCGACGAGGAGGAAGAAACCGAACATGGTCTCATGGCCATAAACGATGAAAATAATGAGGTATGCTCTAATTTTTCTACTTTCCCATAATCGATGACTTGCAATGTGATTTTGATGAATTGCAAATTGAGTTTCAAAATTTAATTGTTAAATACAAGAATTTAAAAAAGGAGCATAAGGAGCTTAAGGTTGAAAAAAAAAATTATTTACATCTTATGAATCTCTAGACAAAGCTCATGCTCTTACTCTAAATAGAGTTCACTCTCTTGAAACCGAAAAGAATTGCTCACAAAAGATATTGAATGTTTGAAAAATGATGTGCATCGCTTCATCATAAGCACGGATAAAGTCACAAAAATTTTAGATGCACAAAGAGGCGAGCATTCCAAATTGGGACTTGGTTATAAACCATTTCAAAGTGTCTTTAAGAAAAATAACCAAGGTCCAACTTTTGTACGTGCTAGTAATTCTAATACTCCTACATGTTTTTATTGTGGCAAAGTTGGACATTATGCTAATAATTGCAAATTGAGAAATATTTCTAGACATGTTTGGAGACCCAAAGGTCTCAAGACTAACCCCCATGGACCCCAAAATTATAGGGTACCTAAAAGAAATTCTTTTGTAGGTAATAGGGGCTATAACTACAATGGAAGATTCAAAATGGCTCGTGGACAGCGGATGTTCACGCCATATGACCGGGAGGAGAGAACTTTTTACCAACATCAAGCTCCAAGAAGAGGGTATGGTCATGTTCGGCAATGGCAAAGGAAAAATTCTTGGAAATGGAGAAATTGGTAACTCTTATTTCTCTCTTAGTAATGTTCTTTTAGTTGAAGGGCTTAAGTTTAATTTGATAAGTGTTAGCCAACTTTGTGATTCAAATTATGATGTTTCCTTTAATAAAGAAAAATGCCTTATACTTAAAAATGGTGAAATTATTTGTGAAGCAAATAGAAAAGGCAATCTTTACAAAATTTGTACAAGTGATTTGGTTAGTCAAAATGTTTCTTGTTTAGTCGCCAATAATGATTTAACTAGTTTATGGCATAGGCGACTTGGACATGTTGGATACAAGAATTTGAAAAATATTTACAAAAACCAATATGTGAAAGGACTACCCAAATTGAATTTTGAAAATCTTGGCTTATGTGACACTTGTCAAAAGAACAAATTAGTTAAAAGTAGTTTTAAGCCCAAAAATGAAATTTCCACAACCAAACCCCTACAATTGCTTCACCTTGATTTGTATGGGGATATTGGTACGACAAGTCTAAGTGGAAAACATTACACTTTCGTTATTGTTGATGATTTTTCTAGATATACTTGGGCTATTTTTCTTACCAATAAAAGTGATGCCGTTAATGAGTTTGTTAAGTTGTGTAGACTTATTGAGAATGAAAAGGAAGACACTATCAAATCTATTCGAAAGCGATCGAGGTGGAGAATTTGATGGTGAATTTATAGTATTTTGTGAAACCAAATGATATGCTCGTAATTTTTCGCCCCAAGGACACCTCAACAAAATGGAGTAGCCGAAAGAAAAAATCGGACACTACAAGAGATGAGTCGGTCCATGCTCAATGAATTCTCACTTCCAAAAATTTTTGGGCCGGCCGTAAGTACCGCTTGCTATGTCATTAATCGAGTTTATATTCGTCCTAAAATGAATAAAACTCCATATGAGCTTTGGAAAGGTAGAACTCCAAATATTAGTTATTTCAAGATATTTGGTTGTAAATGCTTTATTTTGAATACCAATGATCAATTGGACAAACTTGATCCTAAGGCCGATGAAGGAATATTTATGGGATATTCAACAAAAAACAAAGCATATCGGGTTTACAATAAGACTAGTGAAGTTGTTGAAGAATCCATCCATGTCAAATTTAATGAAGCTTCGGGTGTTGAAAGAATACCTAATGATGAAAGTGATGAAGAGGATATTATTGAACAAATTGTTCAAGTTGATGGCCAACCGTCTACATCAAACGATCAACCGTTCACTTCAAATGTTCCTCAATAAGATAGAGGTGATACCTCGGATCTTCCCGTTGCATTGAAATTTAAGGGAGATCACCCAAAATATCTTATTATTGGTGATCCCCTTGACAAAGTGATGACCCGGAGAAAATTTGCCGAGAAAGCTCTTATTTCTCAAAAAGAGCCTAAGAATGCTAAGGAGGCCATTGAGGATGAGGATTGGTTCCTAGAGATGCAAAAGGAGTTAAATCAATTTAAAAGAAATGATGTATGGGAATTGGTACCTTGTCCTCCATCTCAAACTATTATTGGTACAAAATGGGTATTCCTGGAACAAACTTGATGATCAAGGCAACACCAACAAGCCAATGTGACGGAGGACAAGTCGGTTCAATCGACATGTCGAGCTCGATCTCACCATTGTTGTGTTTGAAGCCAATATGGTGGATAACTCAAGAGAGTGGTGGATAGATGCCGGGGCTATTTGTCACATTTGTGTCGACAATGAAAATGTTCTCCTCCAACACTCCGATTAATGGAAGGAAATTGTTTATGGGGAACTCTTCTACTTCCAACATCGTTGGGCTTGGAAAGGTGGTGCTCAAGATGACTTCCGGAAAGTAACTTACGCTTGTAGATGTGCTGCATGTCCTGGACATCCGCAAGAATTTTGTTTCGTCCTTTGCTTAGTAAGGCCGGGTTTAGACTAGTGTTTGAGTCCGACAAGTTTGTAATGACCAAGAATGGTTAGTTTCTATGTAAAGGTTACCTTGATAAGGGCATGTTTAAGATGTCCAGTAATGTCTGTTTTCCCAAGAGGCGAAGAATAAAACTATTACTTCATTTACTTGTTGGATTGTTCTAATTTATGGCATGATAGATAAGGACAATCGTAGGGTCCCAAGGGGTGTGAGTGTAAGGTTTAGAAGGGAGGGGTTGAACAAACCTTACCAACTTTTCGATTTAGTCCTTTTAAAAGTTCGAGTTGATACTACTACACATGTGTCTGGGTGAATGACACCAATTTAGTTAATCAAGAGTTAGTCACTCAACGACTCGATCGAGCCGCTGATGATAGAATAACTCAAATTGTTAAGACCGAATTAGCTCAACGTGGTTTGTTTTCAACGGAAGACTTAACACCCTTAAGTTTGGTTTAGTGGAGATTTAAAGCTTGATTTAGTACTTAGAAATTATCTAATGGATAGCAAATATGTCAATGAGAATTAAACAAATATGATGCATGAATTAAAGTCTTTGAAATGTAAATGACACATTAAGATTTTTATAGAGGTTCGAAGATGGGGTAATTCTTCTACTCCTCTCTTCTCCAACTCCTGGAGGAATCCACTAGGTATTGATCAATATACAAAGTGGTAATGCAGTCCAGGATACAAGTCTTGATCACACAAATGGTGACTTGATCCTTTGGGACTCGATCAGAGACGCCTTGATCACTCGGTGGCTTCTCGTGCGACTCGAGAACTTCTTCACAGGGGCAGGCGCTTTGCTACTACAGACCACTTGCTTAAGCTCTTTGGATTTGATCATGAAGCCTCCAAAAGCTCAAGACTTGGTTCAACCTTGAACCTTCCTACAATCCTTCGTGGAATGTAGACCCCTTGATTCTTGATAATTTCCTCTTCAACGATTGAAGTTATCTTTCCTTCACGGTGAGTGTTGGATTGATGTTCTTCGTAGTGTGAGGCTTGAGGATTGAGCGTTTAATAACTTGAGAATATTTCAAAGTTACAAAATATTTCTTTCTTGCTTGTATGGTTAAGGTAACCTCTGTAACTGCGTAACCTTTTCTCGAGTTATTCCTCGGCCTTTTATAGTGATCTTTCAAAAATCAGCCGTTGAAGAGATAGGATTATTTTTTGAAAGTCACTTGTGGTCGTTGGCTTGTCTTGTTGCGATCCTTGGAATTGCCATTTCCTCGTATGAATTGTTCTTGACTTTTCGAGTTCGACACGGTGTAGTGCTTCCCATTGGTTTATTCATTTTGCACGCTTAAGGATGAGCACTTGAGAAAGGTAGCATGGAGATATTACTTGTTTAAGTAATTCTCTTGATTTCGGCAACGGATCTTTTTCGATTATCTCGACTTGACGCATTTCCTTGTTTTCCCAGGTGACTTAGAGTCGACTTCCAATCATGGATAATTCTTCCACTTCAACTTGAGACTTAGCTTTTCTTGAGTTGACTTGATGATACTCCACTCACCGCATCTCACCGCTCCTTCAGAGTCCCTGTCTTCTCTTCTTTGCCATACTCAAATTGTCATGCAATGAGTCTTCCTTCTAGCCTTGATTGTCTTCTTGCATGTTTAGTCATAGCGACTTAACTCGGCTTGACCACCCCTATTTATTACAATACGATCTATAGCAAAAATGGGGTGCCAACTTCCTATTCTAAGTTTTACATGGCATTCATCAAAATCTAAACAATAAATTTCCCAACAATTCCCCCTTTTTGATGATGCCAAAACTTAAAACATTCAAAATGTAAATAGCAAAGATACATACAGATAGTGCATTCACATAGAATGTATGCGTAGAATCAATCCTTTTATTGATCACAACATTCTTGTTCTTTTACACAAATCACATTACAAGGTGTATCGAGCAAACATTTGTCTACGCAAAACTAGAGAGTTTACAATTGTTTATGATAGAAGACTTACATAAAGTGTATTTACATGGTAAAATACATGAAGGGGTGGACAAAGAACACTTCATCTCCTTCGCCGCTACTCCTTTTTTCTTTCTTCTTCAAAGATCTTCTCGCTCTTCTTCTCTTTTTTTCTCATCTCCACTAGCGCCTTTCTTCTTCTTTTTTTCATATGCCTTACTCGGCGCTTCATCTCTTCTTAGTCTCTCTTGTCTCTCCTCCCAAAGCCGAGTTTGTCTTTTATTTTCTTCTTCGATTCTTTTCACATACTCGGATTATTTTTAGCCACTTGCGTTGGCTACTTGGTCAAGACCAGCCCAGAGATCCCTCCTTTCTTGCCTGGATCTATGTACTCAATGTTTTTGGGCAGAGGTCAGGTCCAAGCCTCTTCCTTCACCGATGCTTCTTTCTCTACCTCTCCCTCTCGGACGTGTATTGTCTTGGGTCTCTTCTTCCCAATCGAGTGACCAAAGCAGAGAGATCGCCGTGAGTCCGTAATCTCTTGCTGTCGCCTTCTTCACATAGCTTGAGACCACTTTTCCCGAGACAAGTCCCAAGCTTGAGCCATGGACATGTTTGCAAAGTATCCTTCGAGATGCGGCGTTTTAAATTCATCAACTGATCTTGGCTCGTTCGGATCGAGATGGCATAAGTGTCTCTGTCTCTTTGGAATGCCTCCATGTTGTTTCAAGATATTCATAACTCGGGCATCCATCCTTCCTTCCACTTCCTCCATCCCCTCGCTTCAATTGTTTTTCTCTTTTCAACCATAGATATAGCAGTGTTGGAGTGGCGAGTCACTGGAGTTTGTTTCTTGATGATATCACCAGTGACAAGACTTTGTTGGGGGTTTGTGCGATCATCAAGATCACATCTTTCGATCCTTCCCCCTCAACAGGACTTTCATTTCTTTTGTTTTGACACTTCCTCAATTTGTTTTTCCCTTTACACCGCTTTGCTCCTTTTTTCAACATCGAACTCTTGAGCGCTTTTAGGTATTCATCTTCCCCTTTTTGGCATCATCAAAGGAGAGAGAACCCTGAAACATCTTGGCAAGCGGGAAGTCGAGCCTGGCGATAGTCGAGTTACTGTCTCGAATCTGTGGAGTATGCGGCCTACGAAATTCGGAGCGAGTGGTGTTGGACTCTGTTGAAATTAGCTTCATCTCACCATGAGAAGGCTGAATTTTCTATCCATATTTTCTTCCAGGCGCAAGAGATCACTCTTATTTTGCTCACGCAGCGCTTTATCTCGGCGGTGTGAGCTTCATGCATGTGCTCAATGTGTTCTCTCAATTTCGTCTTTGCATCGACATTCTCATTTCCGCCATACCAACAGCTCGTTGAACAATGTCTGAAGTATCTAGCTTGTTCCACACGCATTGTTTCTTCTTTGTTGCCACCATTCCCCCGATTAAATTATTATGCCTCTCAAGTCGCCATGAAGGTTGGCATCTGTTGTCCGGTCTCATGTCCATAGAGGCACTGGTGCCTCTCCATCCGTTCAATTTCAAAGAAATAATGCTTTGAACACCTTGCGAACTTCGAGATGTTTCTTCCGTTGCGGTGATGGCCACGCAAGCGTCAAAGTCATAGTTAGGAACGATGGTACGATGGAATGACGGGAGCTGGTCTATGAAAGCGCCATGAGTTCGTTCTCGACTCTTGGGGAGGTCGGGTACCTCCAGGGAGAAAGGAAATGATTCTACAAAGGAATCATCACCGCCAACCGGGATTTGTTCAATGATGAGCGGTGCGCGTGAAGTTCCTTTTGGAGTCGAACTCTGCTGCGGCTTGGGAGCTGCGCATGGACTCTGTTTGGTGGGGTCTTTTGTGAAGTGGACCCGACTTGCTTGAGCTCACCGGTGTCTCAACAGCCGTTGGTCTCAAATGGTTTCTCCAATTGAGTAGACCGGTCCTCGGCCTTGCTCGAGCGTCATTGGGCGATGATGAAATTTCCATTGGTGGCTCATCATCAAAATTAAAGGTTTGACGAGTAGTCTTGGGATCGACTTGCTCGTGCTTGGAACATCCTCAAATGAGTCTTTTGGATTTGTCACGGGGATGACTCGAAACTTCTTCGTCGCGCCGATCCCGGAAAAGTTACATCGGGTTATCCTGGGAATCATGAAGTGCACTTATCTCCTTTTCGATGGATCAATGATAGCGGGAGGGATGTTCTCTACTTCCCATTCGTTACCGGGAAGTCTCAACCTCCGTTGGCGCCTTCATTACCTCCCCTGCAGTCTCAATCGCGAGGCTCGACCTCCCTTCGACGGTGTCGGTTTGTCTTAGGTCTTTCGTGGTGGCATCCATTGGAGTCTCAACCCCATGGATTGCACTTTCATCGCCAGTGTTAACTCCCGGGGATGTTCCTTCCTCGTGCCTCGATTGCATCGCCAGCGTCATTAGCCTTCGCCAGCGATTGGCACCTCACCGAGACATCTCAATCACCTCTCGAGCTTCGTTGATGGCAACTTGTTGTGTTCATTTTGTGTTTGTACTTCCTCCACTTCGCCTCCTAAATTCATTGTGGAGTCATCTCAAATCCTCCGACCTTGCTGCAGTGGTGGAGTTTCCCCCTCACCGGCGCATCACCGAGTATTTGGAATGGGGTCACTCGTCTCCAAACTCCCGGCTGTTTCTCGAGTGTTCGATCGTTGGGGCGGTGGTAAGACACCTTCAATAGGGGTTGGCTCGATTGGGGTCCCCACTATCCCGGTTTCATCACCATTTCCCTTATTTCTTTCTTCCGAGTGAGTTGGGAAGTGGTGGCGGAACAACGATGGCGATTTGCTTTGCACTACTCCCATTGGATCAATTTCACCGTTTGTGTTTTGGAGGACTCTCCTGGTCCCTCCATCATGCTCTTCTCATGAAGAATTCGGATTCATGCATTGCTTGCTGCATTTGCAACTCTTCGTGGCGTGCAGGGGGTCCAGATCCTCATCACTTTCGATAGAATATCGAAGTGAGAATGTGTATGTTCGTGGTGCCGTGAGAGAGAGGAGATCTTGGCCTTCTCTCGTGCCTCGGCTTCTCTGCCGATCTCTCCTCCTTATCCTTGAAGATCGTCAGGATATCTTTGCGTTTTCTTCATCCGATCTTTGGGATCACAGAGGTCGATCGAGGAAGTTCAGCATGCCTCTTCTTCTTCGATAAACTCGGGCCGTTGGAACTTTCCTGGATCGACTCAATTTCCACTTCATCCACTCTCATGCAGACGATTTTGGATGTCGGGTAAGGTGGGATAAGATCATCACATCACTATCATCTCTATCGGCTTCTTCTTGTGTCTCAACCTGCGCGAACTACAGCTGTGTCTTGATTTGCCTCTGCTTGATCGCGCTTCAGCAGACTTAGCGATTTCATCAATAACATCCGAGATTCTACTTCTCCAGCCGATCTCAGATATCTGCTCCACCGAGTGGGCGACTCGGCCCGATTTCTCAAGCTCGGAGTGCTTGATGATTCTTCGTCGTCTCTTAGTTCGTCTTAGGGATTTCTCGGTTCGAGAGAGTGTCTTCTGAGTCTTGGGTGGCGGGGCCGTCTTTGGTGTTTTCTTAGGAGGAGGCCATCTTGGCTTATCGATTCTCATCTTTTTGACGATCGGAGAAGGTATTTGAGAGTCCTTCTCGACCGGCTTCTATTTTTGGGGCGGGAGACACTACTGTGGGGGTAGGGCGGGTTTGTTTTTCTTTGCTGCGGGAGCGCATAGTCTTCTTAGCACCGCGGGGGCAACTTTCTTCTTAGGTGGAGAGGAGACAGTTGTATCTTGAGTCTCTTGATTCCCCACTCGTGTCGATTCTCTTGGCGTAGGCTCTCTTCTCATGCACCGAGAGAGGTTTGATCTCGAACATCCTCTTGTTTACATGGAATGCCTTTCCATGTCTAAGAGGGACTCCTTTCACCTCCATCATCCCGCCAATCACCAGGCCATATCCTAAGGATCCTCCAAATGCACCATCTTCCTTGAAGGATTTGTTCCTACATTCTCGCGAGTCTGCTGTAGACAAACTCAGCCATTTATTTTTCTTTCTTCAATGATCGCGGCCATTACGATCAACTTTGCTTTTGATTGGTTGGTCAAAGCTACCAAATTTAATATCTATGCATTTGGCAACTATGTCCAACAATTTGTGGTAGTCTTCCTTCAGCCCTCTTGTTGGTCAGTAGACTATTTTATCAAAGATAGTCGGACTTGGCTCTTCCCTCAGCGCGGCCCGTGTCTACATCGACCTTCATAGATTTACGATGCTCCTTCCGCTCGGTAGTGGCGGTGTTCACGAGATCCTTGGCGAGATGGTGAACTTCTTTCCATGAACAAATGATTTTATCCCTTCATCGTGAATCTCGGCGTTCACGTGAATTGTGCGACCTCTTCCACATAGGTCATTGAGAACTCCATCGTCGAAATGATTTTAGCCCGGACCTTTCGAGTTTCTCGGCAATTTTCTTCACTAGGTGTCGTCGGACCCTGTTTCACCATCTTGTCGAAATCCACAAGAGACCCGGTGTGGATTTGATTTCCTAACTTGACAAAATCATAGGTTGATGCCATTTTTAGGATTTCACCAAGAAAACTTAGAGGTTGATTTGAAGATAGATAAGGTTTTGAGAGAGTTTTGCCTTTGCTTCGAGAGAAATGAACGGTTTTGATAATATGAGAGAGAAGAAAAAAGCTTAAGTATGGTTTATGAAAGGACATGCGGGTGGTTTTTTGAAATGTGATCGAAATCAACGGCTTAGATTTTGCACGCCGATTTAGCATTTAATGTCTCGTATTTAATGCGGCAAAGATTTATATCCAATCATAAGCTTGGTATCGGCTTTTTGTGCATACACATCATCATTATCTTTGACGTCATTCTTAAAAACATTCCCGCTTAGTAAAAACGACCGCGTTTTTGTCACTTTGCTCATAAATGACTCAACTTATCCCTTAGGTGATTTAACTCTTAAGTCACGAGTTCTCTCAAAGGACTTCAAATTTGTCAAGCTAATTCGGTATAGTCATTGTCTCTCCGACATGGTGATTCATTTAGGCGATTTTGAGAATTCAATCCTTTTCTCTTCTTTTGTGTTCCATTTCTTTTCTCGAGTCTTCGAGTGTCACTCATTTCGATTAACCCTAACTCATGCTTGAGTTATTCAAATCTTGACTCACATAATGGTTTTGTGAATATGTCACTAACTGTTTATCGGTTGAGATATATTCTAAGATGATGTCCTTCTTTTCAACATGATCTCTTATGAAGTGATATTTGACATCGATATGCTTTGTTCTTGAGTGCAACACGAGATTTTGAGTGATTTCAATTGCACTTGTGTTATCACACATGATTGGAATTTCCTTTTCTTCAACTTCATAGTCTCGAGTTTCTTTGCCTCATCCATAGGATTTGGGCACAAAGAATTTGCCCAGACTATGTATTCTAACTTACCGTAGAGGTGGCTATTGAATTTTGCTTCTTGCTAAACCAGGAAATCAGCTGTTTCAAGCATTTGACATGTGCCTGAGTCTTTTCTGTCAACTCGCATCCAAAGATAGTCAGAGTCCGAATAGCCAATTAGCTTGAATCCACATTCCTTTGGATACCATAAGCCAACTTCTTGGCTTCCTTTCAAGTATCTCAAGATTCTCTTAGCTTTGTCATATGACTCTCTTTTGGAGCAGATTGAAATCTCGCACATACACCTACAACAAAGGTGATCTCGGCACTGCTTCTTTGTGAGATAGAGCAATGATCCAATGAGTGCTCTAATCTTGTTTGATCTACAGAGCTTGCCATCCGCATCCATGTCCATTTTGATGATGTATTTATTGGTATTTTCACGGAAGACTTCTCCTCCATACCAAATTTCTTCATTAAATCTTTGGTGTATTTTGTTTGACTTATGAAGGTTCCATCCTTCAACTGTTTTACTTGGAGTCCAGGAAAAATGTCGACTCTCCCATCATGCTCATTTCAAATTTGCTTTGCATGAGGTTTGAAAATTTTTCACATAGCTCTTTGTTTGTGGATCCAAAATGATGTCATCCACATATATTTGAACAAGCAAGATACTCTTCTTTTCTTGAATACTCGAAAAGTGTTACGTCACTTTTCCTTTTGTGAATCCGTTTTGATGAGGAATTGTGACAAAGTATCATACCATGCTCACGGGTGCCTGTTTCAATCCATACGAGCTTTCTTGAGTTTATATACTTTATCTCCAAGAGTCTTCTGCTCAAATCCTGGAGGTTGTTCAACATACACTTCTTCTTCCAATAAACCATTTAGGAATGCGCTTTTTACATCCATCGATATACTGATAAAAATCTTGTGAGCGCGATAGGCAAGAAACATCCTTATAGCTTCCAATCTTGCTACGAGGGCAAATGTTTCATCAAAATCTATCCCTTCTTCTTGGCAATATCCTTTGGCTACTAATTTTGCTTTGTTTCTTACCACGTAACCTTCCTCGTTCATCTTATTTCGAACACCCATTTAGTGCCAATAATATTTTGATGAGTGGGTCTTTGAACTAATTCCCATACTTTATTTCTTTCAAACTCGATTGATTCTTCTTGCATAGCTTGAATCCAATGTGTGTCATCTAATGCTTGTGACACATCTTTGGGCTCTATTTGTGAGATGAAGCATGTGAACATAGCTTTTGTTGAGTTCGATCTTGTTTTGACACCTTCTCTTATATCTCCAATGACAAGTTACGTGGATGGTCTCTCCCATCTTACATCGGGTTGGAGTAAGTTAGGCGGATTGATCGTCTTGCAGTTGTGTTCTTTGTGATCACTCTCTCGTAATCACTTAGCCGCAAATTTTCCACTGTTTTTTGAGATTCGGCTATCTCATCTTCTTCTCGAGTTTACAATTCGATTTAGCTTGACATAGGGATTCTTCCGCATGGTTGGTTGATTTGGCTTGTCGATTGATTCTTCTATGTTTCCTCCATTAACATTTGGTTCATCGAACACCACATGAATGGATTCCTCTCGTAACCATAGTCCTCTTGTTGAGTATTCTGTAGGCTTTGCTTTCGAAAGTATCCCAAGAAAATACCTTCATCGACTTTAGCATCAAACGCCTTTAGATTATCTTTGCCATTGTTATGGATGAAGCATTTACATCCAAATATTCTCAAAATATGCAACATTAGGTTTTCTCCTGTCCAAATCTCATAAAGGAGTCTTTGTCACCGTTTATGCTTTTATCATGCATCTATTTTGAGTGTAGCATCTTTGTGTTTATTGCTTGACCCAAAATCTTTTTGGTAACCCCTTGACTAACATGGTCCTTTGCCGCTTCTTTGAGAGTTCTATTCCTTCTTCTGCAACTCCATTCTGCACTGGAGTCCTTGTGCATAGAGATAGTTCATGACCAATACCATTTTCAATAAAATATCGAGTTATTATTCCATTGACAAACTCGGTTCCTCTGTCTGATCTTATTTTGATAATGGTTTGGTTCTTCTCATTTTGAATTCTCTTCATCAACCGTGGTAGTTTCAGAGAGTTTCTTTCTTCTTACACATGAATATAGTCCATGTATATCTTGAGTAGTCATCTACTACCACCAAGGTGTATTTCTTTCCACTTATGCTAGCCGGTTCCACTTTGGGCCAAATAGATCCATATGTAGCGGATGTAATATTCTTGTTGAAGATGGACATGTCTTTTCTTTGAATGATGATTTGATTTGTTTTCCTTCGACATGCGTCACATATACTCTCCTTTTTGTATACTGAGTCCGGAAGTCCTTCCACAAGACTACTTCCCGGCAAGCTTGTTAATCGTTTTGAAATTCGGTGACTCGGCTTTTTGTGCCACACGACAACTTGATTCAACTGTGCTTTTTGCTAATAGACAGTCTTTGGGTGTTGCGATTGACCAATCTACGACACACATGTTCTTCTGCTGCATCCTTGCAACACAACTTCATTCGATTCAAAGATCCTTGATTTGGCATATACCCATGTTAAATCCAACATTATAACCCTTGTCACAGAGTTGGTGATGCTTAGCAAATTGAAGTTGAGTCCTTCAACATATGCAACGTCTGTGATTTCTAATCCATTTTTCTTGATGGATCCAATGCCTCTTATTTCTCCTGAGCTTCATTTCCTCCAAATATGACTTTTGCTCCTTTGACTTCATTGCATTTTGACATTTCTTGTTTCTGTCATGTGTCCGGAACAACCACTATCCATGTACCAGTCCCTTGCACTTTCACTTTGTTCCTTGAACCTGCAATCAAGAATTTAAGTTTTAGGTACCCATACTTATGCGGGTCTGAAGGGTTAGAGTTGTAAGATGATCCAACCAACTTATAGCCAAATGATTTGACTCTAAGGGGTTGCCATCTATCGATGCCATAATCATAATTAATCTTGGCAAATTGCTTGGGATTTTAGGTTCATACAAATTTGTCTCTTTTGTCGTATGCATGTGTATGTGTTTTAGCAATCGCCTTCTTTGGGTAATTGTGGTGTCTCCGAGTGTAGTGCCCAGGTGCATATGTGTCTTGATGAAAGCTCTTATACTTTTGGAATGGCCTTTCTTTGAGTTCTAGGCCTTTGCCATTTGGGCTTATATTCCATAAGTCTATTTCGATAGTTCACATTATTCCAATCGGCTTGGCTTGGATATTTTCTACCATTCCCATCATATGTATTTCTCTTATAAATTTTAAGGGGTTTTTGGTAGCTCTTTTCTTCTTTACAGAGTATTTTCTTCTTTGGAGTTTGCCTTTGAGGAACTCGATTGAATTTCTTCTCACCGTCTTTCAAATTTCAACCGGTTTTCCTTTTCCTTTATAACCAATGCCAGTTTGCTTGTGATTGTGCTTTTGATTAAGTGTGTGTGCATCATTTGGAGTTTTGGATTTTTGAGATACTTCATTGCTTGAAGATCCCTTTTCCAAATTCACTCTTGGAGCCTCGACATAGCATAGTGGAATTAAATCCTAAGCTGTCTTGTCTCCACATTCTCTTTGACTCGAAATAAGATCATCCAATGATTTAGATGCCTTAGCAAATGAGGCAATCACATTTTGAGGTCATTTTCCCTCTTTTCTATAGCAGATTTCGCTAATAACTTGCATTTTCGATCTTTAAACTTCCATTCTCATCAGCTATTTGACTTAGAGTACTCAACTCCTTAGTCACCGTAAGTTTTTGCTCTTGAGACTGATTTTTTCCTCATTTAGTAGTGTGTGTGAGGATTTAATATGTTCAAAATCTTTCATCATTTTGCCTAATGAATCATAAAGATCATTGGGTGATGAAGTGTGTGTGTCACAGTCACTATCACTAGAATCGAGTTTGATGAGTTAGAGTGTACCTCATCTTCTTGGTCGGTTGATCTTGTTCCTTGCCATCAAACAGTTAGGGCTTTTTCTTCAGAGTCACTTGAGTAGTCAACTTCACTACTCTCGACTCACAGCTATGTCTTTTTGACTTGGCATCTCGTGATCTCTGCGACAAACATTGCGCTTTCTCTTTTCTTGTCTCCTTTCTCTGAAGACCTTTCTTTCTTCTTCATTCTGTATTTGTTGACTACGGGATATGGGCATCAATGGCATAGTGACCTGGTTGCCTACATTTCAAAGATAAATATTCAACCTTTGATCACTCTTTTCATTCTTGGATTGTCATCCTTTGATATTGACTTTTGATGATCTCATTCTTTTGGTTGGCCTATCTTCTCTTGACTTGGAAGGAGCTGAGTGTCTTCGGAGGATTCGCCCTTGCCTTTCTTGTAGTTCTTATTGAAGAACTTGTTGAACCTTTTTACTAGTAGGGCTATTTCTTCCGGGTCAATGACTTCTTTGACCTCACTCTCTTTCCCATCTTTAACAATTAGAAGCTGCTTTTGGGTACATCTGTCTCTTCCTCGGTCTTTTCTTCTCACCAAATTCGTAGGCTTTGAGGTCCGAGAATAGTTCATGGTTGGATGTCTTTGATAGGTCCATGGAATGTCTTAGTGCCATGACCTTCATTTCCCATTCAAATTGAAGACTTTTTAGATCTTCATACATATTTCCTTCTGTGTATATTCTTTTCCAAGTCGATGACTTCGTTGGTGATTTCGTGAATCGAGCATCCAGTTGATCTAGGTTCTCTCCTGAGATCATTTTGAAGTTCTCAAATTTAAATACCCACCGATAATTTGTTTCTTTGATTTGCTTTCCGAGCCTTCACAAATCAATGTTAGCTTGTCCCGATTTCTTTAGCCGTTTTGCATGATTTGACTTTGTTGAACATGGCTTTGTCCAGGGTTTTGTAAAGAATGTCCTTGGCCACATTGTCCAAGTTATATATTTTTCTGTCATCATTTGTCCATTCAAATCTTGGTTTTTCGATCATAGGCGGTCCGGGAGCTATATCCTCTTCACCTTCACCGCAGCTCTTCTTACTTTGTGTTCACTTTTAAGATTTGCGGTGGCCCATCCTCTATCACTATCCACATCTCATCATGTAATGTTGATACGGATTTTCCAATCATCAAATTCTTCAATTGTGAACATAGGGATACGTGTCAAATTTGCTTCCATTATGATAACCTTTTAATGATAAAAAGGTTTTGAAAACTTAAGTACTAAAATAGACTTTGAGGAATTTGGAGATCTAGTTCAAGAACTGGTCATGGAAGGCTCAATGAACCAACCGCTTACGATACCACTTGTAGGTCCCAAGGGGTGTGAGTGCAAGGTTTAGAAGGGGGGTTGAATAAACCTTACCAACTTTTCGATTTAGTCCTTTTAAAAGTTCGAGTTGATACTACACACCGTGTCCTAGGTGGACAACCAATTTAGTTAATCAAGAGTTAGTCACTCAACGGACTCGAGCCGTTGATAGAATAACTCACCGTTAAGATCGAATTAGCTCAATCGTGGTTTGTTTTCAAATGGAAGACTTAACACCCTTTTTGGTTTAATGGAGATTTAAAGCTTGATTTAGTACTTAGAAATTATCTAATGGATAGCAAATATGTCAGAATTAAACAAATATGATGCGAGAATTAAAGTCTTTGAAATGTAAATGACACAAAGATTTTTATAGAGGTTCGAAGATGGGGTAATTCTTCTACTCCTCTCTTCTCCAACTCCCGGAGGAATCCACTAGGTATTGATCGATACAAAGTGGTAATCCGGATACAAGTCTTGATCACACAACCGACTTGATCCTTTGGGACTCGATCCGAGACGCCTTGATCACTCAAACAGGCTTCTCGTGCGACTCGGCTTTCTTCACAGAAGCAAATTTGCTTGCTCTCTGACCCACTTGCTTAAGCTCTTTGGATTTGATCACGAAGCCCTCCAAAAGCTCAAGACTTGGTTCAACTCAACCTTCCTACAATCCTTCGTGGAATGTAGACCCCTTGATTCTTCAAGAATTTCCTCTTCAACTCGATTGAAGTTATCTTTCCTTCACGGGTGAGTGTTGGATTGATGTTCTTCGTAGTGTAGGCTTGAGGATTGAGCGTTTAATAACTTGAGAATATTTCGGGCTACAAAATATTTCTTTCTTTGCTTGTATGGTTAAGGTAACCTCAGTAACCTGCGTAACCTTTTCTCGAGTTATTCCTCGGCCTTTTATAGTGATCTTTCAAAAATCGCCCGTTGAAGAGATAGGCTTATTTTTTGAAAGTCACTTGTGGTCGTTGGCTTGTCTTGTTGCGATCCTTGGAATTGCCATTTCCTCGTATGAATTGTTCTTGACTTTTCGAGTTCGACACGGTGTAGTGCTTCCCATTGGTTTATTCTTTTTGCACGCTTCCTGGGATCGAGCACTTGAGAAAGGTAGCATGGAGATATTACTTGTTTAAGTAATTCTCTTGATTTACGTACAACGGATCTTTTTCGATTATCTCGACTTGATTTGCATTTCCTTGTTTTCCCCAGGTGACTTAGAGTCGACTTCCAATCATCGGATAACTCTTCACACTTCAACTTGAGACTTAGCTTTTCTTGAGTTGACTTGACCGATACTCCACTCACCGCATCTCACCGGTCCTTCACGAGTCCCTGTCTTCTCTTTCTTTGCCATACTCAAATTGTCTTGCAATGAGTCTTCCTTCTTGCCTTTCATTGTCTTCTTGCGTGTTTAGTCATAGGTGACTTAACTCACTCACTTGACCACCCTATTTATTACAATACGATCTATAGCAAAAATGGGGTGCCAACTTCCTATTCTAAGTTTTACATGGCATTCATCAAAATCTAAACAATAAATTTCCCAACAGACACGTAAACTTCAACACAATTAAAAGTTTAATGAATTTGGAATTAAGACCTCGTTTAAAACCGATTCACAAGACAAATGCAAAATTTGTGTTGAAGCAAAGTTGGCCAAAGCCCCGTTTCATTCGGTAACGAAAGTACCAAACCACTCGAGTTAATTCATACGGATGTGTATGATTTAAAACTTGTGCAAACTCGAGGTGGGAAAAAGTACTTCATAACGTTTATAGATGATTGTACAAGATATTGCTATGTGTATCTTTTGAAAAGCAAAGATGAAGCTTTAGTAGCTTTTAAAACTTATAAGAATGAAGTTGAAAATCACTTAATTTGAAAATTAAGATGATTCGAGTGATAGAGGCGGAGAGTATGTTGCTCCGTTTGAAGAATTTTGCTCGGAAGCGGGTATAATTCATCAAACGACCGCACTTACTCACCTCAATCAAATGGTGTTGCGAACGCAAAAATCGTACTCTTAAGGAGATGATAAATGCGATGTTGTTAAGTTCCGCTTACCCCAAAACTTGTGGGGAAGCCATACTTTCTCGCAAACTACATTCTTAATAAGATCCCACAAAAAGGTAAAAACGAAACTCCATATGAGTTATGGAAGGGACGTAAACCGTCATATAAATACCTCAAAGTGTGGGGGTGTTTGTTAGATAAATGTTTTTATCAAGATTTTGATGATTTTGTTTAAATAAGTTTTTATACGAAAACAATGTTTATAAAAGTTGTCCAAATACTCCCAATTGATTTAAAATATTTTTACTAATTTTTTGGAGTATTTTTTGAAGTTTATTTTTGACAAAAATCGGACAACATTTCAACTTGGAGGTCGACCAGGTCCGAAAGATCGACCAATGACTGGAGAAATGAAAAACGAGAAATGAACACTCCAGGACTTGAAAAATCAAGAGGAACCGGTCGACCCCCTCCGAATGGTACCTGGATCGCACTAATTAAATCTAACGTTCAAAATTTTCTATAGGGTGACCTGTGCCAGCCTGTATTGTTTTGACAAAAAAAGTTCTCTTTTTGGAATCCTTATCAAGCAAGATTTGCTTTTCAATTTTGTACAATATTTCTACATCTTGTGATCCTATGTCTATGAAGACTCTCCTATAAATAGAGGATGATTTGAAGACGCAAGACACAACACACAAGCATACAATACAACAAGAAATGCAAAAATTCCCCAAGCTTTCATTTTTACATTCTTGTTGTAATAGACTAAGTTCTTGCACTTGCACAATCTTGAGGTCTAGGCTTTTTGTTCTTGATTACACTTGCACTCAAAGTTTGTATACTTCATTTATTGAGTTGTAATCTTGAATTTTTCTATCATGCAAAACAAGATATCCTTGTTAGTGTTCTTGTGGTAAGAATACACTTGGGTGATCTTAGGTGTTGAAGAGTGTGGTACTTTTTTATAGGTGTTGAAGGAAGATTGTGGTAATCTCCTTGAAGGTGTTGTAAGAAGATTGTGGTAATCTTCAAAGGTGGTGTTGTATTAATTGTGGTAATTAATAAAATCTTTTTTCTTTTTTGAAATCCATCCCTGAGATCTTGGGGTGGTAGAGGATTAGGCCCTAGGTGGGTTGAACCTCTATAAATCGAAGAGTGTTGTTTATTTTGCGCACTTACATTCTTGTCATTTATTTGCTCATTCGAAAAAGAGGACGATTTGCGAAAAATCGGCATAATCTATTCACCCTCTAGATTATCGTGAGCCACTTGGACTAACAAGTGGTATCGAACCAAACTCTTTGGCTAGCTGCGTTCGAGTAAAGAGGAAATATCCTTGGCTACAAATGAAGCTTACCTCACCACCGGCGCCTCCACCAATAATCCACCACTATTCGACGCCAACAACTACGCATTTTGGAAAGAGCGTATGGAGTGTTTTCTACAAGGGTGCGGATTTGAAATTTGTAATGTGGTTATTGAAGGAGTTGCTCAACCAACAAAAAATTGGAGGATGGCACCACGACTCCCAAACTGCTCAAGGAGTTCGATGAAAATGACAAGAAGGCTTCTCTCTAAACGGTAAGGCCTTAAATATTTTACATTGCTCTATTACGCCACCGAGTATAATCGCATAAGAGGCATAAGGTCGGCACATGAAGTTTGGGAAAAATTAGAAACCATCTATAAGGGCACAAAGAAAGTGAAGCAAGCAAGAAAAACAATGCTTGTGAAAGACTTTGAAAATTTCAATATGCATTATGGTGAAATCATATAAAAAATGGTGGAGAGGCTTGACAACATTGTCAAGCCTCTTGTGGCTCTTGGAAAGGTCATCTCCGAAGAAGACAAGGTGACCAAGGTATTGAACGCTCTTCCCGGCTCATGGTCCGAAAGGTGACGGCTATCGCGGAAGCACAAAATCTCGAGACACTCAAATTCGATGAGCTCATCGGGAACCTCCTCACCTACGAAGTCTATCTCGAAGGAGAGAAAAATTCCAAACCATCCATCAATCAATCAATCGGGTATGCAAAATATTCCTAAAGGTCTTGATCTTCTTCTAATAATGCATACTATGATATTGATGAGGATGATGAGGAGAAGGCCGCACTTGTTCATAAATTTGCAAAATTTGTGAATAAAAATAAGCGAGAAAACCAAGAGACAACTCGTGTTTTAAATGCGAAAAATCCGGGCACTTCATAGCCGATTGCCCAAAACTCGAGGAGAAAGGAACAAAGAAGAAGAAGCCTTTTTCGAAAAAGAAGCCTCTAAATGCGGAAGTCAAAACTTGGGATGAGCTACTTGAAACAACCGACGAAGAAGGAGAATCCGAACATGGTCTTATGGCCATAGGCAGCTTTAAACAACGAGGTGCGCTCTAATGCTTCATCATCTTCCTTAGTTGATGAATTGCAATGTGATTTTGATGAATTGCAAATTGAATTTCAAAATTTGATTGTTAAATACAAGACTTTGAAAAAGGAGCATAAAGAGCTTAAAATTGAAAAGGAAAAATTATTTACTTCTTATGAATCTCTTGATAAAGCTCATGCTATTACTCTTACTAGAGTTCATACTCTTGAAACCGAAAAAGAATCGCTCACCAAAGATATTGAATGTTTGAAAAAGATGTGCATCGTTTTAACTTAAGTACGGATAAAGTTACAAAACTTTTAGATGCACAAAGAGGTGAGCATTCTAAATTAGGACTTGGCTATAAACCTTTTCAACCTCTTTCAAAGAAAAAAGACTAAGGTCTGACTTTTGTACGTCTAGTAGTGCCCATAATCTTATTTGTTTTTATTGTAGTAAAGTTGGTCACTATGTTAGTCATTGTAAATTTAAGAATAATTTTAGCTTTCTTTGGAGACCCAAATGTCTCAAGACTAACCCCATGGACCCCAAAACTATAGGGTACCTAAAAATAATTCTTTTGTGGGTCATAGGGGCTATAACTACAATGGAAGATTCAAAATGGCTCGTGGACAGCGGATGTTCACGCCATATGACCGGGAGGAGAGAACTTTTTACCAACATCAAGCTCCAAGAAGAGGGTATGGTCATGTTCGCAATGGTAAAGGAAAAATTCTTGGAAATGGAGAAATTGGTAACTCTTTTTCTCTCTTAGTAATGTTCTTTTAGTTGAAGGGCTTAAGTTTAATTTGATAAGTGTTAGCCAACTTTGTGATTCAAATTATGATGTTTCCTTTAATAAACAAAAATGCCTTATTTCCAAAATGATAAAATTATTTGTGAAGCAAATAGAAAAGATAATCTTTACAAAATTTGTACAAGTGATTTGGTTAGTCAAAATGTTTCTTGTCTTGTCGCCAATAATGATTTAACTAGTTTATGGCATAAGCGACTTGGACATGTTGGATATAAAAAATTGCAAACTATTTACAAAAACCATGTAAAAGGACTACCCAAATTGAATTTTGAAAATCTTGGCTTATGTGACACTTGTCAAAAGAACAAATTAGTTAAGAGTAGTTTTAAGCCCAAAAATGAAACTTTCACAACTAAGCCTCTACAACTTCTTCATTTAGATTTGTATGGGGATATTAGTACGGCAAGTCTAAGTGGAAAACATTACACTTTTGTTATAGTTGATGATTTTCTAGATATACTTGGACTTTTTTCTTGCAAATAAAAACGATGTCGTTAATGAGTTTGTTAAGTTGTGTAGACTTATTGAGAATAAAATGAAGATACTATTAAGTCTATTCAAGTGATCGAGGTGGAGAATTTGATGGAGAATTTAGAGTCTTTTGTGAAACCAATGGATATAGTCACAATTTTTCGACTCGAAGGACACCTCAACAAAATGGAGTAGCCGAAAGGAAGAATCGGACACTTCAAGAAATGAGTCGGTCCATGCTCAATGAATTTTCACTTCCAAAATATTTTTGGGCCGAAGCCATAAGTACCGCTTGCTATGTCATTAATCGAGTTTATATTCGTCCTAAAATGAATAAAAATACATTGAGCTTTGGAAAGGAAGAACTCCAAATATTAGTTATTTCAAAATATTTGGATGTAAGTGTTTTATTTTGAATACTAAAGATCAATTAGACAAAGTTGATCCTAAAGCCGATGAAGGAATATTTATGGGGTATTCAACCAAGAGCAAAACATATCGGGTTTACAATAAGACTAGTGGGGTTGTTGAAGAATCCATCAATGTCAAATTCAATGAAGCTTCGGTTGTTGAAAGGATACCCAATGATGAAAGTGATGAAGAGGATATTGTTGAACCCATTGTTCAAGATAATACTCAAAATGATCAACCTTCAAGCTCAAATGTTCCTCAAGAAGACCAAGGTGATACTTCGGATCTTCCCGTAGCATTGAAATTTAAGGAGATCACCCAAAAGATCTTATTATTGGTGATCCCCTTGATAAAGTAATGACTCGAGGAAAATTTGCCGAGAAAACTCTTATATCTCAAAAAGAGCCTAAAAATGCTAAAGAAGCTATTGAAGATGAGGATTTATTTTTAGAAATGCAAGAGGAGTTGAATCAATTTGAAAGGAATGATGTATGGGAACTAGTACCTTGTCCTCCATCTCAAATAATTATAGGCACAAAATGGGTATTTCGGAACAAGCTCGATGACTAAGGCAATATTATTCAAACAAAGGAAGGTTAGTAGCTCAAGGTTATCGTCAAGAAGAATGTATTGATTATGATGAAACATTTGCACCATAGACGTTTAGAAGCTATTCGTATTTTACTTTGCTATTCTTGTTTTAAAATTTCAAGCTTTACCAAATGGATGTTAAATCCGCATTTTTAAATGGTCTTATTCAAGAAGAAGTCTATGTAAAACAACCTCCGGGGTTCGAAAATTTTCTAGGCCTAATGATGTTTATAAACCGAAAAAGGCCTTGTATGGTTTGAAACAAGCACCCCGTGCATGGTATGATAGACTTTAGCTCTTTTCTTTTGCAAAATGGTTTTATAAGAGGTAAAGTTGATACTACTCTTTTGTTTTTGAAAAGGGCAAGATTGCTTATTAGTGCAAATTTATGTTGATGATATTATTTTTGGTGCTACTAATGAATCCTTGTGCAAGAAATTTTCTAAGTTAATGCAACGTGAATTTGAAATGAGCATGATGGGGTGTAGGTCCCAAGGGGTGTAAGTGTAAGGTTTAGAAGGGGGATTGAATAAACCTTACAAACTTTTCGATTTAGTCCTTTTAAAATGTTCGAGTTAATACTTCACAAATTGAGTCCTTGGTGGACAACTAAGTTAGTTAATCAAGAGTTAGTCACTCAATGCACTGACCGAGCCGTTGATAGAATAACTCACTGTTTTTACTAAAGACTTAATTTGACCGTGATATGTTTTCAATTGGAAGACTTAACACCCTTGAATCAAGTTAAGTTTGTTTTAATATTTGGTTTTTAGCACTTGGTTGATTATCAATTGGATAGCAAATTTATGAGCGTAAATTAAAGTAATCTTGAAATGTAAATGACACAATAAGTTTTTATAGAGGTTCGAAGATGTGGTAATTCTTCTACTCCTCTCTTCTCCAACTCCGGAGTAATCCACTAAGTATTGATCAATATACGAGTGGTTAATGACCCGTGATACAAGTCTTGATCACACAAAATGACTTGATCCTTTGGGACTCACCGAGATGCCTTGGTCACACAGTAGCTTCTCGTGCGACTCGGCTTCTTCACAGGGCGGGTGCCTTGCTACTACAACCCACTTGCTCAAGCTTCTTAGATTTGATCACGAAGCCCTCCAAAAACTTGAGACTGGTTCGACCTTGAACCTTCCTACAATCCTCCATGGAATGTAGACCCCTTGATTCTTCAAATGTTTCATTTTCAACTCGATAGAAGTTGTCTTTCCTTCACAATTGAGTGTTGGATTGATTTCCTTCGTAATGTAGGCTTGAGGATTGAATTTGAATGACTTGAGAATATTTTTGGTTACTGATTCGAATGTTAGCTTGAATGTTTGTGGTTCTGAGTAACCTTCTCTCGTGAGTGATTCCTCGGCCTTTTATAGCGATCTTTCAAAAATTTGCCCGTTGAAGAGATAGGCTTATTTTTAAAAGACACTTGTGGTCGTTGGCTTGTCTTGTTGCGATCCTTGGAATTGCCACTTCCTCGTATGAATGATTCTTCACTTTTCGTTTCGACACACAGTGCGTGCTTCCCATTTGTTTATTTCTTTTGCACGCTTCGGGGTGAGCACTTCAAGAAAAGCATATGGAGGTATTACTTGTTTAAGTAATTCTCTTGACTTGTGCAACGGATCTCTTTCGATTATCTCGTCTTGATCGCATTGTCTTAACTTCCCGATTGACTTGAGTCGACTTCCAATCATTGGATGACTCTTCCGTCATTTCAACTTGAGACTTGGTGTCTTGAGTTGACTTGACAGATATCTTCACTCAAATTGTATCTCACCGTACCTTGTCGAGTTCTGTCTTCTCTTCCTTACCACACTCACCGCCTTTGCAAAATGAGTCTTCCTTCTAGTCTCTAGTTGTCTTCTTGCATGTTCAGGGCATAGTGACTTGACTCGGCTCGACCCAGCCCTATCTATTACAATGCAATTTACAATGAGAAAAATGGGTGCCAACTTTCTATTCTAAGTTTTACATGGCATTCATCAAAATCTAAAAATTAATTTCCCAACATGGGGAGCTCAACTTCTTCCTTGGACTTCAAATTAAGCAATGCCAAGAAGGAATTTATATTTCACAATCAAAATATACAAAAGAGCTTTTGAATAAGTTCGGAATTGAAGAAGGAAGAACTGCTCTACCCCAATGGCAACAAACGTCAAGATTGGCAAAGATGAAAAAGGCAAGCCGGTTGATGAATCAAAGTATAGAGGTATGATTGGTAGTTTACTTTATTTAACCGCAAGTAGACCGAATATTCTTCATGCCGTATGCCTATGTGCTGTTTTCAAAGCAATCCCAAAGAATCTCATATGAGTGCCGTTAAAAGGATTTTTCGATATTTGAAAGGCACTATTCAATATGGTTTATTTTATCCAAAAATGAAAATTTTTCTCTTAAAGGTTATAGTGATTCGGATTATGCGGAAATATTGATGATCGTAAAAGTACTTTCGGATGATGTCAATTTCTAGGTGATTGCCTAGTTTCTTGGTTTCAAAGAAACAAAATTGTGTTTCACTTTCAACGGCCGGCGAATATATTTCTCGCGGCTTTTTGTTGTACTCAATTGCTTTGGATGAAACAACTTTAGCGGATTATAAATGTTCTTTTGAAAGTGTTCCTATCTTTTGTGATAACATATCCGCTATAAATATTGCTTAAAACCCGGTTCATCATAATCGTACTAAACATATTGAGATTCGACATCATTTTCTAAGGGATTGTGTTTCAAAACGAAAAATGAGATATCTTTTTGTTCCATCTCAAGATCAATTGGCGGATATCTTTACAAAATTGCTATCTTCCTAGACTTTTGCCTCAATACGAGCTCGGTTAGGCATAATGCATATTGAATAAGGTCTATGATTGAAATTTGCATGTTTTTAAAACTTAGGGTGAAAAATCGGATTTTTGGTGTAAAATTCGGACAGAAAATAGAATCGTGTTCGTGCACGGTCAACGGGATGGTCGATCGGCCGATCAGTCGACCAGTGACGAGGACGATCGCCCTCACCGTCGACCGGCCGCCCTGCTTTCGGCCTTAAAAATGTTTTTGTCCTTTCAAACGTCATTTTGGTTCTTTTACTTCAAAATCAAACCCCTTCACATTTTTCATTCAAAATTCACTCAAAATGATTTTCTTCTTATAAAATCTACATTTTTTAGTTTATGTAACTTCTACTTCATCCATATCATCCAACTTCTCCGATCAATTGGTAAGAATTTCTCCTTTTAATCTCAATTGGGTTGAGCCCTTGAGAATGTTCTTGTATCTTGTTATTTTGATGAAATTCTTGTATTAGTATGTTGTATATGATGATTGTTGATGGATGAATGTTGTTATATTGCAATTGGTGATGAATGTTTTTGGCTTAAATGAATTACAAAGGCGTTATATATATTTATTATTTTATTCGACGCACGCCAAGTGTTCAACAAAATGTTTTACGTGAAAAATTCATCACCTACGTGATTCTCTTGATTTGAAAAGTCTTATAAGCTTATAGAGACATGTTTTATCAATCAAATGAGCTTTTGCAAATTAAATGAGCAAATGTTCCTTTTATTTGGAATTTAAGCTTAAATTTTCAAAAATGCTCGATAAAACGATTAAATTGCACTTTGATATAATTGTATGATATTTTTATCGTGCTAACATTCTTTTGATGATTCCAAAGGGGAGAAATAGGAAAAACGCTCATACGCTCAAAGAAGCAAAAATAAGCTCGCAAGAAAAGCTATAAGCCAGTGCTTTTAAAAGCCAAAAAGTCAGAATAATACTTAGTCCATGTGATGTGTTATGGACTTTTATGCTTGACTAATGTTGTCTTTGTGACAGGGGGCTTTTAAGCTCATGAAATTCAAGCTTTTAGCTTGTAGTTATTTGCTTCTACTTATTTTTGTTATGCATGTTGATAGGGAGCTTGTGCAAAAATGTTTTTGAAAAATATTTGCTCCTATCCTTGTGTGTTTTACTTATGGTAAATTTTGCTTCTAATGGATTGATGCTTTAGACCGAAAATATGTTTCGTTTTTAAAATCGACTTCCTAAAATTGTTTTGGTTTGTAATCATCAAAAAGGGGAGTTTGTTAGATAAATATTTTTATCAAGATTTTGATGATTTTGTTTAAATGAGTTTTATACCAAAACAATGTTTATAAAAGTTGTCCAAATACTCCCAATTGATTTAAAATATTTTTACTAATGTTTTAGAGTATTTTTGAAGTTTATTTTTGACAAAAATCGGACAACATTTCAAGTTGGAGGTCGACCGGTACTTGGAGAAATGAAAAATGAGAATGTAACACTCCGATCTTGAAAATCAAGAGGGGACGAGCCCAGGCGGCGGCCGACTGGTCGCACCCTAGGGCGACCGGTCGGACCCCCTTGACCGGTCGACCCCCATGAACGGTACTGGATCGCACTAATTCTGTCTAACATTCAAAATTTTCTATAGGGTGACCGGTCGCCTCGTGTATTGTTTGACAGCAAAATTTCTACCATTGGAATCCTTATCAGCAAGATTTGCTTTTCAATTTTGTACAATATTTCTACATCTTGTGATCCTCTTTTTGTAGACAAAAGTGAAGAAGGAGGAGCCTATGTCTATGAAGACTCTCCTATAAATAGAGGATGATTTGGAGACACAAGACACAACACACAAGATACAATACAACAAGAAATCTGCAAAATTCTCCAAGCTTTCATTTTTACATTCTTGTTGTAATAGCCTAAGTTCTTGCACTTGCACAATCTTGAGGTCTACGCTTTTTGTTCTTGATTACACTTGCACTCAAAGTTTATATACTTCATTTATTGAGTTGTAATCTTGAATTTTTCTATCATCCAAAACAAGATATCCTTGTTAGTGTTCTTATGGTAAGAACACACTTGGGTGATCTTGGGTGTTGAAGTGTGTGGTACTCTTCATAGGTGTTGAAGGAAGATTGTGGTAATCTCCTTAAAGGTGTTGTAAGAAGATTGTGGTAATCTTCAAAGGTGGTGTTGTATTAATTGTGGTAATTAATAAAATCTTTTTTTCTTTTTGAAATCCATCCCTGATATCTTGGAGTGGTAGAGGATTAGACCTTAAAAGGGTTGAACCTCTATAAATCGAAGAGTGTTGTTTATTTTATGTACTTACATTCTTGTCATTTATTTGCTCATTCAAAAAGAGTGCGATTTGCAAAAATTGGCATAACCTATTCACCCTCTAGATTATCGTAGCCACTGGACTAACAAGTGTTTGGCTAAAGTCAAGTACCTAAGCCAAACAAGTTAGAATTTGTCCGAAGATGATCGATTGTGCTTTCATTGGATATGCTAACAATAGTAGTGCATATCGCTTTTTAGTGCACAAGTCAAAGCAATTTACGATATAAATGAAGGTATGATCATTGAATCAAGGAATGTTGTATTCTTAGAGAATATCTTTCCGAACAAAGAACGGAAAGAAGAAAGTTTGATTAAACGAACTTATGAAACGCAAGGTTACCTCAAAGTGATGATGAAGAGGAAGCAAGACGCACTAAAAGGACAAAAGTAGCTACGTCTTTTGGTCCTGGTTTTCTAACTTATATGTTAGAAAACGAACTCCAAACTATTCAAGAAGCATTGTCTAGTCCAAGCTCCTCTCGGAAAGAAGCTATCAATAATGAGATAGATTCCATCATGCAAAATCACACTGGGAGTTAGTTGATGTCCCACCCAAGTTGCAAACTTTTGGGATGCAAGTGGATCCTTAAAAATAAGTATAAAGCGAGATGGATCTATTGATAAGTATAAAGCCCGTTTGGTAGCTAAAGGGTTTAGACAAAATAAGGATATGACTTCTTCGATACATATTCTCCTGTCACGAGGATTACATCCATTCGTGTTCTCATTGCTATTGCGATCTTGCATAATCTTGGGATACATCAAATGGACGTTAAGACCGCTTTCTTGAATGGTGAGCTTGAAGAGGAGATCTATATGGAACAACCCGAGGAGTACGTTGCACCCGGTCAAGAACGAAAGATGTGTAAACTTGTTAAGTCACTTTATGGACTAAAACAAGCACCTAAGCAATGACACGAAAAGTTTGACTAGACTATGAAGTCAAACGGTTTCAAGATCAATGAATGTGACAAGTGTGTCTACATTAAAGGTACTACAAATGATTACGTCATAATATGCCTTTATGTGGATGATATGTTGATTATGGGTAGTAGTTATGATTTAATCATGAATACTAAGAACATGTTGAAGAAGAACTTTGACATGAAGGATATGAGATTATCGATGTTATATTAGGGATTAAAATCTCTATGACTTCAGATGGAATTGTCTTGTCACAGTCCCATTATGCCGAAAGCATACTTAGAAGGTTTAATGTTTTTGATAGTCCTCCGGCTAAGACACCTGTAGATCTAAGTCTACACTTGGCCAAGAATAGAGGCGAACCGGTTTCTCACCGGAATATGTAAGGGTAATTGGCGATCGATGTACTTAATGAATTGTACACGTCCGGACATTGCATAATCGGTGAGTAAACTAAGTAGGTTCACAAGTAACCCGAGTACGGATCACCGAAAGCCGTGACGCGTGGGTATTAGATATTTAAAGTATACCATGAACTATGGAATACTTTATACGAGATATCCAACGAGTATTAGAAGGATCTTGTGATGCCAATGGATATCGGACACAAAAGACTCCAAGTCCACAAGTGGATTTGTTTTCACAATAGGTGGAGGAGCGGTGTCGTGGAAGTCTTCTAAGAAGACGTGCATAGCTCGATCTGTATGGAATCTCGAGTTCATTGCTTTGGATAAAGTGGAGAAGAAGTTCAAATGGCTTATAAACTTCTTAGAGGATATTCCTTGTTGGAATAAGTCTCGTACTGTTGTGATGATACTCGTGATAGTCAATCGGCAATTGGAAGGGCACAAAGCGGTATGTATAATGGTAAGTCTAGACATATACGTCGGGGACACAATACCATTAGGCAGTTGATTTCGAATGGAGTTATTTCGGTTGACTACGTGAAGTCAAAGGAAAATCTTAGGGATCCGCTTACGAAAGGCATAAATCGAGATCAACTGCATAAACTCTTAAGGGGAATGGGTTTAAAATCCACAACTTAAAGAATGTTCATAGCTGTAACCCAACCTTGTGAATTGGAGATCCCAAGACCTTGGTTCAATGAGACAACTAAGTTATGAATGTTCGGTGAACACTTGAAAAACGTGTTAGCTCATTCTTGATACATCCAAGTGAATGTAAACCTCTTGAATGTGGTGTGGTTAAGTTTAAGACTTTTAATGATTCCTATACCGAAAGGTGGAGTATGGCAGATACTTTCTTCAATAGGAGATCACCTATACAAGTAAGTAATAATGTCCGCTTCAAAGAAACATTTATGAATCTAAGATATGGTCCAGGACCGAAATGGACACAACGTGAGAACAACAAGTGTTAGAGTTGTTATTGTGTAAGTATCTTGTTGTCTCGGTTTACAAAACGGTGGTAGTTCAAGACATCGCGTCACTAAGCGGCCCAATAAATCCTATAGTATTTTTCTAAGGAAGGTTCAAAGCCACAATCTACCTATTCTCGATGCAATAATGATTCGCCGAGACTTTCAAGCGAATCGCATACACGCATGCATTAATTTCATTCATGTGGGGGATTGTTGGAATTTGGTCTTTGAGAAATGGGTGTTGACCCGATTTTGACCAAATAATTCCATTAGTGAAAAATGGAATTAATTTATTTGTAAAAATTCTACTAAGAGAGTAGATGAGAATAACATTTGGAATTTCTCAAAACTGATTCCGGTGAATGAAAAATTAATGCTAGAAGTTAGCCACTTAATACAAATAAATGTATGGAAAATGAAAAAAGTGGGGAAGGAGAAATGCTCCATCCCACATAGGAAAAGGATGAACAGTTTGCACACATAATATATCTCAAGTTGACTGGGTTTGGGCCCTTGGGGCACCCAAGTTTTTAAAAGGGTGAGGACCTACATCCTTGTGGGTTTGGTTCAAAACACACACACGCGCAGCCACTTGCCGCCGCCGGTCGGCCGACCGACTCGGGTCCGATTCGTGGGTCGTGGGCCTGGCTTGGGCCCTTATTCTTTTGGACCAAAAACCTTTAAAATAAATGTTTAATTAATATTTGTAATTAATTAAACAAATTTAATTAATTTTTGTAATTAATTAAAACAGATTTCAACCTGGGAAGAGGTTCGCACCCAAGACGGGGCGGACGCACGACGACCGTGCGTCTGCCATACCGCGAGTCCATGCGCGGTCGGTCGCGTCGGCCGTCGTGCGTCATGCCGCACTGCGCGCGGGCAAAGCGTGACGGGTCGTGGCGCCAGGTCGTCGTCTGTCGATCTGGCAAAATGTGTCTTTTTCGAGCCAAAAGACGTGATCTTTCCATATGGGGCACGGAGGCCTATATTATTCGACCTCTGTTGTTGAAATTAACACACGAAAATCATCGCAAACATAAAATCGGTCATTGCATTCTCGCATATTAACTTATTTCCCTCCTTCATAGCTTGAAAGTCGAAACTCTTGTTGTTCATTTGTAGTTTCGATTTTGTTTGGTCTCGCTAACCTAACCTAAGAAAAGTCGTTGTATCTTAGAGACGAGCGCGAACCATAAGCGCTCGGTATACGAGGCGTATTTCGTCTTGCGGATCGAATACAATTCAGCCTCGACTTAGCCATACACTTATACACTAGCCATTTTCCTAAACCGAAACCATACACTTTTTTAACCTACGAAACTAAAATGGGGTGGGGATCAAACCCTTGATCCGACTACTATCCGATTCCCTTTTAAACATTCTAATAATGTAAAAAGATGACTACAATTGATGTTTAAAAAAATTAGTGATTTTCAAAGAAGAAAATAGTGTAATTTATGTTTCGAGAATGAATGTAGGATAAAAAGAAACATAAAAAATGCATCCGAAATTTTAGGTAAAAATCGAACCAAATTACTCAATACTCAACTTGAAAGTTGTCGTTAATAGCTTGTTAATTTGATACATTTTTTTCTAATATATAAAACTTTGTTCGAGTTCGACTAAAATAGTAAAAAAATTAATATAATATGTGTAAAAATATCAAGTTACTCAAGTTTGATTCTGTTCCTTCAACTAAAGTTTGTTCAAGCTCAATTCGATTAATAATCAAATCAAGCCCAAACACAATTTTAAACCTCGATAATAATTTAAACAAACTTAAACTATACTATGTTTCAACTCTACTCTATTCATTTGTATATCTACCAAAACATAGCATTGAAAAATGGCATGCACTACAAAACTAATTTGAATATAATCTGATAATCATAACTAATATTTAGCAATTAAGATGATTCAAATACAAATTGTTTAATTCCTTTTTTAGTACAAGGTGGATAAAAGAAGATGGCACACATGCATTTAATGAGATCGAACTCGAGTCAATTATCGTCCCGACAATACAATTCTCAACTACCTTAACACAAGTTTGATATATCCCACAAATTGTTTAAATATGTGAAAGCATTCTTTTGTAAATCTTTTTTATCTTCTTAAAATACAGTTTAAATTTTATAAATTATATTTAATGAACTTAATTGTACTATATTAAAATCTAAAATGACATAATTGAACTTTATCCTAAAAAATCGACAATTCAAGTGAAGATATCTCAATGTTATAATGGCTAATTTTACTTTCACCCATAGGCACTGTGCATTTGGCAAAAGACAGGAGAATCAACATAAGGATATGCTTCTACCGTTTCAACTATTTCCTTTGTTTTTCTACACATTCTTTGTTTTTCTACACATTCATTTCACATAGTTATTTTTTTCATTAATATATGTTTATTTATGAGTTTTTCTTTTAAAATATTTGTCTACTTTATATAATCAAACAAAATGTAACCATTGCATTTCTATTTTTATTTATGTAATATTTTCAAAGTATATTTTATATTTTAGTACATATAGAAAAACAGATATATTACATTAATTGTAACCATATTATTTTTTTAATTTTACATCCAAATATAATCTCAAAAACATTTGTCTTCTCTCTTTTCATTTTTATTATCTAAAATATCATTGTTTCTAAAAGCAGAAACAATCACATCATTACCGTCAATCGCAATAATGTGAAATTTGAAGGAGTTGAGGCTGAAAAATTCAACCATCATTGAATTTTTCTGGCATCTTTTAACATGGTGACTATACGTTTTGTTGGGGGATAAAAAAACTTTTCCCAATATTCCTTATTTTTATTATTTGTCGTATTGTTTAATTAATCATTCAATAATATTAATCTCCATAAGATCCATATATAATTATCCGCCAATGCGGCTCATCAAGGTATAAAAAAGGTCCATCAAGGCCTATGCGGTCCATCAAGATATAAAAAAGGTTTCTCCTTATTATTTGTAAGTAATTCTCACAACTGAGTTATTGCAATTAATTACTTGTTTTACGCTATATTCTCCTACTTCCGATACAAACTTGAGCTCGGAGGGGTCTCTTTAGAATAACTCAAAGACTCGTCTAACGTTATCAGCTCCGGAGAAGAAGTTGGATCATTGTTGACTTAGCTAGAATGATCTAACGGTTTTAAGCAACGTGTAGAAAAATCCAACTCTGTTTACATGAAGTACCAACAAAAAAGGAAGTTCCAAAATATCTTTATACAAGTTTGAAGTAGCTTCATAAAATTTAATCTTACAAATTTACAACAGTTTAAAACTATACTACGAGCACACGAGGGACAATATAATATTAATTTTTGTGTCTTTTGGTAATCGTTATATTTTAATTAATTATAATCAATTATCATGAAAATAAACAAATACATACTTGTATAGAAGTCCATTAAGAATTGGTTCTTTTGACAAACCACGTGACAGTATTTATTATGTTTCATTTTTTAGATAATGATTTCATGTTGAAGTATTACTTAAAATATTAAAAAAGAAAGTGATCAAGCTGGAATGATTACGATATTATAAATTGGACTAACTAATAAAATATTTTGCAGCTAAAATAAAGTTGGGTGACTTTTTATCTACTTCAATGATTTTGTAGATCTATTTATCATACTATTTTTTCCACTTAAATTAATGTTAAATTTAACCGTATTTTTTGTGTTGACATTAACAAAAGAATTAAAATGATATTTAGAGAAATTTATTTTAAAATGTACGGGTATTTTAATAAATTTACGCGATCAAAAGCTTTAACACTTCTATAAATGAAGGTACAGACGTGACTGCTTTATGAAAGAACAACAAATAGTACTCATGATCAATTAATTTGTACTTGGATCGTATACATTTGAATACGAACACTTTTCCATATTGAGTGGAAGCACCAAGGACATGGACAAAAAGATTTTTTGGATTTAAATCACATTGGAAGGCTCATTAAATTTTAATGATGTCGTATAAAACGTCGTCTACCAAATCCAAGAAATTATTACTCATATTCAACCTCCTAAAAACTAATAGAAAAAAAAATACTATAAACTCTTGACTCTTCCACTATTTTACATGGGTTTGAACTTTCACATGATCCATCTTATGCTTTAAGAATGCGTCACGATTTCTGCAACAAATTAATAAGACAATTTTATGCCTTTGCTATCTGTAGCATGCTAATTGTTGAATCTTTTGTCGAGATTCTCACATCACGCATGACCTCTTGTTTGTGCACTTTTTTTTAATTATAGGTTGTTTGATTTGCTAAGTTCAATTTTGTTGAGCGAAAAGTTAAATTATTATTTTGCCCACATAAGATAAACTGGAAATAATCAAAACGTGCACAAACAAAAAAAAAAAAAGCGTGTAAATGCATGTGACAAAATTACATCATAAAACTCCACAAATTGAGGGGCTCTAGATAGCAAAATGCAGAACTCGTGTAATTGAGATGACAAAATGTAACAATGAAAAAAAAGTTTAACTCCCAAAATGCAAAAATTGTTATAATTTGGACCAGCATTTTTACACCTATAAATTTTTTTAACCTATCTATACATTTGTTGCTCAAATTTTTAAATCTTGGATACAATTCAAGCAAAATACGTTTTAACCAATGACTCAGACTCATCACAACCCCACATTTTCTCATTGTAATCATAAATTAAGATCAGGGTCGTTCCTATAATTTAAAAGGCCTAGTGCGAAACGAAAAAGGAGTCCTTTATATTCATATAAAAAGTTAAAAAAAACTAATAAAAATAAAATAATGAGCATTATATTTTTATTTGGACATTTCTACTACTACAAAAAAAAGATACTTTAATATCATTACATCATAAATTTAAAGGGGAAAAGTTATCAATACAGATCTCCTTACATTTTGAAACTGATTCTGCCGCTGCTTAGGTAAAAAAAAAAATTAACTTTGTATATGTGGAGAATTGAACAAGCATACTCGATTAAGCAAGAGAGAGCACAAAATACTGCGCCTAAGAGTTCTTTTATCATAACTAATATTATTTATTTTACTTCATGTTTTATTCCGTCCTGCCCTAGGTAAAATGGGGCTCGGGAGCCCTCGCCGGAGAGGGGCTCTGCATTGCCGCCGCCTTGCCGCCCCTAGAACGGCTCTGATTAAGATTTAAGCAATTTTCACTACATACAAATTACTCCCAAAAAAGGAAAAAAAAAAAAAAACTAGAACCACATAATCCCAAAAAAATCTCACAATAAATGAACCAATTTCCCTTTTCATGAGGAATGTTAGAAACAGAAAAAGTGGGTGTCAATATCTTGGACGATTATTACATCATGTGCAATTTGGAAAAGCAAACAAAGATCAAAACTGGGGAAAAGGGACATGGGATTGTTTATCACATGGTGTGAGGATAAGAAACAAAAATGTAACTCTCCATTCTGTCTCTTTAATGCTCATAAAAGTCGGTAGGTCGGCAATGCGTGAAAGAGAAATATTGGCCCATCCATGTTTTTGCTATTTGTTTGAACATGCAAAAAAAAGTGCTACAAATGTTCAAGACACTATAAGAAAATTCCAATTTATCGACGAAAATTACAAACATAAATGATTTTGTTCCTAAATTTTACAATTACCTACGAGAATACCAACAAAATAAAAAAAAATTATATTTCTAAAAATATACTGACAAATTAGCGACAAATTACCTATAAAAATCTTGTTGGTATTTACCAACATTTTAGATTATGTAGGTAAATTTTTTTACCTACAATGATTTTTTACACTTTACATTTATCTTAATACTTACCTACATAATTTTTCTATAGGTAAATCAATTTTCTCTTGTAGTGAGAATACAATTTTTTTGTTTTCTTCGCTATTTTGTAATAAAAATACCGATCAATTTTCAATTCTACTTACACGATTAAATTAAGGTAAAAAAACAAATTACCAGGGATAATTTATATAGTAATTATTTACATATTAATTAAAAGTTGTTAGGTGACTAGCTACCCAAGAAATGACATAATGATAACTTGCACGAGTTAGAAAGACAAATGAAAAATGTAGTACAAAAATTTTGAAGTCAGTGGATGGATCTAAAATTGTTTTGGTTTTGGAGTTTTGGCAATTCAAGGACCACTATTCTTTTCTCCTTTTAGAGGTGTCATAATGTTTCAAAATATATTTATCATGAATTTTTTGAAGGTAATTTTAAAATTCTGGTTTCATGAAAAATGAACGAAATTTCAAAAATGGAGTTTGCTTGAATTTGAGACACTGATCAGTAGTAGCGTCTGAGAAGAAGGATACACCATGCTGAATTTTTTAAGGACTTATTACTTAATGGGGAGCGCTATTAACACCCCCAAAACCTATCAATACTTCTCTTTATTCTTAATACACCTCCACTCCTTTTTAAATATAATATATTTACTTTATACACCCCCAAATCTTTTCCTAATTTACCCTTTCTCAATTAAAAACTTAATAGAATTGTACATTTTTATCTACACCTCAATTAAAAAACTAATAAAATTATGCATCTTTATTTATACCTCAATATTATATTTCCATGATACTCATTATGATTATTGATCGTGCTAATGTCGTTCTTGTCCGTAAATGTTGGTACCATTAATGGCTGCATCATTTCTAACACTACATAAGAATTCGCAAATGTTTATGGTACTACTGTATTTTCTTGAATTTTATGAAATTATCGCTATGACATATAACGTTTTATTTTGTAAAGTAGTTACGGTGATATAGCATAATTAAATTTGAAAAAAGAAAGAAAAAAAGAACAGGTGGAAATAGACTCTTGTTCCAGCGATATTTCTAAATAATTGATAAACTTTTTGCCGCATTGACTTGGTCCGCAGGTTTTAGGCCTTTTCTCTTATGAGTATTGTGGAAATATAATATTGATGTATAGATAAAGATGTATAATTTTATTAGGTTTTTAATTGGGGAAGGATAAATTGGGAAAATGTTTGAGGGTGTATTAAGTAAATATATTATATTTAAAAAGGATTAGGGGTGTTTTAAGAATGAGGGTGCATTGATAGATTTTGGTGGTGTTAATAGCATCTCCCTTACTTATTAGACCCACTAAACTCGTTTTATAAACTGAAAAATATTTAGAATTGTATATTTTATGCTTTTAAAACTTTTTAAAAGAATATACCTTTCATATGATAAATCATAATATATTATATAAATAAAAAATAAAAAACAAAAATAAAAGTAAATGGACAGGAAAAAGCCCAATTAATGCTCATTTATACTATTAAAACTTCCCCCAATTAGGGTGGCCCAGAGTCCGGGTCAAAGCAAACCCATTGCAATCCAAAGTTATCGTTTAGTGGGTAAAACAGACATAGGAACTGACGGGCCCATTTGGTGGCTCAGCATGTCCACTATAGGCCCATTTTTGTGTCTCAAGAAATCGGTTAGTCCTTAATTATTACCCAAATTAAATGTATAAACAGCGGGTCCCAAATTCCAATTTAAGTAACATGCCCTTCCAGCCCAAAAGCCACCTAATGGACTTCGAAATTCGATACCTGTTATATATCCAATCGCTGTTTACTGGGCTTTTACTGGATTTTAATTTTTAAATTGAAATGATTACATGTCATTACATTTAGAATTAATATACTCTATATACTAAAAGAAAAAATAAATATGCAACATATCATTCTCCTATATCCACGTGGAAAATTCACATTTATCCATATAATAATCCTAAATATATATTTTTCAAATATAATCTAAATATATAATCTAAAAAGTAACATTAAGCCAACAATCAAGACCTCTATCGATATAATCTTATTTTTCTGGTAAATCAAAGATTTTGTAGGTTGTTTTTTTAATCTAAAAGATAAAAAATAGATAATAAAATGAAGGATTATATTTATACAATCTTTTTTTCCATGTACATGATATATATTGACAAGTCAAAACTCAAATAAATAAATGTTCAAATTTATTAATAATAAATTTGTTTGTTGCTTATCAAATATCCTGCAAGTTTGAAGGGAACAATTAATATGATACTATTCTAAATTCTGTATTTTTTTTGGTATTTCACTATTTCTAATCGTAATTTGAATATCCTATAACTATCACAACAAATTTGTAACACCAAGACTTTGTCTTTTAACAATCCAGTGCAACACACCGTTGTTGTTCTAGTAATTCATTAATAAAAAAATCATCAAAAATTAATCAATAAGCAATAAATTGATATCATTACAATATGCGAATGCTTTCAGTTGTAGGTGAAATTCATAAACTTTCATAATTTTAGGATCTCTGTTATGGATTAAACTTTAGACATTCTATTTGACAAAACCCAATCCAAACTAAATTCAGGAATTAATATCATTAGAACTGAAGTGAATTTAACATTTTAAAATTTTGATATATTAATTCATGATAGGCTATACAAACCCAGTGATTGCCTATTATATGTACTAGAAATCCACCCGTGCGATGCACGGAATATATATTAAGTGAAGATAATATTAATATTTTATTTATTTTAATTATTAATTTCAATAGATTATTTAATTGTAAAAGGCCAAATAATCATGATTAAATAATAAGTGAGTGAATAATAATAGAAGACTTCCAATTAAGTGATAATTTTGACTATACATCTAGCTTGAAAACATGAGAGCCACCTTAATTTATCTATGTATCTATTTTTTCCTCCCATTGAAGTAAAACAAAACATATTGTTATAGCTTCGTATATTTTAACGAAAGTGTTTAATGCATTTGAAAAATAAATTAAATTTTTTTATTTAAACCATAATAACACTTCAGATCTATATATATTTTTATTTAAACCTCTGAGTATATTTTGAGTTTAGAGTCTTCGTTGGCCATTAGATTTGATTGGGAAAATAGAAATTAAAAATTATTTGGTATAAATGTTTGCTTCGGATTCTCGTATATAACAGAAAAAGTTTTTTTTTTTTTTTGTTCTAAATTATCTATTTATTATAACTTATAAGAATGTTAATTGGAGCAAAATATTATAATATGCACCTGAAATTATTTGCCTTTTTTATTAGAAAAATTTATGTGGAAATATTTCAGATCTATAGTCTTTTGTAACCTCTCTATCGTGAGCCTTAGCTTTTGATCAATGAGGTTTCGGTAAATATTGTCTAGTAGTTTGATCATGTATATTTTATTATCCAATCGAGATTCTTGCATTTTGGTTATTTTCGTTCGACATTTGTTCAATATATTTGTTGAATATCTTTTTCATATTGAACAAAAAATCATATCTAAGTCTTTTAGGAATTTCTGAATATTTTTTTTATTTTTAAGACTATTTTCGTCAAAAAATATAAATGATATCTATTTTCCCTCACGTGTATTGCTCTATTTTGATTTCTACTAATTTTCGAGAGAAAAAAAAGATATAGATATATACTATTCCAATTGATCTGAGTATATTTAATATCAAATCGTTCTGGGTCTAATTTTTGAAATTTATAAACTTAAATTATATGTTATAATCTAACAAATTATAAATAACGTCGATATTTTGGGCCTTTTCAAGCTATACAATTTAATTTATATTATTATGCTCTTTTGTTTGAATTTTATTTTGAAATGTTCGTTTAGACTTTTTCTAAGGGATAGAAACTCTGATATAGTGTTCAAATGAAAACTTTACTAACACATATAACCACATCACCCTATGTTTTCAGGATGTACTATAGATAATAATTAGATGAGGAAAAAAATTGCATCAAAAAACTATTGATTATTTAATTTTTTTTCTTAGTACATCCTTATTTTTAAAATATCTTTTCCGTATTGTTTTTCTAATAAAATTCATTTTAGAAGTACAAATAAAGGCATGATTCATGAAGAATGAAGTTCACGTACCCTCTAAATCATGAAATATGCTCTAAAATGTAGGCACTTGAGTTATTTATTGATGACACACGAATTAAGCGAAGCTTCATTACCCATTTCACTTTGCCAAAATTTATATTCTTAACTAAACTGAGTAAGGGCGTCATTTAATGATTGTTGTTTATGTTAAATTTGAAAATGGAGGATGTCTGCAGTATGCAGAAAGTAATTTAACTTGCAGGGATGACAATTGGTATAAGTTTTAAAATTGCCATCGGGGATATTTATACTACATATAAGCTGCTATATTAATGACATATTTATATTACATGTGCAATTAAATTTAATGTATTAGTTGGACTTATATGGGAATGATATTGTACTTATTCCAATGACATTAATAATGGCAAACTAATTCCAAGACACTTATGTTGTAACATGTTTTTATTTATTTGAATTAATTATTTTTAATGTTTTTATTTTATGTATAATGCAATATAGGTGTATTGTAATTCCAATGAAATTATATTTATATTTTCTAAATGTATGGTATTCCAAATTGAACTCAATTTGTTTTGTATTAAATTTTACTAACTTCGATATTTTATTTGAAATAAAAAAACTGATTCAATAAATTATTGACATTAATTAAATATTTATCAGTAATTTGTAAAAATAATTTCCTATTCAAATTGATTTAATTAAAAGAAGGAAACGAAAAAAATTGAAGGGCCATCATCGGGCCCAATTCAACATTGTTTTTGAACTTGACCCACAACATGAAAAAATGCAGGTGAGAGGTGACATACAATAAATTTTTGTAGTTATGGAGCAACTAACACAATTTTCAATAAAGCATATATATTGAACTCTGTAAAATTAAAAAAGTAAAGCCAGAAAATATTCCAAAATTAGAAAGTGCATTTTGGCGGGAAATGTTTAGAAATAGCACTTTCTTGCTTTTATATATTATATAGATACCTCGTAATTTGGTTATTCAATTCTGAAATTTTATTTAACAATTTTGTTGTTACAACTTAATTCAATATTTTTTTAAATCAATTGCCTCAATATATAATAACGTACTGTTAAAATTCTGATCTTGGTCTAGGTTTTTGTCTAAGATTTTACAACCTTTTTTGTCTTGGTGTGTTGGTACTTGTTTCACTCTATATATATTGTTTTAGATGAACCTTGTTCTCTCATTACTAGGTATAATCTTAATTGGATATTATTGATCATATTGAACTATTGAAGTATTGAACTACTTTCTGTTTAATTAAATGTTTCGAAAGTAAAATAAAATTCAGATTTGGGCCTTCCGTTCATACTATTTTTTTGTGACAATTTTTTGTTTTTGTTTTTGTTTTCCCACAATCATGATTTTCTCTATAATTATGAGAAGAGTTGTGTGTAATTTTTTATTGTTGCCAAATTAGTGACAACATGAATAATATTGTCAAATAGTGATTGTGGCAATTATTGTATCACTGAATTGCCACTATAGTCAATAGTGCAACTTATAAATAACTTTTGAATAAAAAAATCAAATAATGACAACTCGTTTATATGCAGTGCGTCATGATCAAATTGTAAAAAATATTCTCATGACATAATTAGAAAACTATTGATCTTGCTAATTAAGTATAAATCAGTAGTGATTAATTTAATATATATGAATAGGTATCAACGACCAGCTATATAGCTTCACCGTTAATTTCACCTTAGTTCTAATAAAGTATTAGAATCAATTCATTTATATAATAAGTAACTTAGAAATTTCAAAGGAGAGGCCAAAAAATGGTGAATATAAAATAACACAATATTCTTAATCGACGATAAACACGATTATCGGCATATTTCAACGAAAATGATGTTCATAATACACAAATTATTAGTAAAATTTAAATGTATTACAAAAAAGACAACCAAGATTGGAAGGGGATTAGTGTGTGGCATCGATCCATGTACGTATGAACAAAATAATCATACACACGGATTCCTAATTTGGCATTTAAAAGAGAGCCTAAACGAGATAAGTTCGCCACTAGCTATCCTCAAAAATAAAAACTAGAATATTAATTAATGATTACGATGATCAGACAAAAACGATAATTATAGGATGCAATTAATAAGATTCCATGTCTTGATCATGTGGATGCTAATTAATTGAGACAGCTGATTGTGATGTCTCAAACTCAAATCCCTGATTAAGAAAAACACTAGCAATCCACAGCTCCAAGTTGTGTAGGTTTACATCCATTTCCTCTTCCATAACCTGCTTATTTCATTAAAAGATAATAAATAAATAAATAAATAAATAAATAAATTCATCAGATTCGGTACCCTGAAAAGAAGCTCACACTACAAGAAAAAACCAATTTATGTACTAAGAAATCTATAGGTAAATATTAAGAAAACTGTAAAGTGTAGGTACATATTTACCAATCATTGTAGGTAAATATTTACCTACAAAATCTAAAACTGTTGATAATTAAATACCTATAGTATTTCTGTCGGTGAATTTAAAAACTGTCGGTGATCTACCGATATTTTGTCGGTATAATTTGGAAAAATTATTCTTTATAGCTTGTAGGTATTTTGTTCCTATAACTATGAAATTTATTAACAAAATCATTTCTGTAGGAAAACTATGTTGGTAAAGCGGAATTTTCTTGTAGTGTAAGGGTTAATTAATAAAATTACCTTTTGGTTCTGAATTTTGCTTAATTCAAAAAACACAAATCATCCTTCAGAATTACAAATACTCTAGACGTTTCTTTTTATTTTACGAATTGCATTTTCAGAAGGGTATTATTAGGTAAATACAAGGGTCATTACAAAAGTTATCCTTGAGGTTCAACTTAATTAAGAAAAAATCTTTCAAAATCACAAGTACTCTTTAGATATTTCCTTTTATTATACAAATTGCACTAAGTACGTATTTGTTAGATAAATACAAATCTCACGGGTTTTTTTTATTGCAATTTTGAAATACATGCAACTGGAGTTTTTCGTAATTATGCTAAACATTAGAAACATTATTTTTAGCAGTTATCCATTTAACTAAAGAAAAACCTTATGCATGTGATGGAAAAAGAATATAATATTCTTACATGCAAAGTGAAGGTCAAGACATAATTATCAGCAGCAGCACCCAAATTGGAGGACTGAACATTGAAACTTGTAAGAGATTCAAGTGCCTTAAAAAGGGACACAGCAACACCTTTCCCTTTGTTTGAAACTATTCTCACATAAAACCCTCTTTCCTCTACTTGAAACACATCCATCTGCACCAATATTTATTTTTGCATTAGTATTAATTGCTTAAAAATTTATAATGAGTCATTTTTTTATGTAGAGAGTAAATTTTTAATAAGTTGGGAGAAGTGGTTGGAGGGGAGGAGATAAATTTCAAAGAAACTGAAAGATACAGTTCGAACCCTGATCAACACCCTTACAAAAGGTGAGCGATACCAGATGTAGACGAGTAATTAAAAAGCCTTGAATTATATTTTAAGTACCTTAAAAATCTTCTTGATTATGGGATAGAAACTTGTAGCATTCATTTTCTTGGCATTTTGAGTGTTTCTAAATTTGTCACCTCCTCCATTCAAAGATGACTCAAGACCAGCAATCTCAGATTTGAGCTTCTTTGCCTGCGTTTGTAAGTCTTGCACATACAAAACGGCGTCGCCTACTATAGAAGCTTTATCCATCTGCACACCAAATATTCATGTCACATTTTTTTTATCACAATTAAGTTTAATTAATTGAAATTCCATTTTGAAGCTCTAGTGTAGTAATAAATTATGTTTAATATAATTTAGTTTACATTAGTAGTTTAGTAGTACAATATTATGTAAGCATAAAAATAAAATATAACATGATTGCCTGGCATTAATTTTAGCGTTAATTACAAAAATACCCTAAGATTCAATCTAATTAACAAGAAAACTCAAACTATATTTTAAAATTAGAAATACTGTCCTGATTCTTTCAAAAACAACAAATACTGCCCTCATATTTGTCTATATTTTACAAATTACATAAAAGAGTATATTGTTAACCAAATATAAACATTAAGGGGTGCTCGTAATATTTTAACGGGGTATTTGTAATTTTAAAAAATAACTGAAGTTTATTGTAATTAGGCTAAACCTAAGGGATAGTTTTGGTAATTTACCGGTTATTAAGGATTCAAAGCAATGTTCATATGATAAGCTATTAACTAGTCTGGACTCAAGACTAGTTCATGAAAGCTGACACTGCAATTTGTTTGGTTTTTTTTTAAAGTTGACATTGCAATTGTTAGATGATAATAATTACATAGATATAATATTAAATATTTTCAAAAATATACACTTGACAACCATCAGTACGAAAATTGAGTCTTCAAAAAAAGTAAAAATTAAACTAACCTTAGTAATATTAGGAACCAATGAACGCAACGCGTAGAGCTTCTCTTTCATTCGTCCTCTCCTCCTCCGCTCTGAAATCAACGTTCTCGATCGATCAACCTTATTACCGCCATTCTTCTTATTCGTCGGCGTATTGTTTCCTGTGGTAGTCGTGGTGGCAGAGGATTCATTCTCATCCATTATTCCCTCTTCATCTTCTTCATCATCCACCAGCTTTTGGCACTCATTTTGTAAACCGAAACCCGCGATATCATTATGATCAGCTGCATTATGGCCCATTGCACCGTCGAAATCAAACAACGTCGGTGTCGTTGGCGGGAAAAACTGGCCGTCAAGATTGTTACAAACACCACCGTTAACAATATTTTGGCTATGATCAAAATTATAGCCTGGATTATTGAAATTGACCACGGGTTCGATCTCATTCTGATCTCCACGAATGAGATCGATGAATTGGTCGATATTGGCTTCATCCATGAAATCAATCAACCCGAAATCAGATGCATATTGGTGAAGTGGTAGCATTCCAGTTTGGTCAACTCTCTCCATTTTTGATGTTTGTTTGACTTTTTTTCGTGACTGGTTTAATTGTGGGGTTTTTTGAGGTATTTATAGTATGGTGTGACGGGATAGAGTTCGGTTTATGTCGTAGTTATATGTTGAGTATTTAAATCGAGAAGGGTGTTCGGAGTTGACAATGTTACACTTAAAGATTAAACTAGTTGCCATTTTTTTAATCGTATATTTATAAATTAGTAATTTGTTTGACATCAGTTTTAGATCTGATTTGATCTTGATTCCTTTATGGATTCTCCAGTTGTGTTATATATTTGGAAGCTGGCCCGCAAATATAGGCCCACAAACAAATTTTTTCTTTTTGTCTTTTTGTGTTTGGCGATTAGTTCCGGAAAACAATGACATGTTGATATCATCGCTTCCATCAAATCGCTTCCCGCATATACGCGATGAAGATTTAAGATTTGGTGAAACTCATACTTGAATAGCATCCGTGTGGGTTCGATTCGGGGAGAGATCGTTATTAGTAGATTGGGGGTCGAACATAATTGTTCTCTTTACCTGGAGGATCTCGGTTGTACGTCAGCACCCGCCGTAACACCGCCGCTGCGTGCACATCCCGTGGTTTACCTTGGCGGCAGCAATGAGGAGCCGGAGCTGTTGTCCTCAGGCATAGTCAGGCGTAAGTCTGGAAGCTGAGTTATCAAAAAAAAAAAAAAAGAAAAAAAGAAACTAAATTTACAAGAATGTATCGAATTTTAGAAGAATTTATAAGGGTGTTGGATGAACAACTCTAATCAAGAAATTTTAATATTAGGAATATTTTTATTGCACATAAACCTATAGTTAAGTTTTAATAAACGATTGGAGAAAGAGAATATTGGTAGCAAGATGACGAACGGCAATGCAAAGATTATTACTAGTGATATTGATGGGTGAAATACTGTGTTTTTCATTTGTACTCGTGGAAGGTTAAATCATCTTTTTAGAAAAAAGTTAAGAGTGAAGACCCAATTGTTAGAGTTACTAAGTATCAAATGACTCATGTTTAAACTTTAGATGATGTGATCATTCAATATGATATCATAACTATGACCCAGAGATATAGCACCATAGGTGACAAAAAATTTCCCGCGTAGAACAAAGACGGTGAGCCCCAAGTAAACAATGAAGTATTCAATGGGCTTTATTGAACAGCTCCCAACGACAATTAAAATGAACAGAGAATCAGATAATCGTTTGAGGGGAGAGGATTGTTTAGAAGTGCGAACAAAGTCTACATTCTTTAAATATAGGAAAGGTCTTGAGTTTATAAGATGACAATGTCTACATTGGTGTGGGCCTTTTCGGTAGAAGCCCCCCCATCCCCCCCTCCTCAAAACATAAGGATTTAGACCTAAAGCCGGCAATATACCAACACTAATAGAAACTGAATTTCACCGACGGAAAATTCCGTCACAAATAAGTTTACCGATGACACATGGCAGAACTGCAACTTACTAACAAATCAGATTGTCTGTTGTTACGATCTCTGATGGATTGTCGTCAAATCAACAAAAGAACTCGATAACACTTTAACGACAAGTCGCCTAAAACTCCATCGCTTAACTCGGTGGCCAATTTTATGTCAGTAAACACTATTCGTTGGCAGGTTAGGGAGAAATGTCGAACTGCTGATGGATCATCGATGTCGTTGTCAACTGATTCCATGTTGGCAAACGATATTCGTCGGTAAGTTAAGCTGACATGTAACGACCGACCATTAACAGATCACGACGAAGTTTTACCAACAGATTCCTTTCGATAGATCACCGATAGATCATGGGGCGCAATGAAGCGTGTCGTTATCCGAGATTTGATTTATCCGAAATATCCAACAAATCACACCAGCAAGATGATGACAAATAAATAAATGGCATATACAGAAAATAAAATGCACACAGAGATTTTACGTGGTTCGGCAAAACCCACCAACGTCCATGAGAAGTTTCCGTTATTTACTAATAAAGTATTTCCCGGTACAAGAAAAATACACTTCTTGAGTTTTATGGACCAAACCCAAGAATATAAGATTCGTACAACCACTTTATTAGCTATCAAAGAACACTCTCCCCAATAATGCGTGTAAAATATACGTACATTTAAGGACTTATTTTGATATATAATTGATGTATTTACACGCATATTTAGTATGTTTTACTTGGTTTCTCTTGTTGGGCGTGATAATGCGTATTCTTGTAACTTCTTACAGGAAAGGAGCTAATTTTGGAAATAAAACGATATCACGTTCCAAAGTATAGGTCAAGAGCTAAGGTACGAGAAAATATGTGAATGAGAGAAGCATGGACGATCAAACAAAAGGAAATTTCCTTCAAAAACGTCCAAATGCGCTAACAGTTTTCAGCACTGGCAGGGTTTAGTATTTTGGCTACAACTTTCTCTACAAAATTGATATTAAGGTGATTTTAATGAATATGGAAAGCTAAGATAAATGGATACTACTTTCATGAAAACCCAAGGAGCATATTCGGACAACAACATGGACAAAAATACGTCACACGACTGGACCGTGAAAATACCCGTGGAAAAAATAGACGAAAACATGGGACGGAACTAAGCCGCACTGCCGGACCGCGTGAGACCCACATGGGCGTGTGGTATTGGGCAAACATCCACACAACCTTGTGGTGCCACATGGCCAGGCCATGTGGAACTCTGCAGACGCGTTTTTCCAGAGTTCTTTTCCCGTTCCAACTCTACAAGTGACCTCTCCAAGCATCTATTAAAGTGACCCAAGGCTTGCACGAAATTTCATCATCTAAAATTCATTCATACACAATACAACACATCAAATTACGCAGAAACACAAGATTCGAAGTCTTCTGAGAGAGGAGTGTTAGGTCGCGAAGAACACAACAAGACCTTTCGTATCTACGGGAGCACAGGAGTTTCGAAGGCTTAGGAGGGGAATCCATTCTGACAAGAAAGGATTTTCTTTCTATGTCAAGATCTCTTGTTTGTGCTTAAACGATGTCATAATGTTGATTTTGAATTTGTCTATGAATTTGTTATCAATGTTTGACTAATCTTTCGGATCTTAGGGGCATAATCAAAACCTTGGATTCATGTTAAATCTTGATTAATTGCTTTCTTAATTGATTCATGTGTTCTATTTTATGAATTCGAGTGCTTATTTATAATTGTCGATTATCTGATCAATAATTTACATGTCGATTATCCATGACTAAATGCACACGGACATGTTAACGCACACGACCCGACCATGCAATCTGCTCCTCCAGTTTCCAATTTAACGGACAAGCTCTCGGCTTCACCGAAACTATCCAGGTAAGTACTCTTTATGCATTACTCTTGACTTTTGATAATTTTCTCATATATTCGGGACGAAACATATTTTAAGTTTGGGGGGGTTGTCAAGAATGTGTAATTTAGTACTCTTGCATTTTGCATTGCATGTAGAGCATTTTTGCATTAAAATTTTTTGATTTTTTTTTATATTTTTTATCTATATATATTTTTTTAGCACGTTTATCGCTTTAGCACGTTTAATTGCTTTTGTGTGTGATTTTTTTATCAAGATTTCAAGATGCCCACTTAAGTATGATTTTACTATGAGCATTTAATTGAATAAGATAACGTACTTCTGGGAATAATATGATGAATTGTTGGGAAGATGTCATTTATTTGCTTACCATTAGTTGAGAAAATTGGGTATTTGAGCATGTTGCGAAAAATAAGCATGTGAGCTTTTGTGCCTTAAACTGTTTTATATTATGCATACTTATTTTTTCTTGAGTGTGTCATTCATGATTGCTAGAACTCTAGAAGTTGCTCTGGTATATTCATTGAAGCCATGTGTGTGCAATTTTTTGAACATGATTTAAGGCCATCTTTGTTTAGCCTACTTAGCCTAAAAAGCCTACATATGAACTCATGATTCCCTAGTTAGGCAATTTTGAGCCAAAACTTTTTATTGTTAGTCACATTGATCTTTAAAATTGAGAACATGATTTAGTCCCTGAAATTTCTTGAGCTTAAAGAAAATAAATAAGTTTAGGGGAGATGCAGTGAAATTTATGAAAAAGAGAGGAAGTTGGCAAAAGAAAGAGGGATGAGCAGTATCTGGGTAAATGAAAAAAATACATGAAGCTCGAAAAAAGAAAGAAATATCTCTGAAAAAGAAGAGAAAATCGAGTAAAGCAAAAGAAAAATTCTGAAAAATGTGAAAAAAATTGTGAAAATAAAAGAGAGCTTGAGGCTAAAGAAGAAGAAAAAAGGCAAAAAGGCCTAAGAATGAAAAAGGAGAAATAAGGATGGAATTGAGTCGAAAAAGAAAATATTTTGAAAAAAATGAGTATTATACTGAAACCGGGTTGGTGAATTGCAAGTCTGTGCGCGTAAATTCTATTTTCTCAAGCCAAGTCACTTAAATCCAATTTTCCCTACCCTTACCAAAGAGCCTACATTACAACCAAATGAAAAGTCCCTTTTAATTCTTAGATTGTGCACATAAAAGGGGTTGAGATGTTGGACGATTCGTAAGCATATGCCAGTTCTACTATCACTGAATTGAATTTGAGTATAAACACTATCCATACACTTTTGAGAGTCGAGTGATACACTATATACTTATGAGTCGCGATGTCAAGTACCCAAGAGAGTATTGACTATGCCGAGTTTATGAATGATGACTTCTTGATTATAAATTACATGGTTTTCTTGAGTATGGAGTCGATTGAGATTCAATGTTCATAGTGTTCTTGTGTGTTCTTTTTACCCCTTAATATTATTTTTATTAATTTGCTCGAGGACGAGCAAGATTTTTAAGTTTGGGGGATTTTTATGCGCGTAAAATATACGTGCATTTAAGGGCATATTTTGATATATAATTGATGCATTTGCACACATATTTAATGTGTTTTACTTAGTTCTCTTGTTGAGCGTGATACTGCGTATTCTTGTAACTTCTTACAGGAAATGGAATTAAATTGGATATAAAACAATATCACATTCCAAATTATAGGTCAAGAGCGAATGCACAAGCAAATATGTGAAGGAGAGAAGCATGGACGATCAAACAAAATGGAATTTCCTTCAAAAACATCCAAATGCACTAATAGTTTGCAGCACTGGTAGGGTTTAGTATTTTGGCCATAACTTTCTCTACAAAATTGATATTAAGGTGATTCAAGTGGATATGAAAATCTAAGAGAAAGGGCTACAAGTTTCATGAGACCCCAGGAGCACATTTGGACAACAACATGGACAAAGACACGGCCTACTGACGTCATCATGACGTCATTATGACATCATAAATAATAAAGAAAAATAAATAGGTGGAATATCAAACAGTGGATTTCAGATAAGAAGAAGAAACGTCATCCATGACGTAATCAAGACAGTTGTCCCGACAGCTTTATAAAAGCAGGAATCTACTTTAACAGGTGTCCAGACAAGCTTTGGAAAAAGAAGGAATCTGAAGAAAGCAAGAGCTAGAGGACAAACAACTTTGTACAAAAGTCTGTAAAGAGTGATCCGTAATGGACACGCGTCAATCAATAGTTTAAAGAAGTGGTCCAGTCCAGATCACAAGTCTTGTGTAAATTATTAAGTCTGTATACGTATTTGTATAAAGAGTCTGTATAAAGGATAGCCAATAGATAGAGGACAGATGTCCTAGCTTAGTATAGAAGAAAGACAGTTTTCCTTGCCTATAAATAGAGGTGATTTGCAATTGTATAGACACACCTTACAACAATAAAAATCTTCTTTCTAAAATCATTCGAGCCTTCTCTACAGCTTTCTTTACTTTCTGCAAATATTTAGAACCCAGTGTATAAACAAAACCCTAAACATGCATAATTTTTTCCAGAGCCCCCCAACACCCCCAAGTGGTATCAGAGCCTGAAAAGGTTCTGGATCCAATCTTAGTTTAGATTATAATTAAGTTTAAACAGACCCTCCTTCGGGAAGGGGAAAAAGAGTTTTAAAACTTATTCAAATATTTTTCTATAGTTTTGAAATATAAGCCTATCCATATATCCCAAAAGCCTATCTCTCAGAATTCAAAATTCCTTCAAGATCCTAAGATCTGGTAAAAGACTGGAAAAGTCCGTGAAGGCAGAGGAAGCCGTTGAAGGACAGAAGTACGGGTGAACCAGAAGAAAGGAGAAAGATGGAATCAAGGGATCTGAGAAACAAGGGAAAAGGAAAAATGGAGGTTAGTTCTTATATTCTGAAACTATAGAATTATATATGAAATTAAGTTTTAACTCTGAAGTACCCACACATCCATAAGGAGTTTAAATCAGTTTTAAATTTGATATTTTATGAGATCGATAGAATATTTAAATTTGGAATTAAGAGGTTCAAAACAGATTAGAACATCAATAGAAGAATTACATATCGGGTGTAATTTTGATAATAGTTTTGAACATATCTTTCATAGTAAATAAAATCACTTAAACTCTATAACAGATTTAATAATAAATCTTGGAACACATCAACAAGAATAAAATAATAAAATATTAGATTTAATAACAGATCTTCAAAAGCAAAATAAAAAATTAACTGAAAAAATAGATTACTTAAAAGACCAACTTTCAATTATTGAAGGGAAAACTAGACAAGTTAAAGATATAAATACAGAGAATAGAATATCAAATCTTGAACAATTTGGAGTAGAAGAATTAACAAAAAAGATAAAAGATCTAAATATTAATAAAGGAAAAGATACTAAAAGAGTTAATCCAGCAAATTGGGTTTATTATTAAAATAAATAAACTTTATGCAGATTTTTAAAAGAAAAGAAGAAAAAGTTGAAAGAGTTCAAGATGTAATAAAAATAGAACAACAATTTGTTTTATTTAAAGACAAAGATATTAAAAATATTAAAAGAAAACAAATATATAAAAACAATCAACCAGATGAAAAAATTATTAGAGTAATAAATGAAAGAGTAGAAAGTGGTGTTAGTCCAAGTGGCTACGATAATCTAGAGGGGGGTGAATAGATTATGCCGATTTTTCGCAAATCACCCTCTTATTCGAATCAACAAGTAAATGACAAGAATGTAAATGCGGAAATTAAACAACACTCGTTGATTTAAAGAGGTTCAACCCACCTTTAGGGCCTAATCCTCTACCACCCCATCTCCTGGGATGGATTTCAAAAAGAAAAAGATTTTATTAATTACCACAATTAATACAACACCTTGAGGATCACCACAATCCTCTTACAACACCTTCAAGGAGATTACCACAATCTTCCTTCACCACCTTTGAAGAGTACCACACTCTTCAAACACCTATCACCTAAATCACCCAAGTGTATTCTTACCACAAGAATACTCACAAGGATGTCTTGTGTTGAATGATGGACAAAATTCAAGATTACAACTCTATGAAACCAATACAAAGATTGAGTGCAAGTGTAATCAAGAATTAAAAAGCCTAGACCTCAAAGATGTGCAAGTGAAAGTACTTAGCTATTACAACAAGAATGTAAAAATGAAAGCTTGAACAATTTGCGATTTCTTGTTGTGTATTTTGCTTGTATGTGTTGTGTCTTGTGTCTTCAATTCATCCTCTATTTATAGGGAAGCTTCACCAACATAGGCTCCCAACATAGGCTCCTCTATCTTCACTTTTGTCTACAAAAAGAAGATCACAAGATGTAGAAATATTGTACAAAATTGAAAAGCAAATCTTGTCATCACAGATTACAACGGTTGGAATTTTCTTTGTCAAAAATTAACATAGGCGACGGTTGCCCCCGTTGAAGATTTCGACCATTTTTAAAAAATAGTGCGATCCGGTAGGGGTTGCGGGTGCGACGGCCGAGGTGGGGTGCGGCCAGTCGCCTCTAAGTGCGACCGTCGACCTCACCCTTGACCGTCCCCTCCCTCTTTTTTTCAAGACCTGTAAGTTCTGCTTTCGATTTTCTAATCTTCAGTGTCTGGCCGACCACTTTGGGCGACCTGGCCGATCGCCTTGAAATGTTGTCCGATTTTTTAAAAAATAAACTTCAAGAAATACTCCAAAAAATTAGTAAAAATATTTTAAATCATTTGGGAGTATTTAGACAACATTTATAAACATAGTTTTTGGTGTAAAAACCAATTTAAACAAAAACATCAAAAATGTTGTCCAATTTTTATCAAATTAAAAACTCTAAGAAATACTCCAAAAATTAGTAAAAACATTTTAAATCATTTAGGAGTATTTGGACAACATATAAAAACATTGTTTTGGTATAAAAACAAAATCATCAAAATCTTGATAAAAACATTTATCTAACAAACTCCCCCTTTTTGATGATTACAAACCAAAACAATTTTAGAAGGTCGATTTTAAAACAAAACCAATTTTCCGGTCTTAAAACAACAATCGATTACAAACAAGATACATCATAAGTACAAGCACACAAGGATAGGAGCAAAGATTTTTCAAAATCATTTTTGCACAAGCTCTCCCTATCAACATGCATATAAAGAACAAGTATACAAGCAACAACTAAAAGCTAAAGGCTTAGCTTTCACAACTTAAGCTTGAATTCCATGAGCTTATAAGCTCCCCCTGTCACAAAACATCATTAGTCAAGCATAAAAGTCCACACTACATCAAATGGACTAAGCATTGTTCACAGCTTATGGCTTTCAAGAGCCCTAGCTTATAGCTTTTCTTGCAAGCTTATTTTCGCTTCTTTGAGCGTATGAGCATTTTTCCTGTTTCTCCCCTTTGGAATCATCAAAAAGAGTGTTAGCACGATAAAAACATCATATATTCATATCAAAGTGCGCAAATTTATCGATTTATCGAGCTTATTGAAAATTGAAGCTTAAATTCCAAGAAAAAGGGAAAAGTTGATCAATTGACTTGCAAAAGCTCATTTGATTGATAAAACATGATCTCTATAAACTTATATGACTTTTCAAATCGAGAGAATCACGTAGGTGATGAATTTTTCATTGAAACATTTTGTCGAACACTTGGCGTGCGTCGAATAAAACAAGAAGTATATAACGCCTTTGAAATTCATTTAAGCCAAAAATTTTCATCACCAATACAGTTCAAACAACATTCAATACACCATAAATATTAAGCTCATCACATTCATATGAAACTAGCATCAAGAATTTTGCAAATAAGTTAAAATCTCGAGGTTCAACCCAATTGAGCAAATGGAGTAGAATTCTTACCATTTATTCGGTAAAGATGAGCAATGATGATGATAATCGAGCTTAATGAAGTCCAAAATATAAAACATATGCAAGAAAACACATTTGAAGTGAAATTTTAGTGTATTTGGCGAAGAGGACGAAAAATAGACAAAATAAGCCACAATGGTCGAAATCAAGACAGAACCGAATTTAACCAAAATTTGGTGACGGGCGACACCGGTCATGGTTGAGGCGGCGGTCGACGTTGAGGCGACCGTTGCCCTCAACCTCCTCACCCATTACCTGTTTTGATAAAATTTCCAAAATCCGAATTTTCAACCAAAAATCCGATTTTTCGCCCCTAAGTTTTAGAAACGTGCAAAATGCAATCATAGACCTCATTCAATATGCATTATGCCTAACCGAGCTCGTATTGATGCAAAAGTCTCGGAAGTTAGAGGTTTAGTAAAAATGTCCGCTAATTGATCTTGAGATGGTACAAAAGACATCTCAATTTTTCGCTTTGAGACACAATCCCTTAGAAAATGATGTCGAATCTCAATATGTTTAAATACGGTTATGATGAACCGGGTTTTGAGCAATATTTATAGCGGATATGTTATCACAAAAGATAGGAACATTTTCAAACGAACATTTATAATCCGCCAAAGTTTGTTTCATCCAAAGAAGTTGAGTACAACAAAATGTCATGCGGAAATATATTCGGCCGGTAGTTGAAAGTGAAACACAATTTTGTTTCTTTGAAAACCAAGATACTAGGCAATCGCTTAAAAATTGACATGATCCGGAAATACTTTTCCGATCATCAATATTTCCCGCATAGTCCGAATCACTATAACCTTTAAGAGAAAATTTTTCATTCTTTGGATAAAATAAACCATATTGAATAGTGCCTTTCAAATATCGAAAAATCCTTTTAACGGCACTTAAATGAGATTCTTTGGGATTGCTTTGAAAACGAGCGCATAGGCATACGGCATGAAGAATGTCCGGTCTACTTGCGGTTAAATAAAGTAAACTACCAATCATACCTCTATATTTGGATTCATCAACCGACTTGCCTTTTTCATCTTTGTCAATCTTGACATTTGTTGCCATTAGGGGTAGAGACGGTTCTTCCTTCTTCAATGCCAAATTTCTTCAAAAGTTCCTTTGTATATTTTGATTGAGAAATATAAATTCCTTCTTGGCATTGCTTAATTTGAAGTCCAGGAAGAAGTTGAGCTCCCCATCATGCTCATTTCAAATTCACCTTGCATTAACTTAGAAAATTTCTTGCACAAGGATTCATTAGTAGCACCAAAAATAATATCATCAACATAAATTTGCACTAATAAGCAATCTTGCCCTTTTTCAAAAACAAAGAGAGTAGTGTCAACTTTACCTCTTGTAAAACCATTTTGCAAAAGAAAAGAGCTAAGTCTATCATACCATGCACGGGGTGATTGTTTCAAACCATACAAGACCTTTTTAAGTCTATAAACATCATTAGGCCTAGAAAATTTTCAAACCCCTGAGGTTGTTTTATATAGACTTCTTCTTGAATAATACCATTTAAAAATGCGGATTTTACATCCATTTGGTAAAGCTTGAAATTTTTAAAACAATAATAGGCAAGTAAAATATGAATAGCTTCTAAATGTGCTACTGAGTGCAAATGTTTCATCATAATCAATACCTTCTTCTTGACAATAACCTTGAGCTACTAACCTTGCTTTGTTTCGAACAATATTGCCTTGGTCATCGAGCTTGTTCCGAAATACCCATTTTGTACCAATAATGGTTTGAGATGGAGGACAAGGTACTAATTCCCATACATCATTCCTTTCAAATTGATTCAACTCCTCTTGCATTTCTAAAAACCAATCCTCATCTTCAATGGCTTCCTTAGCATTTTTAGGCTCTTTTTGAGATATAAGAGCTTTCTCGGCAAATTTTCCTCGAGTCATTACTTTATCAAGGGGATCACCAATAATAAGATCTTTTGGGTGATCTACCTTAAATTTCAATGCTACGGGAAGATTCGAAGTATCACCTTTATCTTCTTGAGGAACACTTGAGCTTGAAGGTTGATCATTTTGAGTTTCATCTTGAACAATGGTTTCAACGATATCCTCTTCATCACTTTCATCATTGGGTATCCTTTCAATACCCGAAGCTTCATTGAATTTGACATGGATAGATTCTTCAACAACCCCGCTAGTCTTATTATAAACCCGATATGCTTTGCTCTTGATTGAATACCCCATAAATATTCCTTCATCGGCCTTAGGATCAAGTTTGTCCAATTGATCCTTAGTATTCAAAATAAAACATTTACATCCAAATATTTTGAAATAACTAATATTTGGAGTTCTTCCTTTCCAAAGCTCATATGGAGTTTTATTCATTTTAGGACGAATATAAACTCGATTAATGACATAACAAGCGGTACTTACGGCTTCGGCCCAAAAATATTTTGGAAGTGAAAATTCATTGAGCATGGACCAACTCATTTCTTGAAGTGTCCGATTCTTCCTTTCGGTTACTCCATTTTGTTGAGGTGTCCTTGGAGCCGAAAAATTATGACTATATCCCTTGGTTTCACAAAAGATTCTAAATTCGCCAAAATTCTCCACCTCGATCACTTCGAATGAACTTAATAGTATCTTCCTTTTCATTTTCAATGAGTCTACACAACTTAACAAACTCATTAACGGCATCGCTTTTATTCGTAAGAAATAGAGCCCAAGTATACCTAGAAAAATCATCAACTATAACAAAAGTGTAACGTTTTCCACTTAGACTTGCCGTACCAATATCCCCATACAAATCAAGATGAAGCATTTGTAGGGGTTTGGTAGTGGAAATTTCATTTTTGGGCTTAAAACTACTTTTAACTAATTTGTTCTTTTGACAAGTGTCACATAAGCCAAGATTTTCAAAATTCAATTTGGGTAGTCCTTTTACATGTTGGTTTTTGTAAATAGTTTGCAAATTTTTGTATCCAACATGTCCAAGTCGCCTATGCCATAAGCTAGTTAAATCATTATTGGCGACAAGACAAGAAACATTTTGACTAACCAAATCACTTGTACAAATTTTGTAAAGATTGCCTTTTCTAATTGCTTCACAAATAATTTTATCATTTTTGGAAATAAGGCATTTTTCTTTATTAAAAACAACATTATAATTTGAGTCACAAAGTTGGCTAACACTTATCAAATTGAACTTAAGCCCTTCTACTAAAAGAACATTACTAAGAGAAAAGAAGGGTTACCAATTTCTCCATTTCCAAGAATTCTTCCTTTTGCCATTGCTTAAACATGACCATACCCTCTTCTTGGAGCTTGATGTTGGTAAAAAGTTCTCTCTTTCCGGTCATATGGCGTGAACATCCGCTGTCCACGAGCCATTTTGAATCTTCCATTGTTGTTATAGCCCCTATAACCTACAAAGGAATTATTTTTAGGTACCCTATAATTTTGGGGTCCATGGGGGTTAGCCTTGAGACCTTTAGGTCTCCAATAATAGCTAAAATTATTCTTCAATTTACAATTGCTAGCATAGTGTCCATTTTTACCACAATAAAAACAAGTAATAATACGAGGACTACTAGCCCGTACAAAGGTTGGACCTTGGTCTTTTTTCTTAAAAGCATTTTGAAAAGGTTTATAACCAAGTCCTAATTTAGAATGCTCACCTCTTTGTGCATCTAAATTTTTGTGACTTTATCCGTACTTAAATTGAATCGATGCACATCCTTTTTCAAATTTTCAATATCATTTGTGAGCGTTTGTTTTTCGGTTTCAAGAGTACGGACCATAGTAAGAGTAATAGCATGAGCTTTATCAAGAGAGTCAAGAAGTAAATAATTCATCCTTTTCTAGTTTAAGCTCTTTATGCTCCTTTTTCAAATTCTTGTATTTAACAATCAAATTTTGAAACTCATTTTGCAATTCATCAAAATCACATTGTAATTCATCAACTAGGGAAGAAGATGAAGCATTAGAGCGTACCTCGGTATTTTCATCGTCTATGGCCATAAGACCATGTTCGGATTCTCCTTCCTCGTCGGTTGTTTCAAGTAATTCATCCCAAGTTTTGACGTCCGCATTTAACGCCTTCTTTTTAGGAAAAGGCTTTTTCTTCTTTTGTTCCTCTTCCGCTAATTTTGGGCAATCGGCTATGTAGTGCCCGGATTTTCCGCATTTGAAGCAAGAATTGTCTCTTGGCTTTCTTGCTTTATTTTTGTTTACAAATTTTGCAAATTTTCTAACAAGAGCGCTTTCTTCATCATCCTCATCACTAGCATAATAAACATTATTAGAAGAAGATGCTAAGCCTTTAATAATATTTTGCGTACCCGATTTAGAGGTGGATGGTTGAGAATTTTTCCTCTCCTTGAGATATACTTCATAAATGAGGAGATTCCCAATGAGCTCATCAAACTTGAGTGTCTCAAGATTTTGAGCTTCCGTGATTGCCGTCACCTTTTTCGGACCATGAGCCGGAAGGGCGTTTAATACCTTGGTCACCTTGTCTTCTTCTTGGAGATAACCTTTCCAAGAGCCACAAGAGGATTGACAATGTTGTCAAGCCTTTCCACCATTTTTGATATGCTTTCACCATCATGCATATTGAAATTTTCAAAGTCTTTCACAAGCATTGTTTTTCTTGCTTGCTTTACTTTCTTTGTGCCCTCATAAATGGTTTCTAATTTTTCCCAAACTTCATGTGCCGACCGTATGCCTCTTATGCGATTATATTCGGTGGCGGAAGAGAGCAATGTAAAATATTTAAGGCCTTACCATTTAGAGAGAAAGCCTTCTTGTCATTTTCATCGTACTCCTTGAATGGCTTGGGAGTAGTGGTACCATCCTCCAATTTTGTTGTTGGTTGAGCAACTCCTTCAATGACCACATTCCAAATATCAAATCCGCATCCTTGTAGAAAGCACTCCATGCGGTCTTTCCAAAATGCGTAGTTGTTGGCGTCGAATAGTGGTGGCTTGTTGGTGGAGGCGCCGGTGGTAAGATAAGCTTCATTCGTAGCCATGGATCTTTCCTCTTTACTCGGACGAGCTTAGCCAAAGAGTTTGGCTCTGATACCACTTGTTAGTCCAAGTGGCTACGGTAATCTAGAGGGGGGGTGAATAGATTATGCCGATTTTTCGCAAATTACCCTCTTATTCGAATCAACAAGTAAATGACAAGAATGTAAATGCGGAAATTAAACAACACTCGTTGATTTAAAGAGGTTCAACCCACCTGAGGGCCTAATCCTCTACCACCCCAAAGATATCTCTGGGATGGATTTCAAAAAGAAAAAGATTTTATTAATTACCACAATTAATACAACACCTTGAGGATCACCACAATCCTCTTACAACACCTTCAAGGAGATTACCACAATCTTCCTTCACCACCTTTGAAGAGTACCACACTCTTCAAACACCTATCACCTAAATCACCCAAGTGTATTCTTACCACAAGAATACTCACAAGGATGTCTTATGTTGAATGATGGACAAAATTCAAGATTACAACTCTATGAAACCAATACAAAGATTGAGTGCAAGTGTAATCAAGAATTAAAAAGCACAGACCTCAAAGATGTGCAAGTGAAAGTACTTGGGCTATTACAACAAGAATGTAAAAATGAAAGCTTGAACAATTTGCGATTTCTTGTTGTGTATTTTGCTTGTATGTGTTGTGTCTTGTGTCTTCAATTCATCCTCTATTTATAGGAAGCTTCACCAACATAGGCTCCCAACATAGGCTCCTCTATCTTCACTTTTGTCTACAAAAAGAAGATCACAAGATGTAGAAATATTGTACAAAATTGAAAAGCAAATCTTGCATCACAGTTACCAACGTTGGAATTTTCTTGTCAAAAATTAACATAGGGCGACCGGTTGCCCGTTGAAGATTTCGACCATTTTTAAAAAATAGTGCGATCCGGGTAGGGGTTGCGGGTCACGACGGCGAGGTGGGTGCGACCGTCGCCTAGGGCGCGACCGGTCGACCTCACCTCGACCGGTCCCCCCTCCCTTTTTTCAAGACTGTAAGTTCTGTTTCGATTTTCTAATCTTGGTGCACCGTCGACCACTTTGGCGGCCACTCGTAACCGATCCTTTGAAATGTTGTCCGATTTTTTAAAAATAAACTTCAAGAAATACTCCAAAAATTAGTAAAAATATTTTAAATCATTTGGGAGTATTTAGACAACATTTATAAACATAGTTTTTGGTGTAAAAACCAATTTAAACAAAAACATCAAAAATGTTGTCCAATTTTTATCAAATTAAAAACTCTAAGAAATACTCCAAAAATTAGTAAAAACATTTTAAATCATTTAGGAGTATTTGGACAACATATAAAAACATTGTTTTGGTATAAAAACAAAATCATCAAAATTTTGATAAAAACATTTATCTAACAAGTGGTACTAAAGAAGATCAACAATTAAATTTTAAAATAGTAGAAAAAACGAAAGAGATAACTAAAGAAATAAAATATATTCACTTAGGATTAATAATAATAGGAGTAAAAGGATTACATAGAAGTTACCAAAGAGAAAAAACTCTTGTAATCCTACATGATGAAAGACATACAGATCTAGGACATAGAATCCTAGGAACATTTGAAATAGATATGACAAAAAATAATGGAGAAATAATATATTTTTGTCCAGATTATTTAATAGATGCTAAAGATATAGGATATATAAAAATAGGAATTAAAACAAGAGGTTATAAATTTCAAGAAGGAATAAATAACTTAATTATTAAAACAGGATTTATAGGAAAATTATGTACAAACTGTAATGTTATCTGTAATCTAAAATCATATAAAAATGATCAAATAGAAGTTAGTAAAGGAATACAAGCAATACCTGGAATAAAATATGGTTCTGAAGAAAATACAGGACAAGAATGGAATATAGAATCATTTATAAAAACAGAAGAAAAATTAATACCACATAAAAATGTTATGTATGAAAATCCAAGAGGATCAATATCAATAAGATTCCAAGATTATAGATGGATTAATGACAATAATGAAACAGAAAGTACTTCAGGAAGTATAGAAGAAGATAACCGAATGAATAGAATGGAAGAAATTCCCGAATATATGACTAATCCAGAGTTTAAATTTTTAATAGCTAAAATGAAATTTGAAAAGAATAAAATATCACAACAAGTTAAAATAATTTATGAAACTTTTAAAAAGAGATACCCTGAAGCAACAGAGGAAATTATGAACTATCAAATAAAAAGAGTTTATAATATAAATCAAAATACAAAAGAATGTATAAAAATAGAAGATTTATATACAAATCTTGGAAAAGAAAAAATTCTTGGAATAAAAATAGAAGAAAAAACAGATCAAAGAATGAATGAGGAAATTTTAATTAAAGAAATTAAAGATATGGAAGGAACCAATATAAATGATAAAATAACTCATGAATATGAGAGAATAATGAAAGATTATAGTCTTGACTATGAAAAAGCATTTTCAGAATTAAATAAAAAATATAAATTAGACCATGAAGATTATATTAAATATTCTGAAAGAGATATATATAGAACTAATGATTCAAAAATGAATGTAGAACAAATAGGACCATCAGTCACAAGTTATAATACAGATCCTAGATTTAATCAAACAGTTAAAGAAGAAAAAACATATGAATTAGGAGGAAGACCACCTAGAGAACCAACTAGAATAAATAATAATGATTATTTTCGAGGCTGGGAAAATTATAAAACAAAGGGAAGTAGATATATTCCAGATAATGTATTTTTACCACAAGCTAGTAAACATGGTTCAATTTTAACATTAACTAATATACATCCACAAAAATGGCCTGAAACAATGGATAAATGGGAATCAGATGCAGTAACAGCATGGGTAAATTATGGAGCTCAAACAGAAACAAATATGTTTGTATATTTAGAAACACTTCTAGGAGATACTGCAATGAATATTTATAACACTGTAAAACAGATAAATCCAGATAGGATAAAACAAAGAAAATTAATGGGAGATAATCCATATAATTTTACAACATTAATAAGAGAAATCTTATTAGGATTTGAACCATCTAAAAATAATTTTAATATACAAGATGCAGCTAGGAGAGCACTTGAACAAACAACTATTCAAGAATGGGATAATATTGTAAATTTTAGTAATGACTACATGAGCCTAACATCAAAGGCAGGAATATATTTTGATGAAGAAATAGCTAATAGGTATTTGCTTAGATTACCTGGAACATTAGGGAAAGAAATAGAAAGTGGATGGAAAAGTATGAACTACCCTATTGGATTAGGAGTAGGAGCAAGAATAATATATACCTTTGAAAGGTTAAAAGAAAAATGTTCAGAAATAATACAACAAAAAGAAATTAAAAAACAAAGTTATGCATTTTGTAAAAATGTTCTAACAGCTCAACAATATGAAAAACCATATAAAAAGAAAACATTTCTAAGAAAATCTTTTAGAAAACAACCACAAAAGGGAAGACATGTTAAAAGACCTAATCCTAATAGAAAATTTGCTTGCTATACTTGTGGAGATCCAGATCATTTAGCAAGAAATTGCAATAAAAAGATGAATAACCCATATAGAGCTAATAAAATTGATGGATTAGAAGTAGATGTTGTAAGTATAGATTCTTATGATAATAGTTTTTATTCAATAGATGAAATAGAAGAAAGAATAAAAGATTTCGATGAATTCGAAAATTTAGAAATAGATCAATTGAAAAATATGATGGATAGTTTAGCAATACAAAACTATTGTTATATGAATAGAGAAGAAACACAACATGAACATCAATGGATACATGGAGAAGGAATGTTCACTAAAAAATGTGATTATTGTTTTTTGTATCCTGATATGAAAAAACGTTACAGTTGTTTTACTTGTAATGAAGAAATATGCATTTTCTGTTTGAAAAAAGAATATAATATAGAGTATAAAAATGAAAAGAAAGAAATAACAGAAAATAATGATTTAGAAAAAAGAATTCTAAAAATAGAATTAGATATAGAAAAAATAAAAAATAAATTGTTAAAAATAACAAAAGGAAAAGAAAAAATAGAGGAAGAAGAAGAAGATATTAATATTAATAAAAATATAGATGAAGAATCTTTTAAACAAGATATAGAAGAATATATACAAACAGAAAATTTAAGTATACAAAAGAATTTTAATAGTTTATTAAATATGAAATGTTGGATAACATTCAAAAATGGAAAGACAATATAAACATATGCAATAATAGATAGTGGAAGCACTAAAAGTTGTATACATAAAAGTCTAGTACCTAATGAAGTATTAGAAAATACAAAATTAAAAGTAATAGCAACATTAGCAGATGGAAGTACAACTCAATATAATCAATGTATTGAAAATAGTTTCATAGAATTTGAAACAATAAATAAAGAAAAAAGTCTAAAATATAATTTACCTCAAACATGGGTAACAGAAAAAGGGAAACCAGAATTCGTTCTGGGATTAAATTTTTTAACATCAGATAATAGATCTATTACAATAGGAAGAAATTTAATACAAATAAATAGAAAAAATAGTTATTTATTAACAGATAAATCTGAATACAATAAAGAAGGATGTAGAAATCTAATTAACAAAGAAGAGGTAAATAATAGTGAAGATAATGAGTATGAAATATATGAACAATTTATTAAAAAACAAGTTTTTAATAATGAACCAATAAATTATAATAAACAAAAAGTTGAAAAATTAATAAGATTAGCAGAAAAAACTCAGATAATAGGAGAAGATCCTCTAAAACATTAGGATATAAATCAAATAGAATGTAAATTAGAAATAATAAATCCTGAAATGGAAATTACAGGAAAAGATATAATATATAGTCCAGAAGATGAAAAAGAATTTGAAATACAATTAGAGGAACTATTTAAATTAAAAGTAATAAAAAATAGTATGAGTCCTCATAAAAGTCCTGCATTTTTGGTAAGAAATCATTCAGAACAAAAAAGAGGAAAAGCTAGAATGGTAATAAATTATAAAAGATTAAATAATAATACAAGAAAAATAGATTATGGATTTCCAAATAAAGATATTCTAATAGATAGAATTCAAGATAAAAAGATATTTAGCAAATTTGATTGTAAATCAGGATATTGGCAAGTTAAAATGGCCAAAGAATCAATAGAATGGACCGCTTTTAGCGGACCAAAAAGAGGACATTACGAATGGTTAGTAATGCCATTTGGATTAAAAAATGCACCAGCAATATTCCAACAAAAAATGGATGATATATTTAAAGATTTAAATTATTGTCTAGTATATATAGATGATGTTTTAATATTTAGTAATAATAAAGAAGAACATTATAAACATGTAGAAGAAGTAATGAATAGATTTATTAAAAATGGAATAATAATTTCAAAAAAGAAAATGGAATTATTTAAAGAACATATAGAATTCCTAGGACATACGCTAGGAAATGGTATGATAAAATTACAACCTCATATAGTTAAAAAGATATTAGAATTTCCAGATAAAATGGAAGAAACAAAACAATTACAACAATTCTTAGGATTGTTAAATTATTCAAGAATGTATATTAAAGACCTAGGAAGATTAGTAGGTCCTTTATATCAAAAAACAGGAAAAGGAGGTCAAAAATACTTTAACAAAGAAGATGTTAAAATAGTACAAAAGATAAAAGAAAAGGTTAAACAATTACCAGATTTAAAATTACCACTAGAATCAGAATACAAAATAATAGTAACAGATGGAAGTAATGAAGGCTGGGGAGCTATATTAATAGTAAAACCAGATAAATTTTCAAATAAAAGTGAAGAAAAGATTTCAAAATATGCAAGTGGAATTTTCCAAAATAAGAATATGCCTTCAATAGAATGTGAAATAGAAGGAATAATTAATGCCTTAGAAAGTTTTAAACTTTATTTAAGACAACCATTTACAATAAGAACAGATTGTGAAGCAATAGTAAGATTATATAAATATAATAGTGAAAGAAAAACAAGTACTCATAGATGGTTAAAATTTATAGACACAATACAAGGTAATGGATATGAAGTTACTTTTGAACATATACTTGGAGAGAAAAATTTTCTGCCAGACTATTTATCTCGACAAGCTAATATATTTTTTGCAGGAAAAACAGGAGATGGTAAAAATAGGATCAAATATGTTGAACAGATATTCTGAATACTCAAGATGGTATTTCAGAAACCAGTATGGAAAAATAGTGGAACCAACAGTACAACATAATAATAATAACTTTGTTGAAGCGGAAAAACACGAAATAGAACATGGCTATTTAGGGGTTTGAATGCCCTAGCCGATGTATTCGGAAAAAGCGAAAAAATATATCCTTGTATGCGGGGTAAAAACCAGTCTCTATGAAAGCGAGAAGAAACAGGCCTTTAAAGCAATGATTGGCTACAACAAAAGTGCCATGGAAACATTCGATAACTTGAGCGAAGCATATGATGAAACAGTGAGAAAACTATCTGGAACCCCTTATGTTATAGAAGGGGGTTTACAGAAAAGAATAGATGAACTCGTAAAAGAGTTGTACAAAAAACAGTTTCAACCAGCTCCAATACCTGATGGTGAAGGATTGGATTATGAAAAAGCAGTAAAAACAGATTTAACACATAGTATAAAATTCTGCAACCATTGTGAAGCAATGGAAAGGAATTTTAAACTGTTAAATGAACAGGTTACCAAATTAAAAGGCAAAAATGAAATACTTCAAGATTCAATAGATCATCTTGAAAGTGAATAGGGACAATATTTTTTGGGGGTTGATGCATATGAAAAATTCAAAATTCGAATATTTTATAACCCACAAATGTATTTGTCAACATTACCACCAGAAATTGTGGTCAATATTAACAACAGGGCAGAAAACAATTTCTACAAAAAAGCTGAAAAACTGGAACAATTTGCATATAAAATAGCCAGTGATCAGATACATCTTGCTGGAACATGGGCAAAAGTTCACAAATCCTTTGGTGAAGAAATTATGGAAGAGACAAAACCAATTTTCAGAATTCACAGGATTGGTTTTACAATGTTCAAACCATATGAATATGAAGATGAAGAGATAACTCCACAAAAGATGATGGATTATGGATTATTGGAAGGAGTTATTTTTCATCATAAAGAAGAAACAAAAAGTTTTGGAAGAAAACTAAGATCACTATGCAATAGTATCTTAGAATTAAACGAATTCATAATGCCAATAGAAGTATTAATAGATTCAATACCTCCAACATGGTATAAAGGAAATGTTGTACCAGCTAAACATCTAATCCATGTCAGAGAATGGAATGGAAATATAAGATTATCAAAAACTGAAACAATTGAAAGAGATTTCAAGGAACAATATCAAGAATGGAGAAACTATGCTGCTGCAGGAGTCCGATGGGAATCCAAAAGAAATAAACCATTACCAGGATGGGAAATATGGGATATGGATGATTACCAAGTCATCTATATACATAAACATCTCAAAGGATGGGCAACCTACGGCGGACCTCCAGTTGTGGGTTTAGATATTCAACGAAAAAATTGGTGGATACCTCAATCAATCTACCAAGAAACAGAGAACGAGATATTCAACATTGAAGATGCTGAAGTTGAAGAAAGAAATCTCGATAACATGATGGAAGATTAAACAGAAGCAAATCAGAGTGCGAGCAAAAGCGTGGTGGGCAGTGGGGCCTACTGACATCAGCATGACGTCATTATGACATCATAAATAATAAAGAAAAATAAATAGGTGGAATATCAAACAGTGGATTTCAGATAAGAAGAAGAAACGTCATCCATGACGTAATCAAGACAACTGTCCCGACAGCTTTATAAAAACAGGAATCTACTTTAACAGGTGTCCAGACAAGCTTTTGAAAAAGAAAGAATCTGAAGAAAGCTAGAGCTAGAGGACAAACAACTTTGTACAAAAGTCTGTAAAGAGTGATCCGTAATGGACACGCGTCAATAAATAGTTTAAAGAAGTGGTCCAGTCCAGATCACAAGTCTTGTGTAAATTATTAAGTCTGTATACGTATTTGTATAAAGAGTCTGTATAAAGGATAGCCAATAGATAGAGGACAGATGTCCTAGCTTAGTATAGAAGAAAGACAGTTTTCCTTGCCTATAAATAGAGGTGATTTGCAATTGTATAGACACACCTTACAACAATAAAAATCTTCTTTCTAAAATCATTCGAGCCTTCTCTACAGCTTTCTTTACTTTCTGCAAATATTTAGAACCCAGTGTATAAACAAAACCCTAAACATGCATAATTTTTTCCAGAGCCCCCCAACACCCCCAAGCTTTTGAAGATATGTTATTAAATCTAATATTTTATTATTTTGTTCTTGTTGATGTGTTCCAAGATTTATTATTAAATCTGTTATAGAGTTTAAGTGATTTTCTTTACTATGAAAGATATGTTCAAAACTATTATCAAAATTACACCCGATATGTAATCCTTCTATTGATGTTCTAATCTGTTTTGAACCTCTTAATTCCAAATTTAAATATTCTATCGATCTCATAAAATATCAAATTTAAAACTGATTTAAACTCCTTATGGATGTGTGGGTACTTCAGAGTTAAAACTTAATTTCATATATAATTCTATAGTTTCAGAATATAAGAACTAACCTCCATTTTTCCTTTTCCCTTGTTTCTCAGATCCCTTGATTCCATCTTTCTCCTTTCTTCTGGTTCACCTGTACTTCTGTCCTTCAATGACTTCCTCTGCCTTCACGGACTTTTCCAGTCTTTTACCAGATCTTAGGATCTTGAAGGAATTTTGAATTCTGAGAGATAGGCTTTTGGGATATATGGCTAGGCTTATATTTCAAAACTATAGAAAAATATTTGAATAAGTTTTAAAACTCTTTTTCCCCTTCCCGAAGGAGGGTCTGTTTAAACTTAATTACAATCTAAACTAAGATTGGATCCGACATGACTGTGTGAAAATACCCATGTGAAAGTGACACAATCATGTGAAAAAGGGACAAAAACAGGGGACAGAACCAAACCGCACGGCCGGACCATGTGAAACCCACACGGGCATGTGGTATTGGGCAAAAATCTATACAACCGTGCGGGTGCCACACGACCAGGCCATGTGGGACTCTGCAGACGCATTTTGTCGGAGTTCTTTTCCCGTTCCAACTCTACAAGTGACCTCTCCAAGCATCTATAAAAGGGACCCAAGGCTTGCACGAAATTTCATCATCCAAAATCCATTCATACACAATACAACACATCAAATTATGCAGGACCACATGATTCAAAGTCTTATGAGAGAGGAGTCTAGGTCGCAAAGAACACCGCACGTCATTTCACATCTACAGGAGCACAAGAGCTTCGAAGGCTTAGGATGGGAATCCATCCTGACAAGAAGGGTTTTTCTTTCTATGTCTAGATCTCTTGTCTGTGTTTAAATGATGTCATAATGTTGATTTCGAATTTGTCTATGAATTTGTTATCAATGTTTGGCTAATCTTTCGGATCTTAGGGGCATAATCGAAATTGTGGATTCATATTAAATCTTGATTAATTGCTTTCTTAATTGATTCATGTGTTCTATTTAATGAATTCGAGTGCTTATTTATAATTGTCGATTATCAATAATTTGCATGTCATACTCGTTAGTCCATAATCCGGGAGGTGAGTTCTAACGAGATGAAAATCGAATTCAGATATAGTCAGGGTAATGTATCGGGAGACTACTTCTGTTTGTGGGGAGTATTTCAATTTAAAGGTCTTTTGGGAGTTAATAATAGTTGTGATGGATCGGGAGACCTCAATTTAAAGAAACTGAGACTTGTTAATTATTTTCAGAAGTGGCCCATGTGATAAAGTTATTCTATCATCTTTTTGTCACATGGTTGTAAGTTATAAAGTCATGAAAGACTCAGAAAGCTTGAATGAACAACTCTAAACCATGTGAAAACTAAAAAGTGGCTATCCTCAACCTTGAGGATTAAAAATCACAGGCTCCATGATGGGAAGAGCCTATATAAAGAACATTAAGTTAGGTCCCTAAAATCATCTTTCTCATACTGATACACCATCAATACAGAGAGAGAAGAGATTTTAGAAGTCCCTAACAGAAGAACTTCAAGAAGTAGCTCAATCTCTAGATTTTCAGATACAACTATATCAATGGTTGGAGGTAATATCTATCCAATTAATTTCCGTATTATGATCTTATGTATTATTATCGATTTGAATACATAGTAGATCATGCCTAAATAAATTCTAACAGTTGGTATCAGAGCATACATACCTCTGTCTTGGTAATTATGTAATCTGAAAACTTGAAGATTGATATAGCAACCAAAACAGATTAATCAATTTCATAGTCTACATATGTTTTGAAACTGTAACTTAAATAACCTTTGCATAAATTTCATCTTGAAACCACCAAAATGAGTAGTCGATGACGAACAGTGCAACCACAATAAATTCATTTTGCATTGGTGCTGATTTGTGAAAATATTGGTTATTGAAATGAAATGGGCCTTCTCTGATTCAGAAGAATGCCGAATCATAGGCTTGAATTTGAGTTGTATTTATGTTTCTTTCTTTTCTGAAAAATAAAAGATTAGGTATGGCTATATGTATTCTTTTAACTGACATGTTTGAAAGTTTAGTGATATAATTATTTTATTAAGGCCAATTTCATCAATTGCAAAAATCCAGGAACAAGTTGGCAGACAACATAATTTTCATCCAACTCCCAATAAAGTTTGTTGCTTTACATGAATAAATTATTAGAAATGAAATTCTTTTCATTTACGCATGATATTCTTGTCTGGAAGTTAAGAATTGAATTAGATTTCAAAATCTTGATTGATTAATTAAGTTAACTAATGTTTAATTAAATTGTAAGCTTTGCTAATTTCTTACAAATGACGACAAAAGCATTAATGTGGGGCTTACATTATTTTTATTTAATTTTATTGGAGTCTTCAATCTTACATGAGTATTTGTTCTTCTATATTCTGTTTATGAGAAATGTAGACAAAACCTTATTAATTGTATTCTTGATTACTCATTGAGTCTAAAATTTCTTCACAATATGGACCAATTATAGTTGAATTATATTTTGGTATAACACATGAAGAATTCTGAATTATTCATAATTCTAGAATTCCATGTGAATATTATCAATTTTCTTTTATATGTTAAAATATTTGTTTATGCACAATTATAATTTTATTGAGCATATAAATTCTGAATTAATACATAAATTTATAATTATTGTTCATATACCTGATTAATATTGCTTATGATAATAAAATGTCAAGTGATCTATGTTTTGAATAATTAAAGATTAGCCACAACATCTTTAGTTATAAAATATATGTATCTAGTATTCAAGATCACATATGAAAAATGACATTAATTGTAATTAATCATATTTAATATAATAGATTTTATCCTACATGAACTTTTATTATATTTATGTGATTAATTATGATATAATATCAAATTATACTTCTTAATTTACCCACAAGGATTAAGAAAAGGAACATAATTTGATTAGTTTTATCATAAAGATTATGAATCCAATAGAATTAGAACTTTAGCCCACATGCAAGTTTTATGTTAATTGATTCATATTTTATACGCCTCAAACTGATATAAATGTATATGATTAATTGCAGCTAGCACTCCTGTAAGTTTCTCTGATATTAAATGTGATATTCCTGAATTAAGAGGGGACAATTATAAAGTTTGGAAGGAGATAATTCTTCTACAATTAGGGTGGATGGACATTGATTATGCTATAAGAAAAGACGAACCAACTATAAATGAGACCAACAATTCAGATGAAAGGGCTCTTTATGAACGATGGGAGCGGTCTAATCGCCTTAGTGTGATGTTCATAAAAACCAAAATATCTGCTAGTATTCGCGGTTCTGTTGATCAGTATGATAATGTCAAGGCATTGTTGAAGGCTATTGATGAACAATTTACCACTTCAGACAAGACACTTGCTAGTACTCTAATAATGAGATTCTCATCCTTAAGACTCACTAGTGTGAGAGGTGTGCGTGAGCACATCATGCAAATGAGGGACATTACAGCTCAACTAAAAACTCTTGAGGTTAAAATGTCTGAATCTTTCCTTGTACACTATATACTTAACACTCTTCCACAGCAATATGGACCCTTCAAAATTTCTTATAATACACATAAAGATAAATGGTCAATTAATGAACTTATGACCATGTGTGTTCAAGAAGAAGGTAGGTTGGCTACGTAAAAAGGAGAGAGTGCATTGTTGGTGACAAATGACAGGAATAAAGGAAAGAATCAGAATCAAGCCAATAAAAAGGGGAAAGGAAAAATACCACCCCAGGGTGAAATAAAAAAGGAACAAAAATGCTTCTTCCTGTAAAGAAGGGACACATGAAGAAAGATTGCAATCAATTTAAGAAATGGCTTGAAAAGAAAGGTAATTTAATCTCATTAGTCATTATGAATCTAATATGGTTAATATTAATTATAATACATGGTGGATTGATTCTGGTTCTACAATCCATGTTTCAAATACCTTATAGGGTATGCGAAACCTAAGGAAGCCAGTGGGAAGTGAACAAAACATCTTATCCGGAAACAAGATGAGTTCACATGTGGGGGCTATTGGGACATGCACTTTAATTTTAAGCAATGGTTATATTTTAGATTTGGAAAAGACCTTTTATGTTCCAAATTTTTCTAGAAATTTGATTTCAGTTTCAAGACTTGTACCATTGGGATATTCCTTTAACTTTTCAGAAATTAATTTCAGTTTGTTTTATTATTCTGAACTTGTTGGAAATGGTACATTATCAGATGGTCTTTTCTCCATTAATCTACAATATAATGATCATAATGTTATGCATGTTCACACTGGTGTTAAAAGATGTATTATGAATGAAGATTCTTCTAGTTTGTGGCATCGGAGGTTATGTCATATCTCCATAGATAAAATTAAAAGATTAGTAAATGACGGAGTACTTAATACTTTGAACTTTACTGATTTTGATACTTGTGTGGACTGTATTAAAGGAAAACAGACCAACAAGTCAAAGAAAAGTGCCAAGAAAAGTTCACACATATTAGAAATCATACATTCAGATATATGTAGTCCAGATATAGATTCATATGGTCCAAAATACTTATCTCTTTCATTGATGATTATTCACGATATATGTATCTCTACTTGCTTCATAATAAAGACGAAACATTAGATGCCTTTAAGATAGATGTAGAGAAACAATGTGGTAAGCAAATAAAAATCGTGAGAACCAATAGAGGTGGAGAATATTATGGTAGATACACTGAGAATGGACAAACACCTGGTCCGTTTGCAAAGTTTCTTCAAGAGCATGGGATTGTTCCCCAATACACCATGTCTGGTTCTCCAAACTAGAATGGTGTAGCTGAAAGAAGAAATCAAACATTATTGGACATGGTGCGTAGTATGTTAAGTAGATCAAAGCTACCCAAATCCTTATGGACTGAAGCTCTTAAAACGGCTGTGTATATATTAAATCGGGTTCCAACTAAGCCTGTTACAAAAACACCTTTTGAATTATAGAAAGGTTGGAAATTGAGTTTGTGACATATACGCATTTGGGGTTGTCCGTCTGAAGTAAGAGTTTATAATCCACAAGAGAAAAGGCTAGATCCAAGGACCATTAGTGGGTATTTCATTGGATATGCCGAAAGGTCTAAAGGATATAGATTTTACTGTCCATCCCATAACATTAGATTTCTGGAATCAAGAAATGCAAAATTTCTTGAAAATGACTTGATTAGTGGGAGTGATCAATTACAAAGATCAAACTTTGAAAACGATCAACTTTCCACATCAAGTGAGAAATTGGGTGTCATTTATTACACTTCTCAAGTTCAACCGAGTGTTGTACAACCAATTATTGAAGTTCCACAAATTGTTGATAACCTAGTAGAACAAATTGTTCAAATACCAGATAATATTGAACAACCAGTTGAACAACATAATGTTGAACCAACATTGAGAAGATCTACTAGAGTAAGAAAATCAACAATCTCTGATGATTATATTGTGTATCTGCAAGAATTGGACTATAACATTGGAGCTGAAAATGATCCTGAAACGTTTTCACAAGCTATGAATTGCAAAGAATCAAATTTATGGTACAATGCTATGAAAGATGAGATAAATTCTATGGCATCTAACGGGGTCTGGGATCTTGTTGAGTTACCCAATGGTGCAAAATCCATAGGATGTAAATGGGTCTTTAAAACAAAGAAAGATTCATTGGGTAACATCAACAGATATAAAGCAAGACTCGTTGCTAAAGGATTTACTCAAAGAGAAGGAATCGATTACAAAGAAACCTTTTCTCCTGTATCTAAAAATGATTCTTTTCGTATTATTATGACATTAGTTGCATATTTTGACTTAGAATTGCAACAAATGGATATGAAAACGACTTTTCTCAATGGTGATATGGAGGAAGAGGTATATATGAAACAACCAGAAGGTTTCTCCTCTAGTAAAGGTGAGCAATTGGTATGCAAGCTTAAGAAATCTATATATGGATTGAAACAAGCCTCCCGACAATGGTATTTCAAATTTCATGATATTATCTCTTCATTCGGGTTTGTAGAGAATATCATGGATCAATGTATATACCAAAAGGTTAGTGGGAGTAAAATTTGTTTTCTTATTCTATATGTAGATGATATTGTACTTGCAGCAAATGACAAGGGATTGCTACATGAGGTGAAACAATTCCTCTCTAAAAATTTTGATATGAAAGATATGGGTGAAGCATCTTATGTCATTGTCATAAAAATCAATAGAGACAGACTTATAGGCATTTTAGGCATGTCACAAGAAACCTATATTAACAAAGTTTTAGAGAGATTTCGGATGAAAGATTGTTCACCAAGTATAGCTCCTATTGTGAAGGGTGATAAATTCAATTTAGCTCAATGTCCCAAAAATGATCTTGAAAAGGAACAAATGAAGAATATTTCATATGCTTCTGTTGTTGGAAGTCTAATGTATGCTCAAGTTTGTACAAGACCTGACATTGCATTTGCTGTTGGAATATTAGGAAGATATCAGAGTAATCCAGGAATTGACCACTGGAAAGCTGCAAAGAAGGTAATAAGATACCTTCAAGGGACAAAAGATTACATGCTTATGTATCGACGAACTGATATTTTGGAAGTTATTGGCTACTCTGATTCGGACTTTGCTGGTTGTGTTGATTCACGAAAATCAATATCTGGGTATATTTTTATATTTACTGGTGGAGCCGTATCTTGGAGAAGCACAAAGCAAACTTTAATTGCTACTTCCACAATGGAAGCTGAGTTCGTATCTTGCTTTGAGGCAACTTCGCACGGTGTATGGCTAAAGAGTTTTATTTCTGGGCTTACAATTGTTGATTCCATTTCCAGGCCATTAATAATATATTGTGACAATTCAGCTGCTGTATTCATGGCTAAAAATAACAAAAGTGGCAGTCGAAGCAAACATATCGACATAAAGTATTTAGCCATAAGAGAACATGTTAAAGATAAAACAGTGGCTATTGAACACGTCAATACTGAATTGATGATTGTTGATTCTTTGACAAAAGGCATGCTACCATACAAGTTCAAGGATCATGTAGAACGTATGGGACTTGGTTTTTCATTATGATTTTGTAAGAATCATTGTTGTAAAACTCTATTTCAATAATGATAATTCTCATATTTCAGTTGTGTACACATTCATTTGAGAATATCGTCAAGAAATGACCTAGAATGAACATAAAGCTAGTTTGTTCATTAAGTTTGTTGGCTCGTGTTAAGAAACAAAATATATTGTGATACATAGAAGATAATACTCAAATTTTAGTGAACCTATCACTATGATTCATGTATTTTATTTCTTATCTTCGATTTATGATAGAACATATGGGCCAAGTGGGAGAATGTTAATTATTTTCAGAAGTGGCCCATGTGATAAAGTTATTCTATCATCTTTTTGTCACATGGTTGTAAGTTGTAAAGTCATGAAAGACTGTAAAGCTTGAATGAACAACTCTAAACCATGTGAAAACCAAGCTGGCTATCCTCAACCTTGAGGATTAAAAATCATAGACTCCATGATGGGAAGAGCCTATATAAAGAACATTAAGTTAGGTTCCTAAAATCATCTTTCTCATACTGATACACCATCAATACAGATAGAGAAGAGATTTTAGAAGCCCCTAACAGAAGAACTTCAAGAAGTAGCTCAATCTCTAGATTTTCAGATTCAACTATATCAATGGTGGAGGTAAATATATATCCAATTAATTTCCGCATTATGATCTTATGTATTATTATCGATTTGAATATATAGTAGATCATGCCTAAATAAACTCTAACAAGACTATGATTGCTTGTGCTTAGCAACTTTTCATTAATGTAATTAAACCAATTTATTCGCTGTATATAGGGGGAAAATAAATTGGCAGTACCAGGTAAAATGTCTCGTCCAAGCTAATTAATTTTAATTTAACAACCTAAGATGAGCCCAACTAGCCTAACAAGTAATTTTGTTGTACGTAGGTCAATTTTGAACATTAGATATTTACCTTGCTGGTCGAGGTCAAGTTGAATCTACCTAAGAGCGCCGTCCTATCTGTTCATTAAGCTAATATTTTAATTTCGTAATTAAATGATAATTTCACAACAAAAGAATTTTAGATAAATAAATAAATGAAAATGACAGACTTTGTTGCCACATATGACATATATCATCAATTTCAATCTAAAGTATCCAATCTTGACAGTAAGAAGATAAAAATTGTTGTTCCATTATATAATAATAGAAATTTGATCAAATGAGAACCCTCCTATTGTAAGTTCCTTAGGACTAATTGTTGGAATTGGTTTTATTAAATTGGGTTTTGACCCGATTTTGACCAATTATTTAAGTGGGGTCATTTATTCAAAGTATGAAATAAATGAGATAAACGTCATCTACGCCAAATAGATGAGTTTAGCATTTTGAATTTCTCAAAACCAATATCGGGTGAATGAGAAATAAATGCATAAAGTTAAACTTAAAATGCTTTTATATATGGAATATAAAAGGGTGGGAATATGGAAAGTCATATCCCACATAAAAACATATTAAATGTTTGACTAGTTAATAAAGAGCTTCACCACTAATAAGGAGTAATCAAGTAGAACTCCTTATGGTACACCCTAGTGGACCAAGTCAATTTTGAAGCCTTTGGCTAGCTCAAAAAACGCACCGAAACGGTCTTAAAGCACCGTCCGAGATTGGAAAAGAACTGCGCCGCGCCGCACATAATCGCATTGGCGCTTTAACGACGCGCTAACTGCGTACGTACGCATCATCGCGAGGAGCTTTGAGGAGCAAAAAATTAAAGTCTTGGAAAATCGAACCAGGGTTCATTCCGGTGGCTCGGTGACGTGGCGGACGGCTAACGGGTGGCGTGATTTGGCGAGAATCGTATGCAGTGGCGACACGTGGCCCTTATAGATCGCGTTAATGATCTTGTAAATATGATCGACGCGTCATTCGGTGTGAGGTGTATGCCAAAGGGTGTGTTCCTTCAGAAAAGATGCGATCAGACCATCGAGATCGCAATGTTTTAACTATTGGGTTACCAGGCGCGATCGGCGGTCAAGACGATCCGAACCAGGGGTTGCACCCGTCTGAAGAGGCACCGGGGAGCTCTATATAAACCAGCCCCCTTAATCATTTCATGCATCAAAAAATTTCGAAATTCACATAGCATCAACATAAAAAAGTCTTGAGAGTTCAAAACACTAAAAGTTCGAAGTGTCTTGTGATTTGTAGTCTTGCTATCACAAGACGTAAGTCGTTGTATCTTGGGAGGCGATTGCCGGTTTAATAGTATGTTAACACCGTGAGCGGGGCAATTTCGTCTTAAAGACAAAGAGTCCAACTCTTGCCTCGATTTTCTGTTACTCTGCTCGATTTTCTGTGGCCATTCGGTATACACCATCAGATTTTCCAACACTAATCACAATTCTGTCATATTTAGGAATTGATGGTCAATATTTAATCTTAAAATTTAGTTGGTAGGAGCCTAAATTATTAATATCAAGGGAAACAGAGTAAAATGCATTAGACCAAATAAGTTATATCAGTTAGTTTTATTTTTGGTATTAATCTTAATTGGTTTTATTTCTTTACACTTACAAGAAGACCGTAATTAGCAGAAACTAAACTTGAAAAATATATGCATAACTGACATTATAAATAAGAACTATGATATAAACAAATATTAACATAAAATAATTAATAAAGCAAATATTTCTTCCTAACTATGCATTATATGAGTTCTAAATACGCACAGACGAATTAACTAAAACTTCTCTATACAACCCATATATAGCAATACATCATTGTAAATGTGCATTAATGGTCTTGTAAAGAAACGATACTTAAAGTAAAATATATAAGATTGAAAAAGAACTGTCATGGAATCGGGCAATAATGCTCTCATAAAAATGTATAACTGACGTTCTAAATGAGTAGTTAATTGTTTGAACTATAATATAAACAAAAATTAACATAATAGGATTAATAAAGCAACTAATTCATTCTAACTATGTATTATACTAACTAAAACTACTAACTAAAACCAATATATATAGCAACACATCCTTTATAAATATGCATTAATGATCTTGTAAATATGCGATTGGTCATTACAAAATGAAATATCAACAAATTTAACATAGATCTTCGATTTGGGAAAAAGGACATGATAAAACTTGAAGAACAATTAAGAAAACTATTTAAGTTTTAACTATTGGGTTCACTACAACAAATTAGGGAATTTGAGACGTTTTTTATTGAGACGCATTTGAAATTGTCTCAAATAGCTTCCTTTTAGCGACAATTGTTTGATAGCGTCTCAAATAAAGTATAATATTTCCATCTCCCCTCCCCCATTCAGGCAGTTTTTTATGTGACGGAAAATTTATAATTAGAGACGATTTTAAATGTCTGGAAAAGATCACTTATTAGGGACATCTAGAATTTGTCTATGAAGGTCTAAATATTCTTTTTGTGACATTTTTATTTATGTTTGAAATCAATTTAGCATTTTATTTTCTTGTGATGTTTTAGAAAAGTCTCAAAATATAAAAAAATATTATTTTTGAATAAAAAAATTATAATATTTTCTTTTCTTAAATATACTTTTCCTATTTAAAAAAATCATATTCTTTCTTTAATACATAATAGTATGATTTATCTCGATGGATGTGATTAGTCCATGTGGACTCACTAGGAAGTTGTCACATTGGATCCACTCCATTAAGTTCCATGGATTGATTAATCTTTATATTTATGATTTTCATTCGAAATTCGATCCTATCAATTTTTTGGCACAGTCGAACTTTAAAATTAAATCGCTTTTATACAAAATTAAAGACAACATAAAACAATAAAAAATAATGTGTAATATATAAAACAATTCTATTATAGTTAAAATAATATGACATCTCCCTAATAAATATTTAATTTAGGGTCTTAGGAAAAATTAAATATGACAGTTTTGTTATTTGCTTGAAAGGCTACAAGGCCTAAAGAATATGGGCTCTTCATTCTTAGTGGGAGATGTTTTTTTATTTTTTTTAAATCACAAAATATAAAAAAAAAAAAAAAATTACTGCACCGAACATACATGGGTTGTTTAACCACATTCCCAATTTTAAGGTGACAAAAAAACCAATAAGCTACACTCGTTTTTCAATCAACATCTTTTTTATTTTCTATATAACTATAAATAAAAGATACAAAAAATATGGGGCCCTAACTTTTGTAGTTTTTCAAACTTTTATTATACTCCTCCGCTTTTGTTTATGAGGAGCGGCCCTCTTTACAGTATGCATGAATTTGAGAAAAGAAATAGTAAAAGTGTAAAACCCCATTTTTTATGCAAACAATTAGGTCATAGCCATTGTAAATTCGAGTAGATGACTTATGTCGCTATCATTACATTGACATTTATTTGCATCCCAGCAAACAAATGACGTTAATCCAACAGCTTTATCTCATCTAATGTGAAACCGAAAAGATGCTCGCCCAAAAAAAAAAATTAGCGTACTAATTAATTAGCGTCACTGCTGATCACAAATTAAGCACAGAGATTAAATCGACATTAAATCTCTCGAAAATTAGTTGCTGGTGTAGGTATTTTACACGCCATGACCTAATTTTATTCTTCCACACAACTGGTGTAGGTATTATGTTGCCTGACCTAACTTAATCCTTGTCTAATTACAATTTTTTTAATCCCAATAATCATAAGCTAAATTGTCTGCCCGTGGTGATTGTGTGTGCCGATGTGGATATGGTAACTGTAGCACGCGCCTAAATGCATAACTCGAAATTAAAATAATTAACAGCTACATCATGCCACGGGATTGGCTCGTTTTCGAATATGGCCGTAAAATAGTTTTAATCAATAAAAGATTGTATAGTTTATTTATGTTGAAGAAATTGGTGATAATGTAGTTGTCAATGGAGTTCATTGCTTGAGTTGAGTGAATACAATGTGTGTTTTATAAGGGAACGGTCTTGTTTTCATACTTTTATGTGTTTAGAAATTAGAAATTAGAAATGCAATGTTAGATGTACATGATCTTTAAAGAATAAGAAACGAAAATCGCAACGTAGGTGCATATTAGGGTAACTATAGAGATTATGTAAAATCGTTGTAGGTGAATATTTACCAACGAAATCTAAATTTTTGGTAAATACCCACAATATTTCACGATAGAATTCAAAAATTATTAGTGATTTGTCGGTATGGTATAAATTGGGGAAAAACAATGTTTTTATCATGTCGATATTTTAGAGGTAATTATAAGATTTAGTGACAAAATCATTTTAATAAATTTTGTTGGTAAATTGAAATGTTTTTGTAGTATCAAGTCAAATTGTTCGGTATTTAGAATGAGAAATTCGCTAGAACTCAATTCATTAATCATAAAATCAAGCTAATTAAGTATGAATATAGTCTTTTAACTTCGATAAGATTTTAATATATATATATCTAAAGCTCGACTCCTTCTTGACTAGGGATGGTAATGGTTTCGGAAAGATTTGAGACGAGTTTTAATAGTGTAAATAGGTTTGGGTCTATTTTTCCATTTTTAGAACCAAACAGATCAAAACCAAATCCAATTTATTTTTTATTATCAAACTTTATAATATATTTTATGATATTTTGTTTAGAAAAATATATTTTGATAGTATATTTAATTTTTTAAAATGTTTTTAAATATATATATTAATTATAAAAAGTGTTTAGTGGGTTTAATGGGCCTACTTATCCGGTCTGGATTTGGTGCGAGTCTGGATCTTGGTCCTTAAAAAATTAACAATAAATCCAAATTTGTTCATACTCATTCACATCGTAGCCCAACAACTTTTTTGATGTATCCTCTGGTGCATAATAACGATCTGGAAATAACAATTTCTTTTCTGATAAACACAAATACTTCTATTAAATGAGTTTAATAAGAGAGCAAGGTGATGGAACGGTTGTTGCATAACATGGGCCATTAGCCCATTAAGATGTCCGATGATTCCAGGAGTTAAATGGGCCTGAAAATCAATGAGGATTTAGCCCACTAACAAGGGCTCTTAGTAATTTGTAAATAACATATGTTTCAATGTCAAGGGGGAAAGTCTGGGATTCATATTATAAGACATTTTAGTAGACATATATAAACTATATATTCGATGTCCTTTATATTTTCATCACATCTTCTTTATTTTTCTGTTTTGGGCCTCCTTGGATTATTTTCAAACTTACAAGTATTCGACCATATCACAAAAAAAAAAAAAAGTTACTTACAAATTTTTTATAGGTAAGTACCAAAAAATTATGTCGGAACTAAAGATGCAACAAAATTTCAACAAATCAAGACTGTAGGTAAATATTTACTGGACAAAATCTATGTGAATACAATCACATAATTTGTTGGAATTCTGTCACATCTTTAGTTCCGACACTTTTTATTTTATTATTCTAATTCATTAAGAATTTGTTTTAAAAAAAGCAGTTATAATTCATGTATTTTAAAAAAAAAATCGGCTTGGTTACGTCATTGATTTTAATATAACAGATAAAATCACATGCATACAATAATAACATTATCCTTATATTAGTAACATTTTCTCAATGAATTAGAACATAAATTGAAGTATAATTAAGAGATGTGATATGATATTTTCTTAATGAAATAAAACATAAAATGAAATATAAATAAGAGATGTGATATGGTGGATCAAATCAAGCAAACTAGGAATTCCAAAAGGACGTTGGGGCAGAAGGCCAAAAATAGACGGATGATAGTGAAGTAAGGACGTGGAACCTAGTCATTCTACTCTGTATTTATTCCAACTTTGGCTTTGCACTTTTGTAATAAAAGTACCAACGTCTATGTAATGTAACGTTGTCGTCTACACTGCCTAGAGGCTAACGCGCGCCGCCCCGCGTTTGAGCGACACATGCATGCATATCGATATTACTATATAAAAAACTTCCAAAATATACAATAATCAAACAAAGAATATATAGAATATTTAAACTATATTGGCAACTACTCATTGTCCCATTAAAACTTATTTTTGTGATATGTATTAATTCAGAAAAGTATTTTCCTTCACGGTTTTATTATATTGAAAAGTATCTATTTAAGTTGCATCTTACAGCACTTGCATTTATTTTGTTTAGTAATATAATTAATTTTGTAATTTTATTTTATTATGAGATTTCCCAAGAGGTATACCGTATATAAATGGATTTTGATTTGATTAGTAAAGCAGCACAAGAAACATGAATTTTCTTTATACAGAAATACAATCACATATAGGGTGAAACTCAAACTAATCTCTTGGACACCCCACCTGGAGATCAATCATTAAATCTTTCGTTTGAGCTTGGTTCTAACACAAATTTTTGTTTGATAAAATATAAAGCTCGATTGGATTAGTAAAAATCAACATAATGTGGGTAAACATATCAAGTTACTTTAAACTCGAATCGTGTTCGACTTTCGACAAAAAGCTCAACACGATTTAATCAAACTAAGCTCGAACACGTTTTTGAAGCTAAATAAAAAATCAAACAAACTTGAACAATACTATGTTCAACTTGACTCAATCGTTTATACCCTAACCACGTATTCATGAATTGTCAAAAATCTTTTCTTGTTACTAGTTTTTCTCTTGTTAATTAATTGCAGTTTCTAAGGCACAAATACAAACGTAAAAATAGTAAGTAATGTTGACAAATAAATTATCACTTTTTGATATTAGTATAAGTAACTTCTAAGAAGCAATTTTAATTCAATATAAAACAAATTAAAGACTAACTTTCAAAGTTAGAAAGCATATTGTGAAAACTGTAATAACTCTCAACTTTCACCACAACATTGCGGTTGTTATTAATCAAAATTTTGCAATTTTTGCGAGATATAAAAATTATTCTTGACGGAAAAAAGAATTAACATAAATAGCTATATATATTATAATTTAAATAAAGAAAAACATGTCAAACAACTTTAAAAAAAAAACATGAACAAGAAGAGAAAGTGATGCTATCAAAAATTGTAGATCACTCACAGGTAAGTATTAAGATAATTATAAAGTGTAGGCAAAATCGTAGTTAGTAAAATAATTATAGGTAAATATTTACCTACAAAATCTAAAATTGTTGGTAAATACCTACAATATTTATGTGGTAAATTTAAAAATTATCAATATAATTTGGGGAAAATAATTTTGTTATTTTGTAGCTTGTAGGTAACTGCAAAATATAGTGACAAAGTTATTTATGTCGATAAATTCTCTCCGTAAACTGAAATTACGGATGACGATAAGCGGGGATGAGGCCGGTATTGTTCATACTATTCCCTGTCCCCGAATCTCGTTCCCGTACCATTCCCCGCTTTGGGTGTTTGGTATAGGGATGGAGAACTTCCGTTCGTGGAACGGGGTTCCTGCAAGGAATCGGATTCCCCATTTTGTATTTTTTAATTAAAAATCTATCAAATATTTACTTAAAATAATTACAATAAATAAAATAATGTAAATCCATACGTAAAAGAAACATCGAGAACAAGTAAAATTATAAATACTTAAGAGTTTTTAGCATTAGTAAAATAAAATATTATAGATAGAATTAATATTAATAATAGGTTAATATAATATAAACACACACACACACACACACACACACATATATATATATATATATATATATATATATTTGGGGAATGAGAATGGGGATGGGAACGTGGAATCCCCATTTTATCTAAACGAGGAAGGGGATGGATACGTGAGATAAAAATATCATCCCCGTCACATCCCCCAGATTCTAAAGAAGTGAGGAATTCCCATCTCCGTCCCATGCCTAAATTAATTGGGGATTTTCCATTTCATTTTATTCAATACCAACGAGGATAGTTGGGCCAACTGCCGACTTGGTGAATTAGGATTTTGGAAGATTCAATCCTATCTTAATCATGATTAACATTACAAATCGTAATAGAATCCGGTTTTACGAAAACCCTAATCCAGGTTAAGCTATAAAAGTCCAAGTCTACGTTCATTCTTAACCTAATCACACTTTTATTTTCGCATATTGTATTTTTGCCTCTTGCTTCTCTTCCAAGTTTCGACTTAAGCATCGGAGAGGTGCACGCGGAGCACCCCTCCGGGCCCCTTTTGTGCGGGTTTCACGAGAAGTTCGGCGGAAAAAGCTAGTTCGCGAAGATGAGTATTTTGAGAGCAACCATCCATCCCATGCCTAAATTAATTGGGGATTTTTCATTTCATTTTATTCAATACCAACAAGGATAGTTTCCCACCACAAAATTTCGTCATCCCAAACCAGAAATATTACAAGACGGTGAGAGATAATGATAAAAGTTGAGGATGACAACATTTAAGCTAAGCAAGAAACAAGGAAAAGGAATTTCGCCATGGATATTGCTTAAGAGAATTTTCTTTGTTTCATTGAATTAGAAAGGCGATACAATGGCATCTAATATAGATGCAATTCCAACGTACTAATCCACGAGATGTCATCACCTAATAGGATAGTACAAGGAATAATCCTGCTTTGCTAACAAACTTGTACTATGGTGAATAAGATGATGCCACTTGGCGATGATCAAACGTAATAAGTGCGGTGAGGAGTGGATAAGAAATACAACTTATAAAACTTTTATCCAAGATATTTAAATATCTAACATTCCCCCTCAATTCGAACTCGGGTTTGAGGAACAACATTTAACTTGTTTCTTAAACGAGTGAAGAATTGCAAACTCAGGCTTTAGTAAAAGGTCGACTTGATCACAAGATGGAACATCTTTGAATTTGAAGGAGACCAGTGCGTTTTCTCTCTAACAAAGTGAAGATCGATTTCAATATGCTTGGTGCGTGCATGGTTAACGGGATTAGAGGCCATGGCAATGGTGCTCAAATTGTCAACCCAAATTTTTGGAATCCTGGTGGAAGAAATTTACAATTCCTTAAGAAAACAATTTGAGCCAAACAATTTCAAGATCACATGAGCCAAACTCGTATTCCGCCCGGTTCTCGACCTTGAAAACACTATTTTGCTTCTTGGATTTCCAAGAGATTAAATTATCACCAAGATAAACACAAAAACCATCACGATTTCCTGTCATCCAAGTCGCCCCAATCGAGTCCGAGAATCTGTCAAATTGAAATTTGAAGATTGTACAAAGTGGAGACCATAATCAACTCTGTCCCACGAGATATCGAAGAATACGTTTCACCCTTTCCAATGAGTATCAAGAGGAGATGACATAAATCGGCTAACTTTATTCACACCGAAGGCAATTTCGTGGCCTAGTGATAGTGACATATTGTAATCCGCCAACGATGCTTCGTATAAAGTAGCATCGAATAGGATCGCTTCATGTTTGGACAAATGAGAGGAGGAGACCATAGGTGTAGAAGCACCTTTAGCTCCTTCCATCTGAGCCTTAAGCAACAAATTTTTGATATAGCTCCCCTGACTAAGATGCAATCCTGAGGGATTTCTTGTAATTTCAATGCCTAGGAATTGATGAACGTCACCAAGATCCTTAAGGAAAAAGGCTGAACCAAGGCGATAGACAACTTTATTAATTTCTCGAGATGAGTTCCGATCAATAAGATATCATCAACATACATGAGGAGATAAATCCGAGTGCGTTATGAATTTTATAAAAAGAGAACTCGTCGACTTTGGAGTCATCAATCCGAGTTGAAGTAAAACAACTTTCATAGTATTAAACCAAGCTCTCGAGGCTTGTTTTAAACCATCTGAGCCTTGGACAATTGACAAACCAAATTTTGTTCGAATGTTGTTCAAAACCCGGCGAGGTTGAGCCATATATATGTCCTCTTCTAGTTGGCCATTTAAGAAAGCATTATTGATGTCCGGATGCTTAATTGGCCAAGAGCAAGAAACAAGCGATGTAAAAATAACCCAAATCGTAGTTGGCTTGACAACGGGACTAAAAGTCTCATAGAAATCCAAACCAGCAGCCTGAGAAAAACCTTGAGCCACAAGGCGTGCTTTGTATCTAGAAATACTTCCATCAGCATTTTTCTTAAGTTTAAACACCCATCGGCAACCAATCAAATTCTTACCTGGAGGTAACGTAGTTAAAGTCCAGGTTTTGTTATTGAGAAGAGCATTGTACTCTTTCCCATCAAGACATTTCCATTTGTCATTTTGAAGAGCTTCATGAACATTAGTAGGCTCAGAATGTTCAAGAACAGATGTTGTGAGAACTTTGGGTTTATGTATCCCAAGTTTTGATCTAGTAACCATCGGATGCAAAGAATTAGTGGGAGCAACTGGGTGCATTTGGTCAGTTGCAGGTGCAGCAGGGCTTGCAATTGGTAACTCAACAACCAATGGAACAAAGAGAATAACTAGGCGAGCGGTGGGAATGGAATGAGGGACAGGGGTTGGTGGGAAGAATCGAGAGAGTGAGGATGATGTACGGGAGTAAGCGGGGCTTGATGAAATATGTGAAGTATGATGAGAGTGTGAAGAAGGCGCGAGGGGTGGACAGGGGATGAGTATAGAGGGGTACTAAAGGTGGAGGCATAGTAACATGAGTACTGAGAGGAGGAATTGGAGTAGTTGAATGAGAGTGGGTGTCTTTGTGAGGAAAATGAAACTCATCAAAAAGCACATGACGAGATATGATGACCTTGCCATTTGGCAAAAGCACTTTATAACCTTTATACTGATTATGATATCCAAGAAAAGTTCCAAAGAATCGATCGAAATTCAAGTTTATGTTTGTTAAGAGGTCAAATAAAAGGATAACACAAGCAACCAAATACTCTAAGTCTGTTATAATCGAGCTTGTGATTGTGAACCGATTGAGGGATTTTGGTAATTAAGAGACTTAGTGGGAAGACGATTTATGATATAAACAAAGAGTGGTAAAAGCATCATCCCAAAAGGAGAGAGAAGAAATGACCCAGGCTAACATAGCTAAACCGGTTTCCACTGTGTCTATGCTTTCTTTCAGCCATTCCATTTTGTTGCGGAGTATAGGGACACGAGACTCTATGAGAAATGCCATTATCTTGAAGAAACTTTGTGAGACTTCTGTATTCCCCTCCCCAATCAGTTTGTATAGTTTTTATTTTGGTGTTAAATTGAGTTTCAACAAGAGATTTGAAGTGATGGAACACAGTTTGAACTTCATATTTTTGTTTAAGAAGATAAATCCAAGTGAATTTGCTGAATTGGTCAATGAAACTAACATAATATGTAAAACCATTTCTGGATTTTATGGGTGATGGCCCCCACAAATCAGAATGTATTATTTCAAAAGGAAAATTGCAAACAGAAGTAGAACTAGAAAATGGCAATCTATGAATTTTTGCAACAGCACAAGAAGAGCATAAAGACTGATCACCTGTTATATTAAAAGAGATATTACAATGTTTGAGAGCCTTTTCTACAATCTCATAACTAGGATGGCCCATTCGCTGGTGCCAAAGATCTAATCCAAGATTTTTCTTTAGGGAAATTAAAAGAGCATGCAGACTGGTACTGGAACTGAAAGGAGGAGAGTGAGCTGGAGACTTGAATGGTTGTTGATTCTTGTGAGGTTGAAGAGGAGGAGGCTGGAAGGGATGTAAGTCATTGAACTGGTACAAGCCATCTTTAACAGTCCCTTGGAGTAAAATAGCCTTGGTTGCTTGGTCCTTAACAACACAAAACAAGGGATGAAATTCAAAGAAAACACTATTATCTTTAGCAAATTGAGACACACTTAAGAGATTTTTGGTTATGTTAGGAACATGCAATAAATTTCTCAATAAAAAGGGTCTAGGATGAGAAGAGGATTGAAGAAATGTGTTACCAAAATGAGCTATGCACGCACCTGCACCATTTCCCATTTGCACCTTGTTGTGTCCCAAATATTCTGTTGCAGAGTTCAGGTTGGTAAGATCATTTGACACATGATTAGATGCACCAGTATCAGGATACCAGCCTGCTTCAGAACCATTATCAAGAACAGAAATATTGCTAGGTACCTGCACAAGATTTAGAGTGGATTTCTATTAAAATTGAGAGGATTCTGATTTGTAGGAGTAGATGAGTTTCCTCCGGGCCCTGAATAGGTAGGATCAAACCTATACCAACACTTATCTGCAGTATGACCAGCCACCCTACATACTTGACACACTGGCTTGTTATTGGAGTTAAAACGGCCTCCCCTGCCTCTGAAGGATCCTCTGAAGGTTCTTCCTCCTCTGTTGTTCTGAAACTGACCCCTTCCTCTAGCACCTTGGGGTGTGGATGGATTGAATCTATTCTGAGTGTTTGAAGCATGAGTAACAACATTCACAGATGGCTGAGAACCATCAGTGTTTATGATGGTTGATTGATAGTTCTCAAGTCTAGATTCATAGCTTATTAATAAGGCATGCACTTCTCCAACAGTCATAGGCTCAAGCCTTGATGTAACACTCACCATGACTGAGTTGTAATCAGGCCCTAGACCAGTTATGATATGCAGAACTTGGTCTTCATCAGAAATTTTATTCCTAGCAGAGGCTAAGGCATCAAAACATGATTTCATTTTGTTAAGATATTCCCTCATGCTCATATTTCCTTTCCTTAATGTCTGCAGCTGCAGCTTGTACTGCATTAACTTGGCTTTTGTTTGATTTGCAAAATATGTTTCTAAGGCTCTCCATATATCATATGCAGAATGCAATCCAACCATTAATACTAAAACACTGTCAGATAGATATGAAAGAATCCAGGATGCTAAGAGTTGATCCTGTCTTTCCCAAGCAACAAAGGCAGGATTCAATACCTTCTTATTGGTTTCTGCATCTGTGATGATTTTTTCTGGGACTTCCGCATTTCCTGTAATGAAGTCTTCCAATCCATAGCCTCTGATAGCAGTAGTGACTTGTTGATGCCAGATTAAGAAGTTAGAATCATCTAACTTAGATGAAACAAGCTGTTTTTGAGGTTGAATCACTTGAATCTGAGCAACAGATGAAGATTCACCTGTTGTAGTAGTGGACCCAGCCATGGAGAATTATTAGTCTATAAAACGAAAAGAAAAAGAAAAGGGGATGATACCAGAGACAGGATTCAACCTGCTCTGATACCATGATAAAAGTTGAGGATGACAACATTTAAGCTAAGCAAGAAACAAGGAAAAAGGAATTCTGCCATGGATATTGCTTAAGAGAATTTTACTGTTTCATTGAATTAGAAAGCTGATACAATGGCATCTAATATAGATGCAATTCCAACGTACTAATCCACAGATGTCATCACCTAATAGGATAGTACAAGGAATAATCCTGCTGCTAACAAACTTGTACTATGGTGAATAAGATGATGCCACTTGGCAGTGATCAAACGTAATAAGTGCGGTGAGGAGTGGATAAGAAATACAACTTATAAAACTTTTATCTGAAGATATTTAAATATCTAACAGATAATAACAAAAGGAATGCAAAAAAAAAAAAATTGAGGACACGAAAAATAAGAAATAATCAATCAATCAAATAGATCAAATGAATTAAGAGTATGATGAATAAAAATGACAATTATAAAGTCTTTTAACAATTTTAATTGTGAAAGAGACCCATGCATCGTATCAAGGAAAAATTACTTCTCAAAGATTAATAAAAATAAAATAATAACCATTTTAAAGAACAAAATTTCCCAATCAAGCTTGATTGCAAAAACTAGCGCAAGAATGCGAACATTATTTCATTACTATTAACCAAATTAAATAAAGTAATACTTATATCATGAAAAATTGGCTTCTCATTTTTCTGCAAAACATAAATTAACGTAAAACTCAATAATAAGCAAATAATAAGCAAAGAAAGTTGATGATGCTTTTTAGAGCGAATCACCCAAGTCAATTAGGTTGACCAAAATCATCTTCCCGAGAGGGAAATCTTCACGTCACTCCTCTTCCCGAGGGGGAAGTATTCTCATCTTCTTCTCCTTGAACTGGTATATTCTTCATCTGGGAACTTGCCTGCACACACGTGCAAATGTAAGAGGGCCCAGGGATTATCCTAAGAAGGCCCTTCCGATGCTCAAGTCAGCACGGTGAACGTGAGAAAAAATAGTAAACGAGTACTGTAGAAAATATGCGTAGGAGGATTATGAATTATTTTGCTTACAGATAATAGGAGGGACCTAGTAGTGCTGGAGAAGTCCTTCATAAGAGTTCTCCTCTCGTAAGGAGTATCGGTCGCCCTAGGGTTTTGTTAGGTTTTCTTCATCCTTCTGGTCTCTCGCTAACATTGCAAATCTGGCCACCAGCATCTATGACTGGCCTGCGTTAATTCCTTTTGATTCTTGTCCCGTTCTTGTCCTTAGTTTGGCTTCCTCTTGTGTTTTCTCTTTCGTTTTCTTCTTTCTGAGTCGTAGTGCTAGGGTTTTAGTGTCTGTTTTTTTTTGTTTTTGTTTAAGTGCGTCCCCGCCGTGTTTACCTTTTCTTTTTTCCGTTAGGCATTGGTGTGGGGGTTATTTCATTCCTCTGCCCTTTCTACCTGGTTGATTTAATAAATGTTTGATCTCTTTTCTGTATTATTCAGGAAAACTGCGCCGGATCCCGTCCATACTCAAAAAGCGTAATGAAGAGAATAAATGCAATCGACATGGAAGGTTTAACGAGAAGGAGGGTAATATTGTTGATCCGATGGGGACTCCATTGATGTTAACAAATATTGAACATGCCAAATCGATTTGTTTAGTCGGTAAATTATTCTCCGACAAAACGTGGAAGGCTCATTACCTCATCGAGGTGATGAAGAAATCTTGGAAAACAAAACAGTCAGTCACAACCAGACAATGGGGGGCGGATCTTATCCTATTCCACTTTGAGTCGGAGGATGATAGGGAATGGGTGATAGCCAATCAACCATGGCACTACGACGGAGGCTTATTTGCCATAAGGACAGTCCACGAGGATGAACAACCTTCCATGACTCGATTATCTCATGCATCATTTTGGCTTCGACTTTATGATGTGCCGGTCGCCTGCATGAACCTCAATACCACCGGAATTCTAGCAAGGCAACTCAGGGAACTGGTAACAATTGATAATTCAATAGAGGGTCTGTTTAGGAAATTTATCCGACTTAAGGTCTCCATTGACATATCCAACCCGCTTTCCAGAGTCCTTACGATCAAAACCCAAGGGAAGCTCCTAACCTTACCACTGAAATATGAAGCCCTTCCTATATATTACTTTTGTTGTGGTCTAATTGGTCACTCCTTCCCCAATTGTGACAATTACGACCGCAACGAATGTCAGGATGTGACAAGCATGAAATATGGCTCGTGGTTAAAGGTGTCCCCTCTAAAACGAAGCTCCAGCGTCTGAGATCCCACCCCGTACAACCCTAACCCTGTTATCCGTAACATATTCCACACCCCCACATCCTCCTCAACTTTTAGCCATAATACAAACACCCAAAAACCAGCCCCATGCCCCATGGAGTTTACGGTTGACCCTAAAACCCTATCCCTAACCCTTCAACCCCATGCACACGCCCATATACACCAATCCTTGGAGTCTCTATCCTTCACCTCCTCACCCAAGCACATCAAGGACCCCCCAAACAAAACCTTCACAGCAAACACCCTAAACCCACTCCAACTTGAACTCTCCCTCACAAATATCTCCAAAAAGTCGGCCCACTTTTACCCTAGTCCCAATGCACTGAACCAACCACCCCTCCAACCTGACTCCCAAACCCTCACTCCAAAAAACCACCCAGTCCAACCCCCAAAAATAGAGAACCACCTCCCACCTCCCCCCAGCCGTACACACATCCTAAGCTAGCTGAGGAGCTGGTAAACCCCCCATCTGATCCTCATAAACCCACAAACTAAAAACCTAAAGCTCCCCCACCAAAAAAACCACTCCCAAGCCAAAAGGCGGATGGCGTAGCTTAAACAACATACACCCGCAAAGAAACCGAGCACATCCGTCAACATTCACCCTACCCACTCTACACCCTCTAAACAAAGCCTCGAGATGGAAAACAATGTACAACCTGAACTGAAGATGAACCGTGAGTTTGGTCTGTGTGAAGTTCCCTGCAATTTTATGATAATGGCGGAGACTGCAACGGAGCAGTCCTGCCGAACCCAATGAGTTTCCCAAAGGCCGGAACTGCTAGTGGATTGGGAACCTACGGATAATTAGTGCTCTTAAACGCTATATTCGGTTGCAAGATCCCGGGTTTGTTTTCCTTATGGAAACCAAACTATTTAAAACTGAAGTGGAAGACATTATCAAGAATTTGGATTTCGAAGGGTCGTTAGTGGTAGACTGTGACATGACAAATGGTGGATGAAGAGCCGGACTGTGTTTATTACGGAAAGGTACCTTCGACTTTCTAGTTAAATCAGTTTCTTTGCATCATATTGATGGAATGGTAGTGGACGGTGATAATGAATGGGACTTTACGGGCATTTACAGTTGGCCGGAAGAGGACCTTAAATATTGTACTTGGAACCTCTTAAAATCTCTTTCAAGTAACCCACGCCCAAAATGGCTTTGCTTGGGAGATTTTAATTAGATTTTGTACAAGTTTGAGAAGCTAGGGGCAGATTGCATGACAGTGGGAAGATGAGCGAATTCCACAACGCGTTGGAATCAACGTTGCTGGATGATCTTGGATACAAAGGATACACGTTTACATGGTCTAACAGTCAGAAGGGCGACGCTAATATTCAGGAACGCCTAGATAGATGCTTAGGGACATCGTAATGGATCAATACTTACCCGGGTTATTTAGTTCGACATCTCCCTCGGATTTCATCCGACCATTGCCCAGTTTTAATTAACTGGAGATAGGCTTGAAACCGAGAGGGGCAGAGGGGCCACAAAAAGAAAAAAATCTTCCGTTTTGAGTCAATGTGGCTGATGGATGAATCGTGTCAACGAATCATTAGAGAAGAATGGGAAGTTGCGAACACACTGGGGGAACTTCAAAGTATTCGAGATAAATTGACAAGGTGTGGTACCAGTCTTTTAAATTTGGAGAAGCATCATTTTTGGAAACATTAACACCCAGATTTTAATGCGGCGAACACTCTCTCGGGCAAACTTGGGCGATTTTTATTGAGAAAAGGTGAAAGAACGGGCTCGATTGGAAGCCCACCTCCAAGACCTCCTTACAAAGCAAAAAAAACATGTGGCACCAACGGACTAGGGCCAATGGATTAAGGATGGGGATAAGAACACGGGTTCTTTCACAAATTGGCGAACGGAAGGCGTGCCCGAAATAATATTGATCGTATAAGGCGAGCTGATGGAACTTGGTTGGACAATCATAAAGAGATTGAACGCAGTTTCTCTGACTATTTCGAAGGCCTATTCAAAGCTGAAACCAAACCCACCTGGATATGGACAGTCTTCGATCTTTATTGACCCCAAAATGATGGAGAGATGAATGACTTATTAGCGCGACCATTTGGGGAGGACGAGGTGGTGACGACCTCTTGCCCGGATGCATCCTACTAAATCTCCAGGGTAGGACGGTATGTCTGCTCTTTTCTTCCAGATATTTTGGTCTATTATTAAACCTGATATTGTCCCGATTATCCTTAAAATTCTCAACAATGGCTCCAACCCAAAAATCTTTAATGAAACTTTCATCGTCCTTGTCCCAAAAAAAAGAAGGCGGAACTTGTGACTGATTTTAGGCCTATTAGCTTGTGTAATGTCATTTTTAAAATTATCACAAAAACCATAGCTAATAGGCTTAAATTAGTCCTTCCTCACCTCATCCATCACACTCATTTTGCGTTTGTCCATGGTCGTTGAATTACTGATAATGCTTTTTTGGCCTTCGAACTCTTTCATCACATGAAACATAATAAAGCCGCTAAAAGGGGTCTTTTTCTTTTAAAATAGATGTCTAAAGCTTACGATCGTGTTGGATGGCCTTTTTTACACAAAGTCATGACAAAGCTTGGAATTAATGAAAATTTTGTTGAGCTTATTATGCATTGTGTTAATACTGTGAGCTTTTCGGTATTATTGAACAGGCAACCCAACCCGAATTTTACTCCATCCCGAGGGCTCCTGGCAGGCGACCCTTTTCCCCTACCGTTTTTTTTTTTTTTTTTTTGTGCAGAGGCTTTTCATCACCGATTAGGAAATCAGGAATGGGAGGGAGATTGCATGGGATCAGAATAAGCAGAAATGCCCCCAACATTTCTCACTTTTTTTACTGATGACAGTATCACATTCGGGAGGGTCACAAACCCCGAAATTGAAACCACCCGTTAAATCATCTCTATTTATGAACAAGCTTCAGGGCAAAGAATCAGCTTTGAAAAATCTGAAGTCTCTTTCAGTGCGGGTTTACCTCAGGAGAAAAAAAATGCTTCTAGCGAATAAACTTGGCATTCGAATGGTGCAAAAGCATGAGAAGTATCTGGGTATCCCAGCGGTGATGGGTAGATCAAAAAAAGAGATTTTCCAGATAATTGTGGACAGGGTCCGGAAAAAATTGAAGAATTGGAAGAGTCAAAATTTATCAACCGCGGGAAAAATGATTCTGATTAAAACGGTGGCCCAAGCGATCCCAACGTATCTTATGAGTTGCTTTGCTTTCCCTGATAACATTCGCACGCAACTCAATTCCATATTGAGTAACTTCTGGTGGGGGCAGAAGAGGGATGAGAGAAGAATTCACTGGCGAGCTTGGTCGACTCTTTGTAAATCGAAGGATGATGGGGGACTGGGATTCAGAGACTTCCAATATTTTAATGAGGCAATGCTTGCAAAATAGGGTTGGCGGATATTAAAAGATGAGAGCTCTCTTCTTCCCAAAGCCTTAAAAGCCAAGTACTTCCCACGAAGCAATTTTCTAGATACCACAATTGGACGTAATCTATCATATTCTTGGAGAAGCATTGTGGTGAGTAGAAAAGTGCTAAGTCGGGGTATTCGGTGGAATATAGGCGATGGTCATTCGGTTCGGGTTTGGGGTGATCCTTGGATTGTGGAAAATCCCAATTTCAAACCATTAACACAATACATGGGCAATAATGTAGAGATGAGAGTAGCAGATTTTATATGTTTGGACATGGCGGAGTAGGATATGGCAAAGCTCAGAGATTTATTCCATGAATCAAATATAAAAGCTATAATGGCGATCCCAATCAAGCATAATCGAACAACGGACTGTTGGGTTTGGCATCACTCCAAGGACGGTAATTACTCAATGAAAACAGGGTACAAGATCGCTCAATCGATTCAAGAGGACCACAAAAACACGTCAATGAGCTCCGGGGGTTGTAAAACATTGTGGAGATGGATATGGAACCTACCTATCCCACTAAAGGTACAAGTATTCTTGTGGAGATGCGTTCAATGTATTATTCCAACATCACAGGCGTTGTGCAAGAAAGGGGTAAGAATGGAGCCTTTCTGTAGAAGGTGTGGTGGTTTTGAAGAGACGTCGGAGCATGCCTTAAGATACTGTGGTTGGGTGCAACTCTTTTGGGCAATGTCTCCCCTTCGAATCCACCGACAGGAGGGGTTGGATGTGGATCGATGGTGGATTGGCTAACGAAATTCATGGAGCAAGAAGAAAAGGCTAGCCAACCCATGTTTGCAATGTTGCTTTACACGGTTTGGGACGCTCAAAACAAACTGATATTCTGTGATCAGGTAATCAATCAAACCCAGTGCTACCAGTTGGCAGGGACTTGTCTGGAGGAATACAAGAAAGCATTGGAGAAAGGTAATCCTTTGATTAAGCAACGCATGATGGACCATTGGTGCCCATCGGAGTCTGGATTTGTGAAGATAAATACTGATGCATCTCTTATTGAGGGCGAATGAAGCGGTCTGGGCGTTGTGATCAGAGATAGTCGGGAAAGGTGATCACGACTCTCATGAAGAAGGTCAACACGTATAGAGGGGTTGAAATAGTAGAAGCATTGGCATGCAGAGAAGGTCTAATCCTGACCGGGGAGATGAACTTAAAGAAGGCCTACCTGGAGACGGACAACATCAAACTCTACCACAAGCTACGGCTCCGAACTGACGACCTTTCACCTGGGAAACATCATGAATGATATTCATACTTTATTCTCAAATTTTGAATCTATTGTTCCTAACTTTGTTAGACGTACTGGCAATATGTTAGCTCATTCGCTTGCTCGCTTTTCTTTTAATTCTAGTTGTAATGCACCACTGATTGGGAATCTCCCGATCACCTGGTTGACATTGTTAATTCGGAGGCTCCCTCCTCATGATAATATATTCTATTTTCCTAAAAAAAAATAAGAGGGACCTTTTTATACCTGGTAAATGGACTCTGTGGGCCGTATAGGAGAAATCGGCCGATGGGCCAAACCCGGGCTCCTTTGGGCCAATTTGTTTATTAAGAGCCCATTAGGTAATTAATATTAAATAAACATATAAAAAATGAATTATATATTTAATTTATTAAATACCATTTTTGTCCCCAACATAAGCCTCCCGGCTCCAGTGCTTGGTGCTGCGGAGGGGTGAAGCAGTGCGAGAGCTAATCCGGTGTAGAAATATATGGCTTGTCTTGTAATATATCTTGTCTTGTCTTTGGAGAATCTTTGACCACTTTTGCATAAGGAGACTTGGAAGAAGAGCTTGAATATGTCCTCCAAAGGTAAATTCTTTCTCTCTCTCTACCTCTCAACTTTGAAATTTTTTACTTTGTATAAGACTTAGGAAATTTCTTGAAAGCGAGAGGTGAGGTGAGACTTGAGGTAAGACTTGATGTGATAGACCATAGAGAGTTGGAGTGCATCGAGCAAAGAGAGAGATGATAGCCGTAGAGGGCGCCTCCCCGGAGCGAGCAAAGGCGACCCATTGGCGCCCTCCCCGGGCGGCCACAAGGGCGCGCCCGGGCGCTCTCATATGTCACCCTTGGGGTGTCCTGAGCCCCCAGTCCATTTTTCTTCCCGTTTTTCTCCATCTTCCCCAGAGTTTTCGTATGTTTTGAGCCATGTCCTGGATTCCGATACTTCTTTCATTCCACTTGGAGACCGAGGTGTTACTGGACGTTCTGTTTATGGTTCAATCATTCCATGTCCACGCTTTTCCACAAAATTTGATATTCCTCCCCTTACTCCAGAGTTGTGTTTTGATGGTGATGGGAAGGTAGAGCTTGAGTCGGATTCGATCACAATTGATGAGTCTTCTAAGGTGGAGTCTGAAAAAGATAATCCCAAAGAGGTCCGTCCCACCAAGTATCAGCATAGGCCTCCTCCCTAATGTCGAGTAGTTGTTCCGGGAGATTTGGTCAGTCGAGAGTCCTCCGTTTGTCTTCATAGGCTGCGTAAGAGGCTTGAGCTTCCCTCGGTGTTTGTGATGTTAGTCCCAAGTTCGGGCAATAGGCTCACTCATCCACCCAAGGGCTTTTTCATAGTGTACCTTTACAACTTCCCAGTTGGGTTTGTGCTTCTTCCAGATACTTTATTTATCTCGATTCTTAGGTCGGTGAGAGCATGTATTGGTCAGTTGATTCCTCAGGCCTATGCATGTATACGAGGTTATCAGCATGATATGTGGTAGTTGGGCTTGATTCCGACTGTAGATGGATTTCATTCCTTGTAAAATGCCCAGAAGTCTCCGGGTGACACATTTTTCCACTTCTTTCCACGTCCTTAGTGCGAGTTTCCTGATGGATTTCCTTCTCCTGGTGGTTGTGGAATGAGGATTTCTTCTATATGAGGGATAATGGTTGAGAGCCTCCTCACGAGTGGGTTTCGGAGGTTAAGACTGCCCGAGGTGCTTCTGCTTCCCAGAAGGAGATGGCGAAAGCTTATAGGTCTCGGGGCTTGTTTAAATTTTTTTGAATGTTAGGGAGTTCTTGGGTATCCCACCTTACTTTACTTCTTTACATTGCTTCCCGCTTTACTTGTATATTTTTACTGCTTCGTTTTCTGATATTGTTTTTTTTGCTTTTCAGGTAAGGAGAGTTACAATATTGCGGAGTTGATGGAATTTAAGAATAAGGAGAAGGAAAAGGCCAATGGGAAGTTTGTTGCTAGTGGGAGCTCGAGTGTCCCATCTTAGAGTGATAGGTCGCGCCCTTTTGATAGGCACCCTGGCTCACGCTCCAGTGATCGTGTTGATGTTGTTCTGGTTCATCGTTCTTCTTTAGAGGGTGAGGATGGAGCCTGAGGTTGCTACTTTTGAGAGTGTTGGTCCCTGAGCTCTCTTCTATGGTGGAGTGAATCATCACGAGGGAATCCAGTCCCATTGGGACCATACTGATTCTGGCTTGGGCTACGCCAGTACCCGAGGAGATCCATCGGCTGATGATCAGTCGCGCCTTGGGTCTTTGTCCTTCAAGGACATCGAGACTCACCTTTGTGGGGACATTGCTCGGGTAAGCTTCCATAATTCCTTTGCAATTCCATTCTTCATGCTTTATCTATTCACTTGGCTAAGACTTGTACAAATTTCCTTGTAGATTCTGAACCTCGCAGCGGCTTTGAACCATCTAGGCGAGGTGACTGAGGCTGAGAACCATTGACTTCAGGGTAAGGTGAAGGCACTTAAGGCTGCAGCTAGCCATCATAAGTGTGATATGTCGGATTTGTCTAATCAGTGCGCCGGGCGAAGAGTCAACTTGCCCATGAGACTGAGACGGGTGAGTTGTTCTTCCAATCTCCCGCTGGAGTTGAGTTGTTGGCCAAGAAGAGGTCTAGTTCAGTTGAGGCCTACAAAGGTTCCTTGTCCTATCGTTCCAACATGACGAGAGAGTCATGCTCCTACTACAATAAGACAGTGCACCATTGCCGGGAAATTCTACGACAGAGTAGAAAGGCTTCCAGTGAGCTGATCGATATCCTGGATTGCGGCGTATCTGACGAGGAGGAGGGAAGATCGAGGCCTTGGAGGCGCCTTCGCTTGAGCAGTGGTAGTTATTTCTTGGCTTGATGGCTATTGACTTTTGCCCACCCGTTTAGGGCTTGCATTATTAATTTAGATAGTTTTCTTTATGCACTTGGATATTTCTCCCTCTTTTCTGGTTTTGAGATGTTTGATTTTGCCCTATAGGGCTGGATGATCTTCCATCTTCTTTATGCGTATTTGTTTCTGTTTGTCCTGCTTTACTTGTGATATATGCATGTGACTTTCTTCGGGAGATTGGATTTTATCGATATTTTAACACCAAGGGATGACCTTCAAGAACTCAGAGGAAGGCGCCCCCTGGGGTTCTTTGGGCGCCCTTCCGAGTTCGGAAGGAGCCTTACCCCAAGTCTTTGCTTTTTTCTCTGTATTTTTTCCTACATGTGTTAGTATTTTTCGCCTTCTTTTTCTTGCACATTTTCATCGTAGAGAAGAATTCACTAGGACTCTTATGAGGAGACCCTTTTTCTGGGGTTTTAGCCGGATAAAAAAGAATTTTTACTAGGACCTCCTTGCAAGGAGGCCCCTCCCATCCGATGTTTTAGCCGAAAATGGTCATCCCACCCGGGGTCTTAGCCGGATAAGGCCATCCCCTCTGGGGTCTTATCCGGATGAGTTTAATTACTAGGACCTCCATGAGGAGGCCCCTCCCATCCGGTGTCTTAGCCGAGAAGGGGGTTATCCCACCCAGGGTCTTAGCCAGGTGAAGCCATCCCCTCTGGGGTCTTAGACGGAGGAGGTTAATTACTAGGACCTCCATGAGGAGACCCCTCCCATCCGAGGTCTTAGCCAGAAAAGGTCATCCCACCCGGTGTCTTAGCTGGATAACAGCATCCCCTTAGGGGTCTTAGCCGGAGGAGGTTAATTACTAGGACCTCCATGAGAAGGTCCCTCCCATCCGGGGTTTTAGGCGGAAGGGGTCTTCCCACCCAGTATCTTAGCCGGAGGATATTTTTTACTAGGACCCCTGTAAGGAGGCCCCTCCCATCCGGGGCCTTAGTCGGAAAGATGGGGTTTGCTGAGGAAAGCCCCCAAATGGTCATTGACCTTGGTCATATGTGCCCATTAACTGCATTCATCACATCAAAGTAGAAACGTGAAAGAACTTTTTTTCATTATAATGAAAAGCTTTACGCCCTATGGGCGGAAACACAACTGAAATGCAGTCTCTTGATGTCTCCGACAATCTCTTTTATCCCCGAGTCTGTGGGGAACTTCAACTTCAAGTGAACCGTAGAGAGGATGGCTCGGAATTGGTTCAAGCTTGGCCTTCCCAAAATCAGATTATATGGAGAGGAAGCGTGTACTATGAGGAAATGTACTATCTTCGTGACCTGGTGAGGGTCGTCTATGCCCAGTGTGAGTGTCAGGTTGATTTTGCCCGAAGACTTGATTACCTCTCCAGTGAAGCTAATCAGCGGTGCCGAAATTGGAACAACTTGCACTGGATCGATCTTCATCTTGTCAAAGGCTTCCCGAATATGACGTCCACCGCGCTTCCTGTATCTACCAGGACCCTTTTAATTACAAAGTTGGCCATCATTACTGATATGACAATGGCATCAGGATGAACTTGGGTCTCTGGAATGTAGTCTTGAGTGCCGAAGGTGATTGGCAGCCCTTGGCTTGAGACTGCTCCACGACTCTTTTCTTGGATAGGTTTTCCTCGGGTCATCCTCTTCTCTCCTTGCTATATTTCCAGAGAGTACTCCGGGCGTCTTTTGCCTTTGGTCCTCTAGAGATTACATTGATGACTCCGACAACGTGATTGTCATGCTTCTCCTCCCTGTGGTGATTTGAGCGCTACTGGTCTTATGGAGATTCTTCTTCATGTGGCCTACGATCGCATCATAACTTGCTCTGATCCACGTAGTCCTTAAGATGGCCATTCTGGATAAGCCGTTCTATCTCCTTCTTCAGAATGAAAGAGTCTTTGTATGCCCCCTGTCTCTGTGATAAGTATAAATTGGAACACGCCCGTGAAGGGTTGTTCATCAATGGTTGTGGGGGATCAATGACATCCTTTTTCTGGGCGGCTATTAGCACCTCCGCTATTGGAACGTTAAGAGGTGTATAGCTTGGCCCATGATCCTTCCTCGATCCCTTTCACAATTGGTTCCTATCTTCTTCCGAGAACTTACACTTGGTGCCGAGCTCATGCCTTGTGGACTACTCTACTCGAATATGCTTCTCTGCTCAGCTCAATAGCTCCTCCATGTTGGATGGAGGCTTCCTGGAAAGAGACTCATTCAGACGCCCTTAACGTAGATTATGTGGTAATATCCCGGCTAAGGTCTCATGATGGACGTTGGCCACTTAGTTAACGGCTTCCACAAATCGCTTCATGAATTCCTGCAGTGTTTCTCCTTCCTCCTGGTTCACCTAAAAGAGGTGAATGATAGTCTTGGGGCACTTTCTGTTAATGGAGAACTGCTGCATAAAGGCTTCAGTGTCTTATCCATCCCGGAGATCAACCCCATTAGGAGTTGATTGAACCACATCAGCGCCCGCTTGGTCAAAGTAATGTGGAACACCTTGCAATAGGAGGCATCTGTCATGTCATAGAGATCCGCCTTAGAGTAGAATTTGTCCAAGTGTTCTTGCGGTCTCCAGTCCCATCATACTCCAGGAGGTTGGAGGTCTTGATTCCTAATGGCAATGGTTCATATAAAATCACGGAGCCAATGGGCTCCTCTTCATCAATGTAATGGCTCGCGAGTTGGCTTTGCTTGGCTGCACTGCTTGAGATTCTTCAACAGGTGGCGGTTCTTCATGATTCTGATTCTCACTGCGACCTTATTCTCTCTCATCCTGATCATCCTAATAAGGGTCTTTGGCGATAGGTGGAGCCCGCGGTGGTCTTTATGAAGCATCTTATGCGGCTTGATGCCTTAGAGCATTCCAAGCAGCTTTATCCATGAGAGCTTAGAGGGCTTCTCGGGATAGACGAATTTCTTCAGCAGGCGGAGGCCCCCTAGGAGGAGGGGGATGCGCCCCTCTTGCAAACGGGGGAGGGGGAGGCACTCCTCTAGGAGGAGTAGGGCTGGCTCCCCACCTTCCGGGTGTTCGTTCTTCTTACTGGTCTCCGGCGCCTTGGCCTGCAGCTTGAGATCCGACTTTACGTACTTGCGATCAAGTTTGCATCTTCATGTATTCTGGTTGTTCCCACATACGATGCCAAAATGATGATGCTTTTTAGAGCAGATCACCTAAGTCAACTAGCTTGACCAAAATCCTCTTCCCGAGAGGGAAGTCTTCACGTCACTCCTCTTTCTGGGGGGGAAGTCTTCTTGTCTTCTTCTCATTGAGCTGGTAAATTCTTCATCTGGGAACGTGCCTGAACAAACGCGCAAACGTTAGAGGGCCCCGGGAGTTGTCCTAGAAAGGCTCGTCTGACGCTCAAGTCAGCACGGTGAACGAGAGAAAAACCAGTAGACAAATACTGTAGAAAATATAGGAGGACTATGAATTATTTTACTTACAGATAATAGGAGGGACCTTTTTATACCTGGGAGATGGACCATGTGGGCCATGTAGGAGAAATCGGCCAATGGGCCAAACCTGGGCTCCTTTGGGCCGATTTATTTATTAAGAGCCCATTTGACAATTAATATTAAATAAACATATATAAAATGAATTATATATTTAATTTATTAAATACCATTTTGTCCCCAACAAAAGTGGAATAAAATAAATCAATCATCAAATTTAAACCTTGTATGAAAGTATTTTCAAGTTCATTTTTGAGTTTCCAGTGTTTGCGCTATTATATTCAATTTGAACAAGAACAATATTACATATGATGAATTAGGTACGTATTTCATAATGAATTCAGAAATGCTAATATGTAATTGAAACTTGAGAACACATATACAAGAACATATGCAAATGGTAATGATTCAAATTTAAACTCAAACTAATGTTGTTCCTATGGTTTAGTAATAACTACAAATTGGTCTTTCGTGTTATTTCTTTATATACACGATTTATGTTTTTTCTCTAACCTAATTTATGAAATCTATAGTTTCAAAAGTAAAAGAGAAATACTTATGTGAGACAAATTGAACAAATTGTCTTTTTTTAAACTATAATATAAATAATTTTTTTGATTCAATTAGCAAGGTTGGTTGAAGCTTTGGACATTGATGTGGTGATTTCACAAAATATTTTCAAGCTAACCATTTCTCTTATTCATCCTCATTTTGTCACAAAAGAGCTACCTTCAAATCTTGGATATGGAGGAATTTGAAGGGAAAAATTTAGGCGGGAAGAAACTTACAAAGGAACGTCTCAAACTTTTCTTAACCCATGATAATTTGAAATTTTTGCAAGTAAAGATGAATGAAATTTCAATAAATCAACTTATTCATATTGTAACTGCTTGGGTATTGATATCATATAAAGGTTTTGAGGATATGGAAGACATTGATGCCCAAAATATGTATAATGTAATATTTTGTCACGATGTATATTAGGTTAATTTTTGTTTGAAATTCACAAAAATTACGATTTCTTCTTTAAACTCGACTAAATATTATGTATGGCTAGATTAAGCTTCAAAACAAAATGTTGAGGTTGAAGGTTTATAAGAATTGGTTGTTGTTTCCTTTTCTAGTCCTTAGACTAAAACATTCATAAGATATTTTTGCTAGAAATATAATGTGTCCAATGACTCCATTTTAAATTACTTCTAACATAAGTTGCACTTGTAAGTTGTGATATTTAAAGTTTTTATGAAAAAATAGTTACTATAGATCCTTCTAGTGAAACTTATTTATCCCCATTTGTGTTGTAATCTGTGTCAAAATTTATCTGACATGAGAAATTCATATGATAAATTGGTTATAAAATTATATGTATTTGATATAACATATATTTATATGTATATATAGACGAGTCTTTGCATTAATTGTTAAGTATTTCAGTTCAAAACAAGAATCTTACATTAACCATCAAAATATTGGATTGACGTACATGAAAAATGCCATAAACATGGCTAACGAACATTTTCTTTGATTAATGACAAGATGAAAGTATTTTTAATTAAATGTGTTTTGTAATAAAATGACTTGCGATATTTTATTTTAGGGAACTTGACTTTGCAATGTTAATTCACAATTTTAGGTTTTTGTTTTACATGCAGATGATTGACGATCGAGACAGAGACGAGAATCAATTATTAGTTTTTTAGTGGCACTACCAGTGGAAGCTTGACTAGAACATCAACGTCAGTATAAATAACACATCTTATTGTTCGGATTGTCTCTCGACTATGCGAGTTAGTTTTAGATATCTCTCATAAAAACTATTTGAGTTGTAAACTCATTGACGAGAAAACATAGTGGCATGGTCCATGATAATCATGAAAATCTTTCAAAAATATGTTATCGAATATGTAGCACAAAATAATCAATGGCCCAAAAGTAGAAGTAGTCATGCATCATTATGTGCATGAAGCCTGCCAAAGTAATCACTCGTCATTATGTGCATGACGTCTACTGAAATCATATAAGGGATGATAATGGTGAAATATGCATGCATTTTGAGGTATATTTTGGTGCATAACTGATACATTTGCATGGATATTAAGTATGTTTAGATTAGTTTTTCTTGTTGGGCGTGATACTGCGTAATCTTGTGTACTTTTGTAGGAAACAGAGCTATATTTGAAGGATATCACTAGAACGACTCGGACCAGAATGTCAAGAGCCAAAGGACGAATTAAGATGTAAAGGAAAGAAGCATAGACGATCAAACAACAGGGGATTGCTTTCGAAAATGTCCAAACGTGTAAACAGTTTTCAGCACTGGCAGGGTTTAGTATTTTGGCTGTAACTTTCTTTACAAAATTGATATTAAGTTGATTAAAGATGCTATGGAAAGCTAAGAAAAAGGGCAACAGTGTTTCGATATTTTGATGCCTACAGTGTTTGTGTTTTCAAATCGACATTTTATATGTTTCAAAGTTCACATTCGGGACGACTGTGACTGATGATGATGAGGTCGATTATATGTTTCGGAGAAGTGCTACATGTTATTGGACGACTAAGATTGATGATGAGGTTGATTATATGTTTCAAACATGTTTTCCACGTTTTAGGAAGATTAAGTCTAATGTTGAGCTGAGGTTAGTGGATACGGTTGAGTTATCAAACTATTTAACCAAGTCTAATTTATATTGGAGAAAGATATGATAAGTTATGTCCCTTCAATGCACGGCCCCAAAAGAGACCCTTATGTCATTCCCTTCCCCGATAGTAAAATTCTCGTATTTTCATATGACATTGTCTTTGAACTTTAGGATGACACTGATCATATTGATTTTGACAAGGGCAGAGGGAGGGGGCCACTCTGGGCCCCGACCCTCTATTTTTTAAATTTATTTTAAACTAGAATTCTTTTTTCAAAAAAAAATATTTTAATTATAATTTATATGATTTTCGTGATCGGTCCACCCTAAATTTATTCCTGGCTCCACCCTTGGATTTTGAGTTGTATCACCCTGAAGCTAAAATATGGCTACGACTCCCTAGAATACACCCCGACAATTTGGAGCATATTGTTTGCAGCTCTCATTCTTCTTTTTCCTTTTGCATCTATTCATTTGATTTCCTCAATGATTTTACCTTTTTCATTCAAACTGTTTTTGGGCAGTTTGAACTCAATCTTCGGTCGCCCAACACTAGAAGTTAGCAAGTTAAGTGAAAATGTTTGACGGTGCTAGTGAAATGCCTCGTTCTCTTGGTTATGTTTTTGTAATTGGTGGCGATATATGATTCAACTCTATTTGTTCTTACTTTCCAATTACTTCAATTGATGATACTCATAAATATGATTTGTCTGGTGTATATGGTGTCACCCTTCTATTGGTTGCATTTTAAGTGAATCTAGCTTCTTCATTTTTATAATTATTTATGTGCTTTTATTGTTATTTGTCTAATTTGGACTTAGATGATATTTTTTATTTTAAGGATAAAATGTGAATAAAGAATCATTTGTGAAATTTACCATCAAGGTAGAGAATTGTATTTTTTGAAATTACCTTTGACATGAAAGATAATTTTTCTAAATCTGCGAAATTTGTAAAATTTGTTTGAATAATGAGTTACCAGAAAATATTACTCCCTCCTATTCAAAATAATGTCTTTTTAGAAATAAATACACATATTAAGGATTGTGTTAAAATATCAAATATACCCTTAATTAATCATAAATGCTACTTTGAAACAAACAAATTTATGCATTAGTGTTAGTTGAAAAATGATACATTTAAGGGTAATATGAAAAAATATTTTTCTCACTAGCCTTGAAAATGTGAAAAGGACATTCTTTTTAAAAATTTATTCATGTGCCAAAAGAACAATAGGAGGGAGTACATATAAACAAACATCACAAATAATAATATTGTGCTTGTGTTATTATGTTCTGTTCGAATAAGACCAATATTAACTACTACGAATCGGGTTCATATTTTATAGTGAATTTTCAGAAATGCTAGGATGTTATCCAAACTTAACAGCACATATACAAGAACATATGCAAATGATAATGATTCAAACACTAACTTTAAATTCAAACTAACGTTGTTCTTAATGTTTAATAATAACTACAAATTGGTCTTTCATATTATTTATACTATATACATCATTAATATTTTTTATCTCATATTATTTATGAGACCAATAGTTTCAAAAGTCAAAAAGAAAATACTCATGTGAGGCAAATTGAACAACTTATTTTTTTTAACTATAATATAACTACATTGTTTGATTGAATTAACAAGGTTGGTTGAAGCCTTGGAAATTGATTGGATGATTTGATAAAATATTTCCAAGCTAACCGTTACTCTTCTTCATCCTCATTTTCTCACAACAGATCTACCTTCAAAGCTGACATTTGAGTTTTTTATTTTACGTGCGATGATTGGCGATCTTTGTAATGTTAATTCACAATTTTTAGATTTTTGTTTACATGTAGATAATCTGGCGATCGAGAGAAAGAAAATAATCAATCATCAGTTTTCTAGTGGCACTATTAGTGAAAATTTGACTAGAACATATACGCCAGTATTTATAGCATATCTTATGGTTGATTAGATCATGTCTCTCGACCATGCGAGTTTTTTTTATTACCTTGCCATCTTCTATAATCAATATTGATACTAACTGAATGGAATATTATTGACAAATTAGAAAGAAAAGAAACTCAAATAGACAACACTACAGATGATCCTGAATTCACAAAATTTGAAAAGCACGACTAAAATGGAGGACAGTTATTTCTCTTACAATAGAGGGGCGATATACGGTACAGAGAGTTTATGAAGGACTTCCTCTCCACCATCATAGCTCCTTCCTTAATCATCTCCGCTGCAAACTCCGCTGCAAACGAAAGGTCTTTCAATTCTTGTGGTACAGTAACCACAATTATAGTTGAAGGCGGAATTTCTCTAATTTCGTGCAAAATTGAGAATGATTCCTAATTGACCAATATCAATTAAAACCAGTTTCACCTGCTGGATTGCATCATTATCTAGATTCTTCAGAAATTGCATGGCCACTGATGAATTATGTGTAATATGCACTTTGCAATTAGCACCAAACTTTTTGCTAAAGCCATACATAACACTTTCACAAAAACTTCGAGGGCCATCAACCAACAATATGTGTGGCGCAACAGAATTGATCTCTTTGATCGTAGAAGCATATTTCACAGTTAGTATGAAAAATGGCAAATCTTCTAGGTCCATCGTACTGTATAACTCCTTCAACAAACTGGTGTAAACTCATTGATGAGAAAAAAATGGTAGCATTGTCCATGATAGTCATGGAAAAACCTTTCAAAAATAAGTTGTTGAACTTGTAGTACAAAATAATCAATGGCCCAAAAGTAGTAATCACTCGTCATTACGTGTATAAAGTCTACCGAGTGGATTCTCAGTAAATAATTTAATAGTGAAAAATCGTATATTAAAGTTTTGGAATGTGATTTCTAATGATGCCACACCAAATAGTAAGGAAAAAGACTTTCAGAATATTTAGTGTGTTGGTGAAATAGTTTAAAGACTACCTGGAGCTCAGACGGATGATATGAATATCTTATTGGTTGCATGATTTCTTTTTAGTGAAGCTGACTTCTGTCATTTTTACAACTGTTTTTTTTTAAAAAAAATTTAATGATAAAGTGTGGATAAAGAATCATTTGTGGATTTTACCATCAAGGAAGAGAATTGCATTTTTCTAAATTAGCTCTGGCATGAAAGATATTTTCATTTTTCTCAATGAGATGGATAAGATATTACCTGTGTAACGCCCCCTTATGGACGCTACAAGGCTCGTTAACTTTAAACTTCTTTAAAACAGTTTTTAGAAAAATTACACAATATAAAACTGAATTTTTTTTTTCTCGCAGTGTATTAAAATCGACCATTATATCATAAAAACACAAATCATCACGAGAAAATTGAAAATATCACAAACCAAGAGTTTGAATTCGAAAATAGCGAAAGCATACAATTTGAAAAGAGGTTTTCAATCAATCTTAAAATAAAACATAGCGGAAGCATAAAATTGAAAATAAGTTTCATAATTTGACATCATAAAATATAATGTCTTTCTTGGCGTAATTCCGTTTCCAATCCCACATCGTTGCACATACGCTTCTCATATACTTAAACTTAAGTCATCCTCATTACATTCATATCTGCAACATGATGTAACTTTTATAAGCATTAAGCTTAGTAAGCACATTTGAATTCTCACAAAAACATTTTTCAAAGTATGAGCATTTATCATGAAAACATAAATATGAGCATGATCATTGTAAATAACTTTTGCATCTCTTTCTATGCATAAATAAAAACATGCATATTCATTTTATCTTTATGGGCCCAAGCGTTACACCGTTAACATCATTAGCGCGCCGTCACGAAAGGAAAGGGGTAGCTAATCCCAAACCAAACGTAACAAGTCCACCTTATGACAAGTCCACCTAGCGGGACAAACATTATCATTGGGTGTGTAACGCTTACATTACGTGATACATACATATACATTTATGAAAAACTCATCAACAGTTTGTATAGAATGCCATAAATGCCTTTCATAGAGAATGTTCAAATATAAGATGTTGAAATCAGTATAACTTTGTAAAAATAACAATTCATAAACTTATATCATGTTGCAGGTGAGAATGTACTTACTTGACTTGTTTATTTACTAAAACTTTCACTTAAGGGTGATGAACGTCTTGATCACGGTGTGCTCGCCTTCTTGGAATGTTCATGTCAAATATTTTCATGAGAAACACATACAATTAATATAGACATTAAAATTTCATTTATAAATATATATATATAAGATTTCATAAAAGATCTAAATAATGTTCATAAAACTTCATTATTACATGATTAAGCCTAATGCTCTAAATCTGGAAATTCTGACCTATATATACTTAAAATTATTAATCTGATAATATAAATATTACATTCATGTAAAAATTAGCAATAAGATACTTAACATCCTAATAGAGTATCACAAATTTTTCCTTTATAAAATAGATGTGAAAAACATGATTTTCAAATTTTCTAAATGAATACAATTGTACAGGCATCTTATATTCTAGTCTGGGCATACTGTAAAGAACGATTTTTAACTCACAACCTAGATACCGTATAAATCTAAAACTTTGCAGAATTATACCTAACACATATATACATGTCCCAAAATGTTCCTAAAGTAAATGATCATCCATTTATAGTTCAAAATAATTATTCAAAATGGATCCTAAAAACTGTCAGGATTTCATACACTCTGAATATATTAGATTATAAATTCCATATCCTCCAAACCGGGATAGATAAAATTCCAATAAAATTACTTGATACTAATAATTCATATAGGAATGACATATCCAAAATTTAGCTATAAATAAAATCATATCCATGCTACACATGCTTCGCAAGTTTGAGATCATACAAGTTTTCAGATTCATGAATGAATGTCCAATGGTAAAAGAAAATTCGTTAATAGATCATCAATAACTACAAGGATCTGGAAATTTAACCTAGCATATGTGACATTTAGCTAAGTATTTCTAAAATATAAATGTACTCAAGAAGCAATAATTTGCATATCATAACATTTCACCAATTAAATCCGAATTTGGAAACACATACCTTATTTCTTACAAGATCTTGTATAAGCAAAGTGGTTCACTCAATAGATCCTTTGATGCAACTTTGTTGAAACTACTTGTATGATTACTTCTTGTGTAGATATATGTTATGCACCATTGAATTCAAGGTAAATAGTATGAAGAAGTAAAAACACACTTTGGTGAAGAGTTGGATTTGATTCTTTGAAAGGTCTCATGTAGAGATTTTTGAGGAAACTATTTAGAATGAAGGAACTTATTGGCTCTCTAAATTTTTCAGATCCACACACCTCTTATTCATATATGTAACTTTGTATTCTCAGCAAAATAACTAGATACAAGTCTCATTTATTAAAGTATTAAAAAAAAAAAAAAGAAGTCCCTACATCTTCACATGATAGTTGTTAGCCATGTTCCAATTTATAAAATAAAGACCTTACTTTTCTTGCTTTCTTCATTGTGATTTAATCATGGAGAATATACCTTAACTTTTGTGGTTCAAATAGGGAACAACCATGATACTTTACTTGCTTTATACAAATCATAACAACCACACCAACATGATATAGTAAGCTGTCACAGAATTTTCTGGTTTGGCAAGCTTTAGCATTTGGACCATAACTCTCACTTTACATATTCAAATAAGGTAATTCTTCTTCCTATAGACACTTAAGACATGTATCTACATTATCATGTTTAAAAATACCAGATAGGAAACTTATTTAATGGGTAAAATACGTTGGCAAAGTGGCAAATGCTGTTGTGCAGTTTTTCAGCTTTTCAGTTTTGGCATGCCTTAGTGTTTGGGCCATATCTCATAATTTACATATTCAAATAAGGTGATTCTTGTTCCTATAGACACCTAAGACATGTATCTAAATTAACATGTTCAAAAATCCGAAATAAGAAACTTATTTTATGGTAAAAATACGTTTGCAATGTTGCACATGTTACTGTCAAGTTTTACAGATTTTCAGTTTTGGCATGTTTGAGTGTTTTGAGTATATCTCATACATTACATATTCAAATAAGGTAATTCTTGTTCCTATAGATACTTAAGACATGTACTTAAAATACCATGTTCATAAATTCCAAATAATCACCTTAAGTAAGAAGGGAAAACGTTCACAAAATTGCATCTAAAACACCATATCATCAAGTCCATATGCTACATATGAGTTTGAAGTGCATGAAAGTAATTCATTTAATCACTCTTGATTAGCATAATAATTGTCAATATAATATGTAATTTCTCATATATACACACATCACATCATAGTATTATATATATATATATATATATATATAACTCATGTTCCATATATACCATCATAATTCTTTTGACATGAACTTCCGAGCACACCGATCCCACGTTCTTCACCTGTTATAACACTAGATGAATCATTAGTGTTAAATATACCAACATTCATTATGATTAATAAAATTATATAATCATTAAAGAAAAATGTGGGCATTACAACCTGGTTGTAGATACTATTTTATTTATATATTCTAAAACTTATATCTCTGAATCAACTCATTGGTATTTTAATTATTTGGTAATGTGCAAATATGAAGGGTTTAAGGATATATATGACATTTATGTAAAAAAAAATGAACAATTTAATGTTTTGTCCTGATAAATTTCTAGGTTGATTTTGGCTTAAAGTTGAAAATATTGATGAGGAAAATAGTATCATGGTCCACGATAGTCATGAAAAAATCTGTCAAACATATATTGTCGAACAAGTGACACAAAATGATTCTATCATAGAAAATACATAGACAATGGCCATAAATGGAAGTTACCACTCGTCATTATGTGTCGGAAGTCTATCAAAAGAATACAAGGGCTATGTTTTAATTTATCATTTTTCTATATGACAACAATAAATCATTAATGAGTGAATTCCCAGTGAATAAGTTAGTAGTGGAAAATCATATATTGAAGTTTTGGAAGGAGAAATTCAAAGATGCCACACCAAATAGTAAGAAAGAAGACTTTTAGAGCATTTATAGTGTGTTGATATTTCTCATCTTCTTGGTTTAGAGCATTTATAGTGTGTTGATATTTCTCATCTTCTTGGTTGCATGAGAGCTAACTTCTTCTTTATTTTTACAATTTTTTTTATATTGTCCTTTTGTCTAATTTGGACTCTAATGTTAGATTTTTAGTTATAATGATGAAATCTGACTGATCAATCATTTGCCAATTTTACCATTAAGGAAGAGATTGTATTTCTCAAAAAGAAAGATCACAAATGGTGGTATTCTTGTTGTTTTTATTATTGTTTGAATAAGACCATTGTCACTACAACGAATTGGGTACAAATTCCACAGTTAATTTGGAAATGCTAAAATGTAATTGGAACTTGATAACATATTTACATGAATATATGAAAATTATAATAACCCGAACTCTAACTTTGAAAATTCAAACTAATGTTGTTGTTACGATTTGGTAATAACTACAAAATGGACATTTTTGTTATTTATATTATATAAATCATTTAAATTTTTTTCTCTCTCACACATTCTATATGAAATCCATAGTTTTAAAAATCAAAAGAGAAATAATTATTTGAGAAAAATTAATCAATTTATTTTTTTTAGCTGTAATATAAGTAAATATTTTGATGTAATATTTGGTAATAGTTTTATTTAGGTTGATAAACTTTTAACTCTTTGTTAATAACTGTCAAATTCCCCTAGATTGTTACATAATACTACAACTATTTTTAATCTTTATGCTATTGTGTTTGTTCTTCATTAAATGAATTTTTTAGAATGTTTCCTCTAGGTTATGCGTAAAAACATTTAGACTTAATTTGGTAAGTTTACTAAAGATTTTTGCCACAAGTGAATGATTTATGTGTTTATTATATTATGTTGTATTTTTTGTGATTGCAGTTTCTTCTAATTTTATATCAAAAAATATGGATGAGAAACTGCCAATGAACATTAATGGGTTATATACATTATTTTTCTTACATATTCTGAAATTTATATCTATAAATCAACTCATTGATGCTAAAAAATATTAACAATATAGTATTTTCCCTTGATGTAGTTTTGGGTTGATTTTGTTTCGAAGTTGAATATAAATTATGATTTCTTTTTTAAACTTTTCTAAATGTTATGTATGGCTAGATCAAAATAAATTTCGAATCTGACCACCAAGAATGTAGAGTTTGAAAGTTCACTTTTGCTAGAAATGTATCAAATTACAAGTGAATTGTGATTATGTGGTATAGACAACACTCAATAATAAATTAATTCTGGCATAAATTGCATTTCTCAGTTGTGAGCTTTAAAATTTTTATGTTTAAAATATTTTGTAGATACTTCCAGTGAAGATTATTCATTTTTAAGTCATTCAGTCCAAAATAAGATTTAAACATTAACCATCAAAATATCGAATTATCCTACATGAAAAATGCCACAAACATAGAATGTGTTATGTAGTAAAATATTTTTATCCTCGATGTTCACAAATCCATTGAATATCACAATTAATTAACTAAATAAGAATGATAAATAGTATCATCGCTTGGTTTTGTAATGTTAATTCATAATTTTTATATCTTACGTACTGTTCAAGTTATGAAATTTCGACCATGCGAGTTAGCTTTAGATATTTCTCCTAAAAACTATTTGAGTTGTAAACTCATTGATAAAAAAATTAGTGTCATGGCCCATTATTGCCATGAAAAAAACCTTTTAAATATATGTTGTCGAACATGTGGCACAAAATAATCCACCTATAAGAGTATACACAGACAAGCGCTCAAAAATGGAAGTAGTCATTCGTCATTATATATTAGATGTGTACCATAAACATATAAGAACTATGTTTAGATATGTAATTTACATACATGATAACAATAAATGATTGGTGAGTGGATTCTCGATGAAAAATTTAGAAGTGAAAAATCATATATTGAAGTTTTGGAAAGGGAAATTCAATGATGGCACACTAAAGAGTAAGGAGGAAGACTTTCGGACATTTATAATATGCTGATGAAACTGTTTAAAGACTATGACCCACGTGATATGCACCATCTTCTTGGTTGTATAATTTCTCTACAGTGAAGCTAACATTTTTCATGTTTAGATCTATTTAATTCCTTTTATTGTCTTTTGTCTAATTTGGACTATGATGTTATTTTTGTAGTTTTAATGATAAAAATTTGGCTAAAGAATCATTTGACAATTATACATCAGGGAAGAGAATTGCAATTTGACATGAAAAATATTTTCAATTTTCAAAGCAATGTGCGAAATATGTAAAGGCAGTTGGAGGATTGGGTTATCAAAAATATTGGATGCAAAGAATGATCGCGAATGATGGTATTATTTTTGGTGCAATATTAAGTACGCATTTCATAGTGAAATAAAAAATGCTAAGATGATGTCGAAACTTGACAACACATATACATGAACATACACAAACAGTATTAATTCAAACTCTATCTTTAAATTCAAATTAATGATGTTTCTAAGGTTTCATAATAACTATTAATTGGTCCGTTGTGTGATTATTACATTATATATATCATTTAATCAGTTTTTTTCCTATCATGTAATATATGAAATATATATTTAAAAAATCAACAAAGAAATACTTATGTGATTGCAAGATCAACTTATCTTTTTTTAATTCTTTTTATTTTTAGTTGTAATATAGGTAAATCTTTTGATGCGATTAGCAAGATTGGTTAGAGGCTTTGGATATCGATGTGATTATCTCGTCACTATTTATAAATGAGTTGGTGGATTTTCAACAGAATTTACAAACGGATAAAATTTAAATCACTTTATGTAGTTTGGTCGTTTTTAACTCTTTGCTATGAACTGTCAAATTTCTATAGAATATTATATACTAATACAACCATTTTTAACATTTATGTTCTTGTGGTGCTATTGTTTTTATTCTTTATTAAATGGGATTCTTTAGAATACTTCATCTGTATAACATAGTTCAGACTTAATTTGTTAATTTAACTAAAGATTTCGCCACCAATAATCTTATTTTTTGCAACTATGGTATTTTTGCATATTATCCTTCTATAAAGCTTTTAAATTTTACCGATTTATGAGTTTATTATATCATGTTGTATTTTATATAATTGCAGTTTCTACTAGATGGTTTTTTCTTTTTGTTAATTTAAATCCAAGTGTGAGATTGAGGAGATACGTAATGTAAATATGAAATATCAAGTCTAATGGAGAAATTCTAGTGTCTGCGATTGATGTGAGCATAATTGTATCGATGAAAAACGTGACAAATAGGTCTGGCATTCTTTCGAGGTTTTAAAGATAAATAGGTGGATGTGATATTGTCAATGAATATTACTGGATTGTAGATATAATCCTCCCTACATATTCTAAAAAAATTATATATAATCAAATCACTGGTGTTTAATTGTCTAATATTGTGTTCTTATCAATGTATTAAGCATATGGAGGGCATTGATGCCCAAAAATATGAACAATGCAATGTTTGCAAGATGTAGTTATGGGTTGACTTTAGTTTAAAGTTGAATATAAATTTTGATTTCTTCTTTAAACATGACTAAATATTATGTATGGCTATATTAAAGTTTCAAAGGTGGCCAAGAATGTAAAGCTTGAAAGTTTTACAAGAATCGATTGTTGTTTCCCTTCCCAAGTAATTTGACCAAAAACTATATGAGATACTCTTAGTGGAAATGTGTACAACTACAAAAAAATTGTGATTATGTGTTATAAACGAGAGTCTATCGAAAATTACTTTTGACATAAATTGTATTTGTCGATCAGCTGTGAGATTTAAAGTTTTTATGTTTAAAATAAATTCAAGATGCTCAAATGAACTTCAAGGGTTTTTTGAATTATATATATATATATATATATATATATAGGCATGGATAGATATCCATGAACTTTTTATAAGGAGAACACAAAATAAACACAATTATAAACTACATGAAAAATAATTAATCCGACATATTTTGTATTTTTAACCCAATTTAATATAACTTTTAAAAATAAATAATAAATAGTAAAACAACTATCAGGCCTGTACCTCACAGTGGGAACTATGCCTCCGTATGTGTACACTATTTATAATTATTTTAAATAAATTTGGGACACTAAATTTTATTTTTTAGACAAATCCTGTGTAACACACAGGTATTATTCTAGTTCTCTAAATGTAAAAGTTAATATAAAGAGTTTGTTGGAGATGATTTTTGGTTGATGACTCTTCAAAATAAAGAGCATTTCTCAATTAGAGAATCGTCATAATTTTGGTAGAATGCCATAATGTTTTTGATATAAATCTTATATATATGACTAATTGGGAAATGCTCTTTATTTTGAAGAGTCATGAACCAAAAATCATCTCCAATAAACTCTTTATATTAATTTTTAAAGTTTGAGAACTAGAATAACACCCGTGTGTTATACATGATTTGTCCAAAAATAAAATTTTAGTGTCATAAATTTATTTATAATAATTATAGGAGATCCAAAATACTAATCATAAATATTTAAAAAGAAATGTAAAAATTAGAAGAGTATCATACAAATAATTCACTTCAAATTTTGTTTTATATATGATTACGAATTTTTAAAAGATAATAACAAATTTAAGAGATAAGAAGTAATCTAAATATCAACGATTTATCTACACTATCATTTAAAAATATTATCTTTCAAAAATATATTTGGTTTATATGCACCTTTTAATTTCTGATTTATGCTAGCTAACTCCAACGTATATTTTAAAATACTCTTATTAAATCCAGTTTTGACCCATTAACCAATTATATACGCAATTAAATGAATAATTTAAACCAAATTATAATCAAATTAAATAAGCTCATCTACCCTATATACTAAAAAAAAAAAAAAGTTGACACATGTCATCACCTCATTAATTTTGGATATTTGCCAACTTCTCATCCTCTCAATTCCTCATGTCGGCTTCATATTTATCTATGTGACAATGATATGCACAAAATTAAAAGATAATAAATATAATGAAGATTATAAAAGATAAAATATAATCCCAAAAATAAAGAATTTGCTCACAATTAGTTTAAAAAAGTACTGTACTCTAATCACATCTTTTAAATTTGTGATACTAAAGTTTTATCTTGGATAAATCCCGTGTAATACACGGATGTTATTCTAGTTTGTGTGTGTGTGTGTATATATATGTGTGAATAGGATCAAATGAGACCACATTATTAGAGTGAGACAGTATGGACTAATCCTGTCCACAAATCTGTAATTTTAGATGGTTGAGATTTGCCCAATTTAATAGTCTTTTTTAATTTATTTTAAATCTGTAAAGGGCAATATTGTAATTGTATAATTATATCATTTCATTCAATTTTTGGTAACTGATGATAATCGATTCTTATCCCCCCAAAACCGCTCGACAGTTTCAATTTTAATTTCACCATTTTTTTTTGCGGTCGTGGGCGGAGGTCACCGATTGAAGTGGTTCGTCGAAGATTGAGAGATCGTGAGTATAAATTGTGAGAGAACTGTTGTTTCTTGAGCGAGACCAGCCATATTCATCTCTGAAATAGGTAAGTTTTTGTTTTTCCAATTTTTTCGATTGTAAATGTGAAATTCTAGGGTTTTTTTAATTTTTTTAGTGCGTGTTGTGTTCTAAGGGGACTGCGATTGCAAATTGAAATCTTTATCTAGGGTTTAGTTTGTGTCTTTGATTTATTTTTCCGTGATGGTGGTTATTTGTTAATGGAGGTTCTAGGTTTTTTTCTAGTTGAAGAAGACGGATTATTGTTTTGTAGGTTTGATATATACTTATATTTTTGTATAGGTAAATGTATACTTATATGTTTTTCGATATATACTTAGATGTGTTTTACTGTATAAGTAGTTAATTTTTTATGTATGTATTTATGTTTGTTGTATACTTATGTGTTATATTGTATACTTATATGTGATTTGCTGTATACCTATATTTGTTGAGAAAAGTATGAGAGTTTTGTTGTATACTTATATGTGTTTTGATACTTATTTATTTAATTTTTACCGTATGTTTTTTCTATATATTCTGCATTGACACTTTATTTTTGGTTTTTTGTGTCAGGACTGGTGTTTTGTTAATCATGGCTAAAAGAGGTAGAAAAAATGAACAACGCGTCGAGGACGACTGTATACATAGTCTGATTTTATTGTACAATTAGGCATAGTTTACTGTATAGATAGTCTGATTTTATTGTATAGCTAGACATAGTTTACTGTTTAGATAGTCTGATTTTATTAAATAGTTAGACATAGTTTACTGTATACATAGCCTGATTTTATTGTATATTTAGACATAGTTTACTGTACAATAATTTAGTTAATTGATTTGTTTCTATTAGTTGTTGATTTTTTAATTATTGTTATTTGGCATACCGTAATAAACTGTAATTATTGGTCTGCCCAGAATAATCTTGTTAACTGAATCCTTAATTCACGGTCCCCACATGTTTTTGTTTGACAATTGTAATATGCAGTCCAAATATGTTAAATATACAATATAACAGTGTTAAATATACAATAAATAAATATTAAATATACAGTACAATAATGAGCGTAATTTTCTCTCTCTTTATAACTGAATTACTTAATGCACGGTCCCCACATGTTAATGAGCGTGATTCTCTCTCTCTCTCTCTCTCTCTCTCTATAACTGATTCATTAATTCACGGTCCCCACATGTTTTTGTTTGACCATTTTAATATGCAGTAAAATTATGTTAAACATACAGTATAATAGTGTTAAGTATACAATAAATATATGATAAATGTACAGTATACTGCATGGAAAAGCACATGCGTGATTTTCTCTCTCTCCAGCGCGATTTTCTCTCTCCCCACGTGATTCTCTCTCTCCCCCATAACTGATTCCATATTTGGACGGTCCCACATGTTTATTTGACAATTATACCCTTTTTGAGATTTAATTAAATTGTTAATGTATTATTATACCAAATTATTCATAGCCTTTGATGTAAATAAGGGAGGGTTGAGATTAGTCCACACTGTCTCACCATAAAATATGGTCTCATTAGATCCTCCCCTATATATATGTTAATGTTTGAATTTTCTCAAACATTATCTTTTTCTTCTTTCGAATTTTTCTTCCGATTTCCTTTTGATTAATATTTGACAGTTAATATTTAAGTTAGAAGTTTATATTCATTTTTTTAACTCTACTAACTCCTTGGAAGTTTAGTGTAGTGGGTGGTTTTTTCCTTAAAACTTGCAGGAAGTTTTTCCCCTACTTTCTTGCAGGAAGTTATTCAAGAAAATAGCTATTTAAGGATCAAAAACCAACAAATTTCGTGTACAGATTTTAGGAGAATTGAGAGTTCACCTTCCAGTATTTTCATACCGGAAATCTGCAGAAGCTCAGTGATAACAGGAATGTTGGCAACATTGGTGGCATCATTTTTAGAACTCGAGTTTTTGAGTGTTTATGTGAGATAGATTCAGTGTAGATTGAGTGTTTGGAGTGCACTAAATGTATTCTCACATTTTGTAAAGGAGTGTTGTTACTTTTGGAGACACAAGGGGAGTTGTTCTTCTAGTTTCCTTATTCACTTTGTTATTTTGTATTTTGTAAACAAAATCATCCTTTGAAGATTTTTTGTTCTAATGAACACCGTACAAGTATTTTATACTTGTACAAAATTTTTAATCTCTTGTGTCTTGTCTTTAAATCTGTCTTTATTTCATACTTTATGAAATTGTGTTTTGCTTAAAGTCTTTCGCTGTGTTTTGCAAAGTGTTGGCATTACTTTTGACTGCATACTGCATTTTCATTAGAATTGGACCCTTCAATTCTTTTAATATATATAATGGAGTTATATATAGCCTACTTCCAGCTTCTTTTATTTTATCTTTACATGTCCGAACATGCATGTTTGCATTTGACATATCTTTGAACTGAATTTTCACTATAATTTTTTAAATTACAGTTAAAAAAAATCAAAATATAATTGCACATAAAAATACCAAAATTTCTTACCACGAGTTTGTAGCTCAAGTGGTATCGCTCACCTTTTGTAAAAGTGTTGACCAGAGTTCGAACCCTGTATAGTTTCTTTGAAATTTATCCACTCTCTTCCAATCACTACTCCCAACTTATTAAAAGAAAATACCAAAGTTTCTTTACTCGATATATTACCAACTACCGCTAAAAGTGTTCCAACCAAAAAAGGCAAAGAGGGCAGCGATGAGGGGTCGAAGCTGCTGTATATAATAAACCAAAAACATGGAAGCTTAGTTACGAAAAACAAAGAAAAAAAGAAAGGTGAAAAACACGCTCTCAGCCTTTGAAAGTGGGATTCCAAAACCTATTTCATTTTCTCAATTTTCCTTTGCAAAGTCAGATGTCGTCATAATCTAAATCCATCACACTCACACACACATTGTAAAGCCGTTGTTTTAATTTCCCGCCTTATAAAAAAACCGTGTGCTCCATCTTCTTCTATACTCAAATTTACATCACATCCCTTAATTCTTTGCTAGAGAATTGATAATTCTTGCTTGACCATTTCTAATTTTAGATTAATTTTAAGGTACGTTTATCATGGACTCCGAATTTTAATTACAGTAATTTAAAAATCGACAATAATAATATAAAAAAAGACATTTGATCAATGTGTATATGATCAACATGTCATTTTTCCACGAGATGTATGAATGTTTTTTTAAATATATCAAATTTAGTTTTTGGTTCTTTTATTTATTTGACGATTTTTGGTGGATAATCTGCTGAATTTCTTGATGCAGTTAAAACAAGAAAATTCCAAAAAGTAGAAGAAGAATATGATGAATGAGTTTGAGCAAAAAACAGAACTCGTTTTGTCTGAGGATTTTAGTAAAGATGGGCTTCAATTGGAGTTTGTTTCTGCCAATTATGGGTACATTATTTTTTTACAATTTCTTGAACTGCTTATAAGCCTTCTTTAAATTTAACTTTAAAAATATTACTTTTTTTTTCCAGGTGCAAGCATTATAGAAGGAGATGCAAGATCAGGGCCCCTTGTTGTGATGAGATATTTGATTGTAGGCATTGCCATAATGAAGCTAAGGTGTCATTTTTTTTTTCTTGTATTGATTCTGGTTCAATAAATTTTAATCTTGGATTTATTTTTAAAATTTTTGTGTGTTTAATTACTTTTAGGAGCTAAGTTACATGTGTCTTAATTTGTGCAATTTTTTTTAACAGAATGCTCTTGAAATTGATCCTATTCATCGGCATGATGTTCCCCGCCACCATGTGAAGAAGGTGATTTTTTTAGTCATGAATCATGATGCGTATTGTAATTTTTTCCAGGCTGGATGTAAATTTTGTGTTTATGTTTGTTTTTTGTCAGGAAAATAATACTTTTTACAATGATCCTTATTAATTTTGTGTGCTTCACCACAAACCGGTTATTAAAACTAGGGTGTCAATTTGGGCGGGACGGACCTACCCTATACCTCAGGGGGCCTTGGCCCCCAAATTTTTTTTTTTTTTTTTTTTTACAATTATGTATATATATATGTGTGTATGTGTATATGTATCAATATTTGTATGTGTATATTTATTAATATATGTATATATATGTAGTATTTTAGTTTTTAAAGTTTTATTTATCTCCAACCCAAATTACTGATCAATAAAATTTGTTTGGGAAAACTATAACATTGGTCTTATATCTATAGGAGCATTGCAATATTAGTCCTGTAAGTTTTGAAGTTGCAATTTTAGTCATGTGACAATTTTGTCGCTTAGCAAAAATAACAATTTTTATCATGTAATTTTTAGGATTTGACAATTTTGGTCCTTTATTTTTAGTTATGGTAATTTCAGTCATATTATTCAAAATAACTAGTTTTGACAAATTTGTATGTGTTTTTGTATTTTCATAATTACAAAATAATATATGTAGAACTCGTATCTCGGATTTTGATCCGTTCATGAGTATCTCTACCCAAACTTTATGATATTAATACTACTTGTACTCATCTCAAACCCAATTAAGAATTCATATCTATTACTCGTACCCAAACCCGAAAAAAGTTACTCGTACCATCTCGTTAGGATCCGAACATGTGTGGGTATCTCGCATTTACCGATCCCAATTTAGTTTGTTGTAAAAATCCCCGCATAGTCCCGATTAATCCCCACCTAGGCGTTAGGCCTTTGTCCGCCTACAATTTTTTTTTTTCTAATTAGACCCGCCTTCCGTGGTCTCGCCTAATCTCGCCAGCGCTAGACCCGATCTGTACTTCGAACGCCTAGCACTTTTTACAAGTGTGTCACCCAAAGTTGGCCCCCTCGATCGTAAGTGGGTCCGCCCCTGAATTTGGGTCATCGTGCAGTTCGTGTTTGATTTTGGGTTATGCTTAAATACATCAAATATTAATTAAAATACAAAATAATTATGTTCTAGACAAATTCGTAATATCGTGTCGATTCATGTTAGTCGTTTTTCGGTAATGCGGGTTTCTCGTATTCATATTCGAGTTTCTCTCGATTAACCGGATCGGATTCGTATCGAGTTATCGTGCCGTGTCAGAGATTGTCACCTCTAGTTAAAACTGCTAAAGCTAAATTATCTGTCTCTCTTATTAATTTTGTAATTGTTTTAAGTGGAATCATCTTTTTCCGACGATTACATGAACATAAATTGTAATTAGAGTTTGATTTATTTTCCAATGCCTATGTTCTGCAGGTCATATGTTCCTTATGTGGCAGAGAACAAGATGTAAGCCAAATAAATTTGTTAGACTAAATAATCAAATTAATCTGGAAAAAAAATTCATGTAGTCATTGATTAATTCGCAATGTCTAAAATTTCAGGTTCAACAGAATTGTATAAATTGTGGGGTTTGCATGGGGAATTATTTTTGCGAAAAATGCAAATTTTTCGACGATGATGTAAGCTTTTCATAGTCTTCCTAACAGTGTTCTGTTTTTTGCACCACAGTCAGAATCTAATACATTTATTTTACATGAAATTTAGGTCTCAAAGAAACAATACCACTGTGATGAATGTGGAATATGCAGGTGAGATTTGTATTACTTCATGTTAAAATTTCATAATGTGCAAAGTTTCGATTTTTGATTCGTTTTTTTTTTTTTCGCGACTCTTCTGCAGAACTGGTGGAAAGGATAATTTTTTTCACTGCAGCAAGTGTGGTATATATGGACTATATGGAGAGTTTTAATTTTCTGAATATCGAAATTTCATCTATAAAATTTAATTTCATTTTTTCTGATATGCTTTATTGTTTTATGATCCAGGATGCTGTTATGCAACAATGATTAAGGATGCACATCATTGTGTTGAAAGAGCATTGCATCATAATTGCGCAGTTTGCTTTGAGGTAAATTTTATTTATTTTTTTGTTCCTGTAAGAAGTTAATGAAATTGCATTCTCTAAAGTTTTTTTCAATGTATTTTGTTTGCAGTTTTTATTTGAGTCGACGAAGAAAATTACTGTTTTACCGTGTGGACATACAATACATTTGGAATGTGTTAAGGAGATGGAGCTTCGCCGTAGGTGAGCGCTCCGTAATGCTTACCCCCTCCTCCCTTATAAGTACTGCTAGGATTCGGGGGCTGGATTCTTTAATATTGCAGTGAGTGTTGTGCAGAGTGTTGGCAACACCTCTAGGTGTCACCCAGCGGAAACTTGTGATTTTCGGATTCTTTGTTTATTTTATCAATTAAAAAAAATAACCAAAGCATAAAAATGAGATTGAACACAGGATAAAAATACCACTACGGCAAAAACAATGAAGTAGAAAGTTGATTACACAAAATAAAGAACAAGACAAAGACTTCCCTATTGTACTTGGTCTTTCAACTCAACCTTCTACCGTAAACAGGAGAGAACAACTATAACCTATCCCAGATTACAGATCGTCTCTCAAAACTACCAAGAAGAAACAACTCTCAAGAGGTGTTGTAAAATGTGATGTCAACACCTTCGAACACACTAGGCACATCTCCATCTTCTTGTGAAAAACTTGGATTCTTTTGTGAAAACCTCTGGTTGGAAGCTCTGGAATCCGTCAAAGTAAGAGAACAACTTGAACCTATCCTAGATTACAAGTCGTCTCTCAAAACTACCAAGAAGAAACAACTCTCAAGAGGTGTTGTAAAAGGTGATGTCAACACCTATCGAACACACTAGGCACCTCTCCCTCTTCTTGTGAAAAAACGGTGGACTCTCTTTAATTTTATGATTTCTGTGCTCTGAATCCACACTAAATTCGTGCAACTCCATTCCTCTTTATAGATCAGCCATACCCCTACAAAATAGGTCATGAAACCAACTTTCAAGTTAAGGGGTTAGTGGGGAGATTGAGGGATGGTGGTTCCATGAAAGTAGGATTTAATCCCTACTATCTCTCAACTCCCAAATTGACTAATCTGTATCTCTAATCCACGAATTTTGGCCCGCAAAAAATTATTAGATATTTTGTTCTGAAATCAATAGGTCAATCTACAATCTCCCCCTTTTTGCCAATTTCTGAACAAAACCTACACAAAAACTCTAGACACCAAAATGTCCAAAAATAGTCAGACTCAAACAGGCACAAAGAAAATAATCCGTGCAAAAAAAAAATCACAAAAAAAAAAAAAACAAGTTCAAGATCAGAACTACTCCCCCTAAATACCATCATCATAATTACTTAGAAAGCAATAGAATAAGTATATAAATGAGTAGAACAAACACAACCAACATAGGATGAATCAAACATAAAGCAGGGGACTGATCACTGGCTTCAGTTCTAGGAGCGCTGCCACAAGTGTGGGCAACACCTTCATCAGCACTTTCAGTACCACTTCGATTTTCAGCCATCTATCCCATTCCTGCACCTGCACCCTGTTCTCCCCCTGCAACTATGCCAACCTCCTCTTCTTCTCCTAATTGCTCCTCAGACCCCACTACTTCAAATCCAGTTCCCACTTCACTAGTTTTTGTGCCACTTTCTCCCCCTTTTTGGGCAGAAATCAATCTACTCGTTTCATCCCGAATACGAGTAAAGATCTTTATCTGAGCAATGACATATTACAAGTGAATTTCAAGTAAGTGGAGAGGAACTTGGACAAATTGCTGTGAGGCAAGGGGTGTGCCAGTAGGTGTGGCAACACCTCCCACCTCACCTATGGGAAGATCACGAATATGGAGGCCCTTCAAGGAGATCAAATTTTTTGGGAATAGGAAGAGGCAGAGGAGTTAAGGATACTTGTTCTTTGAGTCGTATGCCTTGGGCTTCAAGATTTGAGAAAATGCGGGAAGGAAATAAGAGGATCGAAAAATCTGGAAATAAATGATGTTACAAACACTTGAAATAAATCACAGTATTTATAAGCAATATAAAGACCAGAAATAACTACCTTCTAAGCGCAGTTATTTATCTCAACTTCCAGATATTAAACTCCCCCTCAATTCAACCCACTAACATTAAGCCCCTAAAATTTAGGATAATGGAGAGAAAAGGAATAACCACCACAGTAACCGCTGAAAATCAGTTTATAGGGACAAATCCACTAAATCAAATCCTGATTATGCCTAAAAAGAAAAGAAAAAAAACGAATCAGAAAGAAGAAGAAAAAAAATGCAATCAAGCACACATAAAAGCTGGAAAAAAAATACCACAAGGTGTTCACAGAGAGTGTTAGCCACATCTGGCTAAACACTTCTCAGTTTTCATCAAGAACAAATTTTCAAGGCCATACTCAGATTTTTTATGATTTTTCCTTGCACAAATTCAACCAAACTGAATCAATATATACACATTTTTGTGTATTTTTCACTTCTTCTTTTTTTCATACACACTTCGTGTATTTTTCCTTTTTTTTCTCATATACACATTTTTGTGTATTTTTCTCTCATTTTTTTGTCAAGTACACCAAAGCTCTTAATTAACAAGTCATTGTTTCACATGGAACATGATCATAGAAATGTGAAAGATTCCTCAACTACTTTAATGACTATAATCAACGGAGCCAAGCTCATGTTTGAAAAACGTTACAATTTTCGCATGGGGCATGATCATACAAGAGAAGAAAGACCCCTCAACTACTTAGTGACAAACTTCAAAACAGAGGAGCTAAAGTATGTACAAATATAAGGAAGAAAATGTGCAAGTACTTGTAGTATATTCAATCCGATTTTTGGCCACAAAAATAACTCGAATCCAACTGAAAAGGTTTCACAGATGGCACACCCAATTTGAAAACCCTGAAGATATTATGCATCTAAAATAAGAAAAACCAAAGAAAAAGAAATACGTGTTACGACAAGTGTCGTCACACCTCAAACCACACTTCACTGTTTCAGCACACAAAGACCAAGAGATTTCCGAAGAGTGGAAAATCTCTCAAAATCCAACGATTTAGTGAGAATGTCAGCTATCTGATTTTCAGTGGAAACATGATCAATGTGAATCAACCCTTTCTCCACCAAATCCCGAATAAAATGGTGTCTTATGTTAATGTGTTTAGTTTGGGAGTGTCGCACCAGATTTCTAGAGATATTTATATCACTTAGGTAGTCACAATACATGGTCAGAATATCACTAGAAATACCATAATCATCAAGCATTTGACACATCCAGAAAATTTGAGAATACAATGAACCGACATCAACATATTCAAAATCACTATATTTGTACAGTTCATGCATGTTACTGATCCAATATTTATCCTTAAGAAATTCATTCACACTTTTTGGTTCAACATTGAACAGAAAGCAAGTAGCACTTTAACACAAAGAAGAGTAAGAAAGGCGGTCTAACCATATCTCGATAGTTTGGTCGTTCTTTTCTTCTTGTTCTGATAGGATCTGAAACTTCTCCAATGATTTGAGAAGTGTGATGATCTTTCTGAATTTTCCTTGGAGGATCTTTGTGCACAAGTACAAGATTACCATCCACTTCTGCTTCATTTTCAGAATCTGATAAATTGTGAGGTGTTGTACCAGGTGATACGTCACTTCTGACAACACCTCTAGAACTTCCAGAATTCTGGTGCATACTTTTGCACAAAGTAAACACGCTTTAATGTGCTCCTCTTCCTCCACTTTTCCAGCATCTATGATTCTTAGAGGATTCCACCCGGTCAGAATAGTTCTCCACGCGCGCTCATCAATCGACTTTATGTAGGCCCTCATCTTAACTTTCCATAGGAGTAGTTCGTTCCATCGAGAATTGGAGGACGAACCATCGAAATTCCTTGATCATCCATCAGCAAACACTGCAAAAACAAATACAGATCTCACTTAGTAGTATCAAGTGTAGGCTCTTGATGCCAATTGTTAGGATTCGGGGGAGGGGGGGCGGATTCTTTAATATTGCAGTGAGTGTTGTGCAGAGTGTTGGCAACACCTGTAGGTGCCACCCAGCGGAAACTTGTGTTTTTCGAATTTTTTGTTTATTTTATCAATTAAGAAAAATAACCAAAGCATAAAAATGAGATTGAACATAGGATATAAAAATTTGCACAAGTATAAAAATACTTGTGCCGCGCCACTAAGGCAAAAACAATGAAGTAGAAAGTTGATTACACAAAATAAAGAGCAAGACAAAGACTTCCCTATTGTACTTGGTCTTTCAACTCAACGTTCTACCGTAAACAGGAGAGAACAACTATAACCTATCCCAGATTACAGATCGTCTCTCAAAACTACCAAGAAGAAACAACTCTCAAGAGGTGTTATAAAAGGTGATGTCAACACCTATCGAACACACTAGGCACCTCTCCCTCTTCTTGTGAAAAACTTGGATTCTTTTGTGAAAACCTCTGGTTCGAAGCTCTGGAATCCGTCAAAGTAAGAGAACAACTTGAACCTATCCTAGATTACAAGTCGTCTCTCAAAACTACCAAGAAGAAACAACTCTCAAGAGGTGTTGTAAAAGGTGATATCAACACCTATCGAACACACTAGGCACGTCTCCCTCTTCTTGTGAAAAAACGGTGGACTCTCTTTAATTTTATGATTTTTGTGCTCTGAATCCACACTAAATTCGTGCAGCTCCATTCTTTTTTATAGATCAGTCATACCCCTACAAAATAGGTCATGAAACCTACTTTCAAGTTAAGGGGTTAGTGGGGAGATTGAGGGATGGTGGTTCCTTGAAAGTAGGACTTAATCCCTACTATCTCTCAACTCCCAAATTGACTAATCTGTATCTCTAATCCACGAATTTTGGCCTGCAAAATTATTAGTATATTTTGTTTTAGAGATAGGCAAAATAATAAGAAATAAACAATTTAAAATTATTAGAGTTTTGACTCAATAGGTCAACTCTAACAAGTACCCAATCGATATTTGTTTGTATTTTGTCAAGCAAATACGAACCTCCATAGTGTTTGTAATACTGTAACGGGTATTTGTAATTTTGAAAAATAACTAGATTTTTTTGTAATTAAGTTAAATGTTGGTATGCTGATAAGAGTAACGACGACTTAATTTGACTTTTAACCATTGGATTGTTATGCAAGAAGATTCATGTTTCTGTTTACGATTTCCAGATACTTCGTGCCCTGTCTGCTCTAAGTCCATCGGTGATATGTCGAACGTATGGAGAAAGCTTGATGAAGAGGTACACCACTCAAGATACTTGTTGGATATTTTGAATAAAATTACTTATTTAACCTTTTAAATAGTAAAGGGTGGATTTATTTTGTCCTTTTAAATAGTAAAGGTCAAATATCAATAGTAAAGGGCAAAATTTTGCCTATAAATATGGTTATTTTCATTTGAAAATACACAACAAATCAAACACAAAATTTTCATCTCTCCCCTAAAGCTCTTGTAATTTTTGATGATAATTTTTCGGGCATAATTTTCGGTTCGCCAAAATAGGTAATCCGGTTTTCGTCTTTATCCTGGGAAACAGGCGTCGAGAATAGGGGGCGAATCTGTTTTAAGGATAGTGTGTTGAACACATTCGAGCTAATTTTATTTTGCTTACTTTGCAAATTTTGCCGATTCGAGATTTTTCGATTCATATAAATTGTACTAGAAGAAATACTATTATTTTCCTACAAACTTAAAACAGATTCTTCTTAAACTTCTAGTACAGCACGAACTGCTAATGGTTCTGAATATTTTTTAATTTATGTTTAAGATTGCTAATGATGCTCACCAATTTCATTTGATAGATTTGCTATTAAAAAGAAAAATCTATAATTTTTCTACTGTTGACCGGGAGTTCACAGATTGGTATAAATTTTGTTTTGCAACTTGTTTGGTTAACTTGCTGATTAGTTGGTTAATAATAATAATAATAATTTGGAATTCGAACTTTGATTCACCAACTTTTTGCAATTGTAGCTTCATATAAAAGTCCAAATTGATTGGCTATCTTAATATGTTAGATAGTTTGGCTTATTAAGTGGATTATGCCATATTAAAAACAATATGCTAATGTTTCTGTGAAATACTTGAAGTTCATATTCAATTTGGATGATTACCGGGATATTAAATTGGTTCGAATATTTATTATTTTGGACTAAAGCGATTAATACCCGTGCTTTATTTGAAGTAGAAGAAAATTGCAATTTGGACTGCTTTTTGGATTAATTTTGGATTGATTGGACTGTTTGGACTAATTTTGAACTGATTGGACTGTTTGGACTATTTTTTGGACTGATTGGACTAATTTTTGGGCTGATTGGACTAAAGTTTGGGCTGATAAGATAGATTCCCCTGTGCAAATTCGGAGTCAAGAAAATTGCAAAATCCTTATAATAAAAACTTGAACAATTTAATAAATTTGTTCTTATCGTTTTGTTCCGATTGGTTGATAGAAGTGCTAAACTTCTTGTTTTATTTGTTTCGAAATGGCATCTGAATCAAACAAAGTGGTGGATGGTCTAACCGTTGTTCAATCCGGTTTTATCCCGGTTGTGCCTCGGGTAGTAGCCAACCCCACGCTTAATGTGCGGTTAATCATGGCGAAAAACCGAAAAAGTTTAACGGTTTGAACTTTAAGCGGTGGCGGCAGAAGATGCTCTTCTACTTGACCACCTTGAACTTAGCGCGGTTCTTGACGAGAAGATCCTCCACAACTTAGTGAGGACGAGATCGATGCACAAGCGGTTAACGCTCAGATGCTTGGAATCATGCCGATTTCTTGTGTAGAAATTATGTCATGAATGGCCTTGCATTCGCTTTACAACGTGTATAGCTCTAAGAAAAACAAAAAGGAACCGTGGGAGTCTTTGGACCATAAGTATAAGACGAGGATGCGGGTGCGAAAAAATTCATTGTAGGCCGCTGGATTATAAAATGGTGGACTCAAAAACGGTCATCGATCAAGTACAAGAGCTTGTGATCATACATGATATGCTTCTTTGAAGGGATGGTTTTGAATGAAACTTTCCAAGTGGCGCAATAATTGAAAAATTGCCACCGCTTGAAAGATTTCAAGAACTATCTCAAGCACAAACGAAAGGAGATGAACGTTGAAGATCTGATTCTTAGGCTTTGATTGAAGAAGATAACAAAGGTTCCGAAAGGAAAATGTTCAATCATGTGGTCGCTTCTAAAAGCCAATGTTATGGAGCATGGCGAAAGCTCAAAAGGGAAAAAGAAAACTGGAAAACGGTAAAGGGTTCAATAATTTGGGACCAAAAGGAGGTATTTCAAGAAGAAATTCGAAGGAAATTGCTTCAATTGTGGCGGCAAGGGTCACAAGGCTTCGAGTGCAAGAAACCGAAAAAGAATCGGAGGCTAACATGGTTGATCACATTTCTCAAGAAGTGTCGATATGAACCTGGTCCCGGTGGTCTCCGAGGTGAATTTCATTGGTTCAAACCCGAAACAATGGTGGATTGATTACGTGCTACTAGGCACGTGTGTTCGTCGTGAGAAATGTTTAGTTCCTTTGAGTCACCAAGACGGCGAGAAGTCAGTACATGGGAAATTCAGATTTCGAGGTCAAGGGAAAAGGCAAAGTGGTTCAAGATGACGTCCGGAAGGAACCGACTCTAAATAATGTGTTGTTTGTACCGGACATTCGTAAGAATTTGGTGTCCGGTTCGCTTTAGATAAGCATGGTTTTCGCATTGTTTTCGCGGGGTTGTTACTTTGTTAAAAAATGGGATGTTTGTAGGCAAGGGTTATCTTTCTCATGGGTCAGTTTAAGCTCAATGTAATGGTTGTTAAATCAAAAGCTAATAAAATGAAGAATGTTTACATTTACTTGCTTGAGTCTTCCAATTTGTGGCATGGTAGACTAGGACACGTTAATTATGATACTTTACGTAGATTAATTAACTTGAATTATATACCAACATTCCATATTGATTCCAAGTACAAGTGTGAAACTTGTGTTGAGGCAAAGTTAACAAGGACTTCATTTAAAAATATTGAAAGAAATAACGAACCACTTGATTTAATTCACACTGATGTATGTGATTTAAAATCGACTCAAACACGTGGTGGCAACAAGTACTTCATTACTTTTATTGATGATAACACAAAGTATTGTTATGTGTATCTTCTTAAAAGTAAAGATGAAGCAATAGAAAAATTCATTCTCTATAAAAATGAAGTTGAGAATCAACTCAACAAGAAAATTAAGGTGCTAAGAAGTGATCGTGGAGGAGAATATGAATCACCTTTTCTTTGCCAATTTTGTGCCCAACACGGAATTAGACACGAAACAACAAAGACCTTATTCACCTCAACAATGGCATTGCGAGCGGAAAAACCGTACACTTAAAGAAATGATGAATGCCATGTTATTAAGTTACGCTTGCCTCGAGAACATGTGGGGGAAGCTATTTTGACATCTAATTACCTTTTAAATAAGGTACCCGTAAGAAATTCGACAAAAGCCCTTACGAGCTATGGCATGGAAGAATACCATCCTATAAATACTTACGAGTGTGGGGGTGTCTTGCGAAGGTTGCTATACCTACACCAAAGAAGGTGAAGGTAGGTCCAAAAACCGTTGGATCGCATATTTATTGGATATGCACATAACAAGTGCCACTTATCGTTTTTTGTGCATGAATCTAAAGTTGAAGATATACACAAGAACACGATAATTGAATCGAGAAATGCCTCATTCTTTGAAAATGTATTTCCGTGTAGAACGAGAGAAGAAGCAAGCTCTTCTAAACGGATACATGATTCAATAGAACAAGAGCAAGAAGAAGAGGTAGAAATTAGACGCAAGAAAAACGAGCTAGGATAGAAAAATCTTTTGGTCCGTTTTCTAACCTACATGTTGGAAAGTGAACCTCAAAGCTATAGAGAAGCTATAACTTCTTCGAAGGACCATTATGGAAAGAAGCCAAAAAGTGAAATTGATTCTATCTTGCAAAACCATACACGGGAACTAGTGGATCTTCCCGAAGGAAGTAAACCACTAGGTTATAAATGGATTTTCAAGAAGAAAAAAAATGAAGGCGGATGGAACAATTGATAAGTACAAGGCTAGACTTGTAATTAAAGGTTACTGAAAAAAGAGGGCCTTGATTACTTTGATACGTATTCTCGATTCTATTTAGAATAACCTCCATTAGATTGGTACTTGCAATTGCTTTGCATTGCGAAATCTTGAAGTACATCAAATGGACGTAAAAACTAACTTTTAAATGGAGATTTAGAAGAGGAGATTTACATGGAACAACCTGAGGGATTCTCTGCACCTGGGCAAGAGAACAAGGTTTGTAAACTGGTCAAGTCATTATATGGTTTGAAACAGGCTCCGAAACAATGGCATGAGAAATTTGATAATGTCATGAAAGAACGTGGATTTAAAATAAATGAATGTGATAAATGTGTCTATGTTAAAGAGACTGAAAATGGCTATGTTATTTTATGTCTTTATGTAGACGACATGCTTATCATTGGAAGTAATGATAAAATAATTAAATCCACTAAAGATATGTTGAACTCGAGGTTTGACATGAAAGATATGGGTTTAGCTGATGTGATCCTCGGAATAAAGATTTCTAGAACTTCAAATGGACTAACACTTGATCAATCACATTATGTGGATAAGATTCTAGAAAAATTTAGTAAAGATGATACGTCATTAGCTAGAACTCCTATAGACACAAGCAAACATCTATCGAAGAATAGAGGTGAGGCTGTGTCTCAAGTTGAATATTCACGAGTCATAGGAAGTTTAATGTACTTAATGAGTTGTACAAGACCAGACATTGCTTATGCAGTGAGTAAATTGAGCAGATACACGAGTAATCCAGGGCATGATCACTGGAAAGGGATAGTGAGAATACTACGGTATTTAAGATATACTCGTGATTTTGGGCTGCACTATACAAGATATCCTCCTGTTATTGAAGGATATAGTGATGCTAATTGGATATCTGATATTAAAGACTCTAAGTCTACAAGTGGATTTGTATTCACTTTAGGAGGTGCAGCAATATCATGGAAATCTTCTAAGCAGACAGTTATAGCAAGGTCTACAATGGAGTCTGAGTTTATTGCTCTAGACAAGTGTGGTGAAGAATGGCTTGAAATTTCTTAGAAGATATTCCAAAATGGCCTAAACTCCCGTGCAATTTGTATACATTGTGATACTAACTGCAATGGGTAGGGCACAAAGCAATATGTACAATGGTAAGTCTAGACACATACGTCGTATTAGACACATACGATCGTACAACTACTCTCAACCGGTGTTATCTCTATTGATTACGTGAAGTCAAAGGATAATTTAGCGGATCCGTTAACCAAAGGGTTGAATCGAGAGTTAGTTGTGAATTCATTAAGAGGAATGAGACTTAAGCCTCTAGAAAAATGAGTTGATACGGTGGAAACCCAACCTAGTTGATTTGGAGATCCCAAGATCTAGGTTCAAAGGGACAACCTAGTTGTAAAAGACTCTATGATCACTGGGGAGTTATCCCTTGTCCATTCCTTAACAAAGATGCCCGTGGAGAAGAGGATAAGCAATTTAGCTTTTAATGATTCTTGTGCGTCGGTTTAGTACGGGCTATCTTAATCTTAAATGAGAATCACCTATGTGAGAGAGAAGTGGGGCCGCTTTGAAGAGAATTGTGTGAGGCTCAATTCTTAGAACCTCTTGCGAGAACCGTTATGTTCGGGGCCATGAATGAACATAACCATGAGAACTCAAGTATGTTAAGAAAGAGTCTTGTGTGAGGTATATCATCATTTACACAAAAGGCGAATAAGGACATCACGTTTCGCCTAGTAAGGTAAATATGCTTTCACAAGGGAAGGTTCAAAGGTAATACCTACCTATCCTATGCAGGATTCAACTTTGTTGGAATTTATCACCAAATCTTTGTATATTAGTAATTTTCTTCATGTGGGGGATTGTTGGATATTTTGAATAAAATTACTTATTTAACCTTTTAAATAGTAAAGGGTGGATTTATTTTGTCCTTTTAAATAGTAAAGGTCAAATATCAATAGTAAAGGGCAAAATTTTGCCTATAAATATGGGTTATTTTCATTTGAAAATACACAACAAATCAAACACAAAATTTTCATCTCTTCCCTAAAGCTCTTGTAATTTTTGGTGATAATTTTCGGGCATAATTTTCAGTTCGCCGGAATAGGTAATCCGGTTTTCTCGTCTTATCCTGGGAAACAGGCGTCGATAGGGGGACGAATGCATTTTTAAGGATAGTGTGTTGAACACACGATTCGAGCTAATTTTATTTTGCTTACTTTGCAAATTTTGCCGATTCGAGATTTTTCGATTCATATAAATTGTACTAGAAGAAATACTATTATTTTCCTACGTATACATCATTTTCTCGCATTGATTCATCGTCTGGTTGCATTATAATGTTCTGTTTTTTTTCGACTCGTTTTTTAAATTTTATGCAATGAATGATCCACAGATTGCTTCAACTCCTATGCCAGAGATGTACAAAAACAAAATGGTAAGTTTGTAGTAAATCAAACAAATCATATTGTACTTATGGTTGGCTTACGACGTATCTTTAAATAGGTGTGGATACTATGCAACGACTGTGGGGAAACGTCTGAAGTGCGATTTCACATTTTAGCGCACAAATGTTTGGAATGCGACTCTTACAACACTCGACAAATTCAAGGAGGCTCGTGCTCGTCTAGAGTTTCCGAGTTGGTGAGATGATAAAGCAAAGGTTTAAGAAGACTAAGCTGATTCAAGAATAAGGCAATTGAGCATGCTAATTTTTAGCTTCTACATTCAAAAACCAGCTTTTTTTTTCCGTCTAAAAGTTGAAAATCACTTTTTTACAGAGTTTGCATACACTCCCTTTAACACTTTCGTTTCTAGTTGTACACCGTATGTCTTGTTCTTTCATCTCCTGTTATTTGTTCACTTTGGCAATTAAGGCGGACGATGTTTAAGTGTGTTTTATTGATTAATTTGTCTCCTATAGTGGGTGATCGATCATAAATTTTAAAAAACTGCCCAATCTACTGTATTGCACCGCCCATTCTTAATGGTTTAAGTCTAAAACCACGATGTGAGTTATTGAATAAAAAACGTACCGCCTTGTTGTTGTTGTCATGCCTTTTTAGATTAATAGTTATAATGATGCAATAAAGAGCAAGTGAAATTGCATAAGTGTATATATGGATGGATTCAAAGGGAGAAATGATGGATGTGCCGCATATGTGACCTATGTGATGAAGTATTTAATTCTTTTTGTAGTAAATTAAAATGAAAAATAATAATTATGTTTTTATTCAAGAGAAAGATGTCCCTCTGGCTATTTTGTTTCCCTTGTGTCTTAACATATAAGAACATGAATTTAATTCTAAGTAAGATATACGAAATGTGTTCAACTACCTTCTTGAAATGAATTAAGATTTTCAGCTCATAATATAAGCTATATAGGTTAAGTTTGATAACAAAATTTCATTGACTGTTTCTGGAATTCAATCCCTGTCATCAAGGCACTTTCAATTTGTGTCACGCCAACAATATTTTAATCCAAAATCTGAAAGCTTTCCCTGTTTCTGGAATTCTTGCTTGTAAGGCATATATGTGCTCACACCTGACATCAATAAAGGAAAATGTGGTCTTACGTGAGTCATGGATTTAAATTCATGAGATTGATATTACAAAATACAAAATACATTGATCTTTGGGTTTGTGTTAGAATTCTAGTTACATGTAGAATCCGTCTCATTAACAATGCCCATGAAATCGTCTCATACAAGTTTTTGACATAAAGGAAACGTACACACCAATCAACGTCAGTTTGTTTAGACTACTAAGTCAAGCAGCAAAATAATTTAAAATGATCACTTGAATTAGTATCATCCAAATATTATTCCATGTTTGAAATTATCTTCTAGACAATATATTTTCTTTTTCCCATGGAATTCTGTGTTACCACTTTACCAGAATCTTTCTGATGATCAAAATGAACTTCAATTTGGAAATAATAGTAAAACTGGGCTTGGGAACCCTATTTCCGCTTTTAATCCAATGTTCAAAAACTTACCCCTTTTAATGCACATTTCCAAATTTATAACAAGCACAAGGAAATATAAACATGTTGCACATCAACAAAGGACTAAAATTAGCTTCCGGGTGATTTTACTATAATTTATGGGACATGTGCAACTCTTTTTGATTTAATATATTAATTATTATTATATTTTGTTTTTGTTTGGGTGAATTTGTTAAATTATGGGGGACTTGGTACAATCCCACACATGAAACGCACCTAATAGAGGGGGAGAGCCCAAGCCGACCAAGTGAGATTACATCCTAAAACCAATTGGTGATTGGAGAAGTAATTCACTTAGTTTATATGTACGACTTTTTTTCCTCTAATTAATCAATGTGGAACAGCTCACAAGTGACATATCTCAACAGAATCAAATTTTTTTCTTTTATAATTCAGATTTTTACCAAACTCCATAATTATTCGAAAGACAATATTGAATTACAATTACTACCCACTAACAATATTTCTCTCTCTAAAACACCAAACCTGAAAAACCCTCTACACCCGTCGTCCTCTCTCCCCCTCTCCATCTTAAGCTTCCCTCCCCACCTGCTCTTTGTCGTCCATGGATGGATGACCAGTGACGCCTAGTTGCTGGTCAAGCCGTCTCCAGCCCCACGATGCTCTTTTACTTTAGATTCGGATGGTTGTTGATAAATGTGTTCAGATCCGAGCTTCGGGAGGATCTCATGGAAGCGGGTAGCGGTGGTCCAGCCATGGCCTATGGCGGAGGTGGTGGTGGGCGGTGACGGCGGTAGATCGAGAGGGGGAGAGGCTTATTTTTTTTTGTTCTGGTTTTGTTGTTTTAGATAATTTGGTTTTGTTTGGGTGGTGTTGATTTGTTTATGGTTTTGGTGTTAGTTTGTTGTTTTCCGGTTGATTGTGGTGGTAGTGGTTTTGGTAGGTGGTTTTGGTGTTCTTTTTACTTTCCCCATCAGGTGGTTGTTTTGTCCCAATTAGTGGCTTGTTTGTCCCATTTGTGGTTTTGGCTCAGAAGATTCAGATGTGCCTTTAAACTGATGATATGCGACAAAAACGAGATCAATTCCTTTGGTACGTGTTTTGTCCAGCGTCTCTGCTGCGAAGTTATGAATCTATGGATTTATTGGATCTGATAGGTTTAAAGTTTGTTTAGATCTATATAGATCTATGATCTGTAGACTTGCAATTGTTTTACATTTAATGTTGTAATCAGTTGTAAGTTTCTTTTGTTAAATGAATGAAGTTCGTTTTGACTAAAAAAAAATAATTATTCGAAAGACGCAGATTTCCTGATCCAAAATTGAATTTTTTTTGTGGGCCAACTCCAGGACATTTTTCTTTGTCCATCTACACATATGGGCCTTTAAACTCCCCCCCATGATTCCATCATGTTTCACTTATATTCCCAGATAGGCTTATATGTATCAAGGGTCAAGGCCCACAATTAACACCAATAAACAGGCTTTATGCCAACTATTGACTTTGAAAATACACCCAAAAAAAAAAAAAAAAAGTTTTCGCATAGTACAAATTTAGTTACAACATATAGAAAATAAATATATTAAAATTTGGTATAATAATATGTATAATTTTAGTTATACATAACTAAGCGAATTAATTGTAAGATTATACTCCACGCGTTTACATCGTGGAAAATGTTCAGAGAGAGTACAATAGCTGTATGCTTTCTGTAAGCATTTTCATAGCTCGACTTGTTTAGGGTCATACGTGGAATATGTGTTGTGAGAAGAACATGATCCAGACATTGAATTTCGATCTCATTACAAAAGAAATTATCCACATTTGACGTGTCGCCCGTGTGGGTCGGGTCCTTCGTAAATTCTTCATGCACATTTGACATTGTGATGTCATGAATGAAAAATGGTGTCTTGTACACTTGATATTCGTCTAGTACAGATTAAGTGCTTGTTTTGGAGCACTTTTGAAATTGACTTCTGAATCTAAAAGTCCATTTAAACAATAATTGATGTTTGGTGGTTAATTTAGAATGGACTTTTGGATAAGTTACTCATCCAAAAAGTCCATTATAGAGAAGTAAGAACTATAGGCTTTTTAAAAAGTCCATCTAGAGAAGTTAATTTTCTAAATGGACTTTTCCATAAGTGCTCCCAAACATGCACTAAATTTCCGATAAAAGATAATCCTAAATGGTAATTCTCACCGTCTTTCACGTTTACCGATCCTCTCACCTTGTCAAAAATTTAATTAGGGATAATTACAAATATTGCCGTAGAGGTTTAGTCTGATTACAAAAGAAAAGAAATCAACCAACTTTTAAAATTACAAATACTCTCTTGACATTTATTTGATTTCGCAAATTGCACCCTAATGAAGGGGTAATGCATACAAATACGAACAAGTAGGTATTTTTCGCATTTGTAATGCCTCGGGTGGATTTTTATAAATTTTAAAAATAATTGGTTTTATTTTTGTAATTAAGCTAAACTTTAGGATATTTTTTTAACTATCCCTAAAATTTGTATTTTTCAGGTTGTTGGATGTGTTTGGACTAGTTTTGGTATATCTCTAACCTGGGTGTGAACGGATCGAGTCGAACCGAACACAGTACTATTCGAATTTGTTTGAATTTTTTGTTTGATTATTAATCGAATAGAGTTCAAACAAGCTTTAGTCGAGTCGAACACTAACTTGATATTTTTACAGATATTTATTCTCTATTTTCACTAAATGAGCTCGATATGAGATTTACATTTTTTTTAATAAGTTGGGAGTACTGGTTGAAGGGGAGGAGATAAATGTCAAAGAAATTGAAAGATACAGGGTTCGAACCCTGGTTAATACCCTTATAAAGGGTGAGTGATACCACTTGAGCTACAAGCTAGTGGTTATGAGCTTTATATACTATCGAACGAAATATATATATTCAAATTTGTGATTTTTTTTTTAAGTCTCTTTCAATAAATTATAGCCAAACCAGTTTTCCTTTTGGTATCTTTATTCAAGAGTTTCTTGTGCTATTGCAAGTCATCTTTCATGAAAAAGAAAAAAGAAAAAGAAAAAGGGTTTTGTGAGCTCAAGAAACGCGGTTCTTTATGCTTAGCTTTTGGGAGATAATAACTTGAGGAGGGTCCCAAAGATTTGAGGCAGGTCAAAAACTATATAGTAAACAAACAAGGTTAACGAATTGAAAAACAATAAATAAATGATTTAAAGATACATAATTTCAACTTAAAAATAATTAAGCATGGGTCAGATCCCAATTCTGATTTGTGGGAACCCACTAAACCCGACAAACCCGGCCCTCCCACACCTTCCCCCTTTAAACTTTTCAACATTTCCACACTCGGTCCACACACACACAGTCAACAAAAAAACACACAGACATACTTGGGCTTTTTTTTTTCCGAAACGAAAGACATACTTGGGCTTCTTTTGACAGAATGTAGTAATTTTTCTAACAAATGATATAATCTGCACTGCACCAACGCGTTATCTCCACTAAAAAAACTAGCTTATGAGTAGAGATTTGAACTCAGTTACTTTAAATAACAATCTCCAGTTGCTCGTGCATCCGATGTGGGGTTGAATCATTGTCGTCCCCTTGACAAGTCGAGCGTTCGCGGACGGCTTTCACTTTGACTCTTCTCGGTACCAGGTGGCCCTATTCCCCTTGGAAGGCTTCACTCCAGACTTTATCGTCCTTTCCCGTAGCGAATCAGCTCTCAACGAGAGCACTAATGATAGACGACCCTCAAGGCCAAGGCTCTAACTCCACCACAAAAGCTAACTCATAAGTTGAGGTTTCAACTTTAACTACCAATCCACAAATGTGGGATCATATCATTATCGTCTCTTTGACAAATCGGACGTATGACACTCACTCTAGACTCTTCTTGGCACCAAATAGCTTCATTCTAGGCCTTATCGTAGCCTTTTCCCCCAATAGACTCTAAATTAAAGCACCAATAATTGGCTCTCACGGCTAATGTGCTAACTCTACCACTAAAGTTAGCTCTATGAGTGGATGTTTGACCCCCACTTTAAATACCAATCTACAATTACTTGTGGATCTGATACGAATCGTATCATATTATTTGTACAAAAAATTACAATATTTTGTTAGAAAAGCTTAACATAATTGCCTATAGCATAGATCTATTATAATTTGTATTATTATTTTATATTAAAATATTACACATTCAAACTAATTATACATGTGACATGCATAATCTAATATGCAATAACATTAGAAAATCCAAAAATTGCATGTTAAATATACAAATTACAGAGGAAAAATTCAATATTCCCTAAAGACTCAAAAGAAAACAAGGCCGGGCTAGTTATGCGAGGAAAGAGACCCTCCAACTAAAATGCTGGCCAAGAAAGCAGAGGACAACCCTCAATTGGACAATCTTGGATCTTCACTTCACTCCCCTAATTTAAATCCAACCACTGTACAAGTGCCACGTCAGCTACAGTTCCCCATCTTCCTAATCTTGACCAATAATCGTAGAAATTGAACGAAATTGAAAAATTGACGTGGTCCAAAGGGGTCATTGGTGAACAATTTCAAATCCCTCAGGCAGCCCTCTTTTCCTAGTAATCTTACCACAGTTGTTAACATTAATGTTGCCGTGTAATGATTCTTGATGGACGGAAAGTGCCGGCGGAATCACCACCGGCGGCGGTGGGATCTGATAGGTGTCGAGCGGCGGCGGAGGGTGGCGCCACTGCGGAAGAGGGCCGGCGAGGAGGAGGGTCTGAAGAAGCGGCCCTGCTTTCATCACTGCTTGCAAAAGCTTCCCTTTTTCCGGCAAGGGTTTGTTCAGAGCAATCGGAAAATCGGGTTCCGGCGGCGGCGCCCGCGGCGGCGATGAACCGATGCTTTCGTCGCAGTCCGAGGAAGAAAAACCGTTGTTGGAGTTAATTCCTCTTCTGGGTTCATCCTCAATGTTTGAAACCCCAGAATGTGGAGCTGAATTTTGGCGTTTTTGTAGTTGTTGTTGGAGAAATGTGTTTTCGAAACGAGCTTTTTGGCAATTTTGTTGAGCTTCGTCTCTTTCTTTAATGGTTTTGGTGAGTAGCGCTTTTAGTTGGGCTATTTGTTCATCTCTCATTTTGAGGTCTTGTTGTGCTTTGAGTTTAGTGTCTTCAAGCTCCATAGTCAGCATAAGTGATTGTCTTAGCTCATCCATACTCTTTTGCTCATCCATACTCTGTTTTCAACAAATGAAAAATGCAAATTAATTAAATAAAGTAACAAATTCTTGAAAATTGGAAAGGAAAATGCTTAAAAAGATTTATTACAACTAAGAATTTAACAGCTATATGGGTGAATCAAGAAATTTGTTACCTTTTCTTGGTATAAATGAGCCCAATTAAGAAGAAAACCTCTTTGATAATCCATGGGCATTCACTAAACCAAAATTGAGATGTGGGGTTGAATTATAGGTGACTTTGGGAAAGTAGTAGTGTGGGGGAGAGAGGGGTATGAGTAAGTAATGTGTGCTTCTTTTATGGACTAACGTTTGGCACTATTTTCTTTTGAGCATTATGTTCTTATTTTATGGTGTTTCACGACGAATGTCAATATTTATTTTTTTAACCAAAATTTCATATTCCCATATAATTGGTCATCGGGAAATAGTCATGGCCTCATAAAATTACCCATAAAACTGCGAGAACGTCTTTGTTGGAATTGTTGTTTGGTTAAATGGGTGTTGACCCATTTTGAAAATAATTAAGTGGTTTCCATTAGTGAAAATTGGAATTAAATTATTTGTAAAAATTCTACTAAGAGAGTGGATGAGAATAACATTTGGATTTTTTCAAAACCAATTAGGGTGAATGAGAAATTAGTGCTTTAAAGTTAGCCACCTAATACAAGTAAATGGTATGGAAAATATAAAATGTGGGGAAGGAGAAATGCTCCATCCTATATAGGAAAATGAGGCAAAGTTTACTCACTTGATATATCCCAAGTTGGACTTATGTGTTTGGGCCATTGGGGCACCCAAGTTTTTTAAAGGGGTGAGGACCTACATGCTTGTGGGTTTGGTTCAAAGCACACGCTGTGCGCCGCGCCGGCCGCACACCAGCTCGGCTCGGCCGTCGTCCGGGTCGTGGGTGGAGGGCGCAGTGTCCGGGCTTGGGCTTCAAGGCCCTTATTCTTTTTGGACCAAAAACCTTTAAAATAAATAAGTAATTAATTTTAATTAATTAATTAACGGATTCCAACTGGGATGTGTTCGTATCCGCACACGGGCGACGCGACGGCCCCCGCGTTGGGTCATGCGTCAAGCGCAAACTCGTTCGCATCCGAGCATGGGCTAACGCACGCCCCGTGAATCGTCCCCGCATCAAGTCGAGACTTTGTCATTTTGGTTCGCATCCACACATGGGTCGTGCGCGGTCGTCGTCAATCGCGAAAGGTTGAACAGATCGTCATGTTCAGGCGTAAACATGTCCTTTTTGAGCCAAAAGACATGATCTTTTCCGTCGGCACACCTGGTGCCTATAAAACTCGACCCATGTAGATGGAAAAACACACGAAAATCATAAGATTAAAACCGATCATTTGCATTCGAGCATATTGTTATCCCTCTGTCCAAAAGCTTGAAAAGTCTTATACACTTATAGTTCGTTGAAGTTCCGATTTTTGCAAGTGTTGCTAAACCGGAATAAAAATAGTCGTTGTATCTTAGGGACGTACGTCGGAACCGTTAGCACTTGTATACGGGACGTTTTCGTCTTGCGGAGACTGAATTCAAATCAGACCTCGACTAAGCCAAACACTCATACACTTAGCCATTTTCCTAAACAGAAACCTTTCTAAATTTTACCCAACATGTACAATAGCTCTCATGTTCCTAATATCCTTAACAGGTCTCTAATATCCTCAACTACACTGTCGCTTAATGCCCTCAATATTAATTATTTTACCGTTATATCCCGTGGGGCTCGAACCCTTGACTTCTCCAAAGAGAGACCAAGAGTTACTCCACCTTGACCAATTGGTCAAGGATCATTGGATAGCGAATTTCAATATCGTCACTATATATGAAGTGACATGCATTGACATTACTGAAATACGAGATGCGATACCTTTATGAAATAGATGATCAGATTTTGGTTTTCTTTACCCTAAAATACCAAATATTTTATTTTATTTGTATTTTAATACACTAAATGAATATCACGTGTATAATTTTGAAACTATCGTGTAGCATTCATCAATTATATTAGTGTTAAATTCGAGGGACTTGGTATAAACCACGCGTAGGGAGAATCTCAACCCATCAAGCGAGATTCCATACTAAAACCAATTGGTGATAGGATGGAATATATCACTTAGCTTATATCTTTCCCGTATTAATTAATATGAGACAAGTCACAAGTATCATATATCATCAATTAGAATATAAGATTTGTCATCCGAGACATAGCTTATCGGCTAATCAATATGCTAAGATTTTGAGGCTAACAACAATAGGATGGATGCTCGGTTAATCAGTTGGGAGTTGACTTTTTGTGTGCACCAGTAAGTCAGGCATTTTTAAATTGGGGAACCTGAACTCTGTATCTTATAGTGTCTTTGAAATTTATTTCATCCCATAATCCAAACTAATTAAAAAAAGAATTGGGGAACCTGAGTCCACTCATACATATCTCGCGATTTACATTCTTAACCAATGGTATAGGGACAGGTCGGTGGGAGCGTTAGTGAGGGGAAAAAAAAAAAAGAGGAAAAAATACATAAAATCTGTGTGCTCAACTAAATTTGTTTTTCTTTAAATTTGTTTGTTTTCTATGTGGGGGTTGGAGTGTTGGACTTAGACAGAAAAATCCAACAACAGCCTATATTAGTATTGCCAAACCTAAAAGACTGTGTTGTTCTGTAACACAACAGGGTGTATCTAATCCAATCTGACTCAAGGGTTTTTTTTGTTGTCTGATTATCACAATTCACAGGCAGGCGCCTATTCGGCAGCGAGGAATTACATATCAGCGACAAATGCGGGAGTAAAGACAACTCCATCTTATTCAATTCACTGATGTGATTTGCACCACCAACTTAGCTAACTTTTTCAACAATACTATTTATTCTATTGTTTTTTCTTAATATTTTGAACAATAGACAAATATATTTTGTTTTATCGAAATTTAACATTCTTGGAATATCTTTTAAAACATATATTTTTTGTAAATAAAGACAATGTCGCCTCGACTGTCAGAAGTGGATAGTGGATACTATGTGGTGGGGTAAAATGACTTAGATTATTATCTAGTATTTAATTCTAAAATTATTTATTATTAACCCAAAATATATTATTTATTAGATCAATTTATCAATTAGGCCCAAACAGTTAGTTATACGCAGCCACGAGACTCACAATTCTGTATATAAAATAATCAATATTCTCTAAATTTGTAAATGAACCTGAACTTCATTACTTAAATCCTATGTACTTTAGATTAATTTTGGTATCATTGTTGACTTAAACATTGGATTTGTAAGGTTTTTTTTAGGACAATCCAATACCCTTTTAAATGTCTGTTCGTGTTTGTAGGATAGTTCTCTTGGTTAGAATTACCTTTACAATAATATCTACCTTTGTGCGTGGCTACGTTTTTTGGTACCATATCTATGGGATAGGAATCTGAATGTATAACTTTGTTGTAGGAAGAAATAGTTATATCAATTGAACTATCTTTTTAAATATAATATTATTTTAATATTTTTGTTAATGAATAATGACTAATGAGTAATGGAATGGCCGTAACCATACTATTCCTCGCTATCTATCTCTCTTCTATTCTCTCTCGCCTTCCGATCTCTACACTCTACCTCACACACAACTGTTCTCTATTTTCCCATTCCTCTACCAAGGAGGATGGGAGAACTACTAAAATGCTCATTTTCTTTGGTTTTTCAGTTTTCTCCCATTATGAGTGTTTGTTTCCTTGGGGACTTTAGTCTCTCTTAATGAGAGTGGTTTGTTTCCTTTGTGTGAATTTATTTTGCTTTTATCTTTTACTTTTGTTTTGTTTTTCTTGAGATCTGTTTATTTGGGCTCAAAATCCGGTCTTTTTAGATGCGGATCCGCCAATTGGTTTTAGATCCGTAGCTTTGGAGATTGATCGATTGCAAGAGGTATTTTCATAATGGTTTTCATCAAAGAAAAATACGAGATGGAGTTTGGATCCGAGCTTTTTGAAGATTGAAGGAAGATTTTGTCATGAATTTGGAACTTCTAGCCATTTGATGGAGTTTTGGTTTCTTTTTTGTTACAAAATGTTCGCTTATTTTTGTTTCCAAGTCATATATTTTTCTTTTCACTTGGGTTTGTGAGCACTTTTTGTATATTTATCTTGGTGATTTTCATGTCATTGATCTCCTGAGTTTTTCTTCTTTCTTTTATGTTCTTTTCTTTTCATTGCTTTTCTTTTCTTTTGGTTTGTTTTTCGTTTGTGGGGTTTACCTCTCTCAGGATGTGGTGATGTATTCCATTTTGTTATCCGTGAGTCTGAGGCCAAGTCTCTTTTACTTGGTTCTCCCCGATCCTACTTGGATGTGTTTGTAAAGTGTAATCTTTGAGAATTGTTAGGTCTGTTAACTCTGATTTTGTACTTCTTTTAGTGTATTAATAAAATTTCTATCGTTTTAGATAAAAAAAAAAGGAATAATGGCTAATGATTGGGTTGAATATTTAAGTTATATAGGTCATTTTAATTTTTGCATGTATTTTAATGCGAGAATTATACTAGCTAGCTAGTATTTAATTTGCTCAATGGTTCATATGCTTTTGAAAATCGTGAAGATGATTAGTAGTTTTTATTTTGAAATTATCGTTAATTGTTGTAAGAGAACGGATGTTCTCATGATTACGAAATTATGCTAGCCCCCGAGAGTTAAAATATGATCCTGAACTAATTTTTTAAATTTTATTTCATCAAATAAAGTTTACTAGATGGACGGACAAAACAAATTGAAATAAATTGACTATCTACCTTTCTACTTTTGTAGATGATATTTAATTACATAGCTTTAACTTTTTGGTCCGTCAGTCTTTAATAGGTAAAGTTACATCGAAATTATGTTGCCAAGCAAATGTGACCTAATACTAATCTAAAGGTCACATCCAAAAAATGGCTCTTTTGACCAATGGAGTGCCTCTATATATACTTACACACATAAATACATATATATTGTTGCTGCATATTTATGGTGTGGAAACAATTCCCAAATGTATCATGAATGCATTTTTTTAATGTGGATATCCTGTTTGTTGCACGGACAAATCTTTAGAGAAATTTGGAGTTGTCAGGAAGAGCTCAATCGACATTTAAATTAATAACAATTACTTATGAAAGAATAACTACCTCGTCTAAAAGTTTAAAATATTAGAGATATAAGTCATTTAATATTTAATTAGTCTAACATATAAAAGTGCTATATGTAACTTGAGATTTTGGTGTCATGGACTTTTGATATTATTTGAGCCCAAGGACGGTGTTAAGTTGGATTTTTACCAATAAATTAGGTATCCTAAACATAAAAATTGTATTATTTTTTAGTAGATTGAGTCAAAATTATTGTTGAAGTTGTACATCGAGTTGTAGTAGGGAGTCATGTATCAAAAATCAAGAAAATAAATAGAAAATGGTGAAAAATGAGCCATACCATGATACACAAAGCCATACCGTTGAAAGAATTGAAGAAAAATCATGAAATAGGGTGGAAGGGGTACCGCACGGGTCGTGCATATCAGCACGGGCTGACCGTGCGTCATGCCGAAACATGTATCAAGTCTCCACCTCCTGCATGGGCCATGCGCATCCGCACGGGCTGGCCGTGCGTCATTCCAAAACATATATATCAAATTTTCCTCACACATGGGTAGTACGTGCGTAGTCATTTGTATCTTTGGTACAAAGCCCATACCACCGTACACCTTCAAAAATTGTTCATGTACCGCGATGCACAGTTGTTTTTCTCTGTGTACCGCGGTGTAATGTTCTGAGCCACGTTTCAATCTCAATTTCACATATTTTCTACCGCGGTACATACCAAACATCCTTCAAAGAATACTTCTACTTTGCACGGAAAAAACCACGAAAACCTTTCTTTATATTAAAGAATTAAAGCTCAATCAAATTTGAAAGATAAGAACAAGACAACGAAGTGCGGTGAAAAGAAGAAAGTGGTGGAAGACAAAAGCGGACAAATGTGTCCAAATGATAGGAGAAAGAAAAAGAAAGAAACTTGACTATAAATACTTGTGAGTTTCAAAGAGAGGACACGGAGATGGGAAACCTAGGGAAGGAGATACAAAATATGGAGCTTAGTTGGAGAGAACGTGGCGGAACAGGAAGGAACTGTGTTATTTCTTCAACAAATACTTGGAGAATTACAGATCAAATCATCAAATATAAGTTCTTCCTTATTCTTCTCTTTCTTTCCAGTATGATTCTTGTATTAATTCTTATGTATCGAAAACTTATGTGCATTGTGTGATGGATTAATTAGATAATCTAGGGCTTTGAAGTAATCTTGCTTGATCTTATGTTTGGTTTTTGTATATCTATTTTATTCCATGCATTTCATAGTTTATTTATGTTATTTGTATTAATTATATCTTGATTACTTGATTATTAAACTTTGATGTCTGATGTGTTAATCCAATATTTGTGAGAAGAGATTTAATATTGATCTAGAATAACACAACATAGGAAATTATATAATCGAGAGATTTATAAATCCTTTGAAGTTGCTATAGAAATTACACTATTTTATTTACAATTATAGTTCCTGAGACTTTATAGAGATAGTGAAATCTTATTTTATAATTTAAAATCACTAAACACTCGAGAGAGGTAATTGATTAAATTGGGAATTTCAACTTATAAACTATTGCTTGAAATAGATAGATTGTTTATCTTACATAAGTGATAATTTGATAAAATCAACCTCTAGAATAATTCTCCCGTAGATTTTGATGTTTTTATTTTTTCATTTACATTTAAATATTATTAGTCATAAATCATCCACCTATTATTAATCAGTCAAATATAGCATAGGTAATTTATACTTGTACTTACACACACATACATGTTAGTCAGTGGGCTACGATAATCTAGAGGGGGTGAATAGATTATCTCGGTTTTTCAGATTTTGCCCTCTTTTTCGAAAAATCAAGCAAAAATGAAAGCTAAATGCGGAAAATAAACAACACACGTTGATTTAAAGAGCTTCACCCCACCTAGGGACTACGTGCTCTACCACCCCAAAGATATCCTGGGATGAGTTTCGAAAAGAAAAAGAAATTTTATTAATTACCAAAATTAATACAACACCTTGAGGATTACCACAACCCTCTTACAACACCTTCAAGGAGATTACCACAATCTTCCTTCACCACCTTTGAAGAGTATCACACTCTCCAAAACCTATCACCTAGATCATCCAGTGTATTCTCACCACAAGAATACTCACAGGATGTCTTGTGTTGAATGATGACCAAAATCAAGATTACAACTCAATAGTGAATGATACAATATGAGTACAAGTATAATCAAGAAAAGAAATCCTAAACCTCAAATGTGTACAAGTGAAAGTGCTTAGGCTAATACAACAAGATATATGAAAGTTTGCTTGTTTGCTCTTTTGCTTGTGTAGTATGTTGTGTGTCTTATTGTTTGAATGAAGCCTCTATTTATAGGAGAGGTCTTGGCTTTGATTTTCGTGACATAGGCTCCTCCTTGGGGAGTGATTTGCTGCAAAAGAAACCATTTAAAATCATCAATATAGCTTGTAGGTCCCAAGGGGTGTGAGTGTAAGGTTTAGAAGGGGGGTTGAATAAACCTTACCAACTTTTGGTCCTTTTTTAAAATTCGAGTTGACACTATACGATTGTGTCCTTGGTGGACAGCCAATTTAGTTAATCAAGAGAGTTAGTCACTCAACAGAGACTCGATCGAGTGTTGGATAGAATAACTGAAATGTTAAGACCGAATTAGCTCAAATGTGGTTTGTTTTCATTGGAAGACTTAACACCCTTAAGTTTGATTTAGTTATGATTTAATACTTGGTTTTAGTACTTAGAGATTATCGGTTGGATAGCAAATATGTCAAAGAGAATTAAACAAATAAGATGCAGAATTAAAGTCTTTGAAATGTAAATAACACGATAAGTTTTATAGAGGTTCAAGATGGGGTAATTCTTCTACTCCTCTCTTCTCCAACTCCCGAGAAATCCACTAAGTAATGATCAAGATATCGCAGTGGTAATAGTCCGGATACAAGTCTTGATCACAACAAATGACTTGATCCTTTGGGACTCGATGCGAGACGCCTTGATCACTCACTCGGTGGCTTCTCGTCCGACTCGCCTTCTTCACAGTGGTAGCGCTTGCTACTACTGACTCACTTGCTCAAGCTCTTAGGATTTGATCACGAGGCCCTCCAAAACCTCGAGACCGGTTCGACCTTGAACCTTCCTACAATCCTTCGTGGAATGTAGACCCTTTTTCTTCTAAAGTTTCCTCTTCAACCGATTGAAGCTATCTTTCCTTCACAGTGAGTGTTGGATTGATTTTCTTCGTAGTGTAGGCTTGAGGATTAAACTTGAATGATTTTGAGAATATTTTAATTACAGTTTAGATATTAGCTTGAATATTTTTGTTCGGGTAATCAATCAAATCCTTTTTAAAAAAATCCTCGTAGTCATCCTCGGCCTTTTATAGTGATCTTTCAAAAATCACCCGAAAGAGATGGGCTTATTTTTTAAAGTCACTTGTGGTCGCTGGCTTGTCTTGTTGCGATCCTTGGAATTGCCACTTCCTCGTATGAATTATTCTTCGACTTTTCAAAGCACGACACGGTGTAGTGCTTCCCATTGGTTTATTTCCCTTTCACGCTCGCGGATCGAGCACTCCGAGAAAGGTAGCATGGAGATATTACTTGTTTAAGTAATTCTCTTGATTTCTCGGCAACGGATCTCTTTTCGATTATCTCGACTTGACCGCATTTCTTTGCTTTCCCAAGGTGACTTAGAGTCGCCTTCTAATCATTAAATGATTCTTCCATCACTTCAACTAGAGACTTGACTATCTTGAGTTGACTTGACCGATGCTTTACTCGATTGCACCTTCAATCGAGTTCCCGTCTTCTCTCTTTTTTTTTTTTTGCCAAACTCACTGTCTCTCGCAATGAGTCTTCCTACTAGTCCGCAGCTTGTCTTCTTGCATGTTTGGGCATAGGCCGACTTAACTCAAACTTGACCACCCCTATTTATTACAATGCGCTTTACAACAAAAATGGGGTGCCAACTTCCTATTCTAAGTTTTACATGGCATTCATCAAAATCTAAACAATAAATTTCCCAACATAGATGTTAGAAATCAATCCCACAAATTAGGGAAAAGTCATTCAAAAATGCAACGGATAGTTTCTTTGATAAAACAGGGGTTCGACCGGTCAAGCAGAGATATGTTTGAAATTGGTTTTCTCGTGATTTTTATACGGGGGGACCTATTCGGAGGGGTTCGACGGTCGCCCTTGATCTTGACCGGTTGGGGTTGTTTAAAAATCGAAACAGAGAAGACAAAGATCTTCGAGAGAGCACCAGTGCACGGCCGCCCGGGGGTCGACCGGTCGCCGCCTTACTAGTCGACCACACCCCGGTCGACCGTCGCCGCTCCATAATTTTTCCTACGTCCCCTTTTTCTCTGCTTTCAAAACTCAACTCAGTGTACGGGTTGCCCTATAGGCGACCGGCCGAGCTTGAAATGATGTGTTGTCCAATTTTTATCAAAAATAAACTCCAAGAAATACTCCAAAAATAGTAAAAACATTTTAAATCGATCGGAAGTATTTAGACAACATTTAGGGACATTGTTGGTTTAAAAACTCATTTGAACAAAATCATGATAAAAACATTTATCTAACAAACTCCCCATTTTTGATGATTACAAACCAAAACAATTTTTACAAGGACGATTTTGAAAACAAAAATAATTTACCGGTTTTACGAGTGAATTATCCGTTTAAAAACATTTTATAAAAATCTCCCTATTGATAAGCACATCAACAAGAAATATTGCATAAGCATAAGCTATTACAAGCTTTTTACAGGATACACATAAACATCATGAGCTAATAAGTTCCCCTCAAAATACTTATAATCGATTGCAATTAAGTCCATAATACAAGCCATGGACTAGGTATACTTGGCTTTTATTGCGAGCTTTTATTAGCTTCTTTGAGCTAACGAGTCAATTTCTGTTTCTCCCCCTTTGGAATCATAAAAAGAATGTTAGGATGATAAAAACATTATACAAGTATATCAAAGTGCGCCTAGAATACGATTTATCAACCATTGAAAGAAGAAGGCTTAAAATCCGAAGAAATGGGAGAAATGTATCATGAAAAAAATCCATAAGTTCGTTTTGTTTGCCAAGATATGATCTCAATAAGTATTTAAGACTTTTGAAAGCAAGAGAATCATGTAGAAGTTGAAATTTTCATTGTGACATTTCATCGAACACTTTGTGGGCGTAAAAATTAAAAGAAGTTGTATAGAGCCCTTGTAAAAGAATCAAGCAAAAAAAAATTCATCACCAAATCATACCAAACATCATACAATACAACATAACAATTAAGCTCATCATGATCATGAGATAATTTCATCAAGAAATATACAAGAAGGCCACAAACTCAAGGGTTCAACCCATTGAGCAAAGAAAGGAAAATTCTTACCATTCGATCGATAAAGATGAGCGATGATGATGATAAACATGCTATAGTAGGTCCAAGATATGAATTGAATGCATGAAAACAAATTTTGAGTGAAATTTGTGTGAATTTGGCAAAGGGACGAAAAATGGCAAAAATGAAGTAATATGACTAAAGCAGGAGACATAACGGTTTTAATTCAAAAAATAGCTAAGGCGGCCGGGCGTGGTTGAGGGCGGCCGATTCGACGTTGAGGGCGACCGGTTGCCCTCAACCTCATCACCCCACCTCTTGCCAATTTTATTAAAATTCGAATTTTCAACCAAAAGTCCGATTTTTCGCCCTAAGTTTTAAAAACATGCAAAATGCAAACGTAAACCTCATTCAATATGCATTATGCCTAACCGAGCTCGTATGGAGGCAAAAGTCTCGGAAGATAGCGGTTTTGTAAAAATGTCCGCCAATTGATCTTGAGATGGTACAAAAGATATCTCAATTTTTCGTTTAGAAACACAATCCCTTAGAAAATGATGTCGAATCTCAATATGTTTAGTACGGTTATGATGAACCGGATTTTGAGCAATGTTTATAGCGGATATATTGTCACAAAAACTAGGAACATTTTCAAAATGGCATTTGTAATCCGCTAAGGTTTGTTTCATCCAAAGTTGAGTACAACAAAAAGTCATGAAATATATTCGCCGGCCGTTGAAAGTGAAACACAATTTTACTTCTTTGAAAACCAAGAAACTAGGCAATCGTCTAAAAATTGACATGATCCTAAGTACTTTTCCGATCATCAATATTTCCCGCATAATCCGAATCACTATAACCTTTAAGAGAAAAATTTTCATTCTTTGGATAGAATAAACCATATTGAATAGTGCCTTTCAAATATCAAAAATCCTTTTAACGGCACTCATATGAGATTCTTTGGGATTGCTTTGAAAACGAGCACATAGGCATACGGCATGAAGAATGTCCGGTCTACTAGCGGTTAAATAAAGTAAACTACCAATCATACCTCGATACTTTGATTCATCCACGGACTTGCCTTTTTCATCTTTGTCAATTTTGACATTGGTTGCCATAGGAGTAGACACGGTTCTTCCTTCTTCAATGCCGAACTTTTTCAAAAGTTCCTTTGTATATTTTGATTGTGAAATGTATATACCTTCTTGGCATTGTTTAATTTGAAGCCCAAGAAAGAAGTTGAGCTCCCCCATCATACTCATCTCGAATTCTCCTTGCATTAACTTAGAAAATTTCTTGCACAAGGATTCATTAGTAGCACCAAAGATAATATCATCAACATAAATTTGCACAAGTAAACAATCTTGCCCTTTTTCAAAAACAAAGAGAGTAGTATCAACTTTACCTCTTGTAAAACCATTTTGCAAAAGAAAAGAGCTAAGTCTATCATACCATGCACGGGTGCTTGCTTTAAACCATACAAGGCTTTTTTAAGTTTATAAACGTCATTAGGCCTAGAAAAATTTCAAACCCGGAGGTTGTTTTACGTAGACTTCTTCTTGAATAAAACCATTTAAGAAAGCGGATTTAACATCCATTTGGTAGAGTTTGAAATTTTTATAACAAGAACAGGCAAGTAAAATACGAATAGCTTCTAAACGTGCTATGGGTGCAAAAGTTTCATTATAATCAATACCTTCTTCTTGACAATACCCTTGAGCTACTAACCTTGCCTTGTTTCGAACAATGTTGCCTTAATCATCAAGCTTATTCCTAATACCCATTTTATACCAATAATAGTTTGAGAAGGAGGACAAGGTACCAATTTACATACATCATTTCTTTCAAATTGATTCAATTTCTCTTGCATCTCCAAAACCAATCCTCATCCTCAATAGCCTCCTTAGCATTTTTAGGCTCTTTTTGAGATATAAGAGCTTTTTGGCAAATTTTCTTCGTCATCACTTTATCAAGGGGATCACCAATAATAAGATCTTTTGGGTGATCTCCTTTAAATTTCAATGCCGCGGGAAGATCCAAGTATCACCTTTGTCTTCTTGAGGAACACTTGAAGTGGATGGTTGATCATTTGATGTAGTAGGTTGATCATTTTGAGCATCATTTTGAACAATGGGTTAAATTATATCCTCTTCATCACTATCATCATTGGGTATTCTTTCAACACCCGAAGTTTCATTGAATTTGACATGGATGGATTCTTCAACAACCCCACTAGTCTTATTGTAAACCCGATATGCTTTGCTCTTTGTTGAATATCCCATAAATATCCCTTCATCGGCCTTAGGATCAAGTTTGTCCATTTGATCCTTGGTATTCAAAATAAAGCACTTTCAACCAAATATCTTGAAATAGCTAATATTTGGAGTTCTTCCTTTCCAAAGCTCATATGGAGTTTTATTCATTTTAGGACGAATGTAAACTCGATTAATGACATAGCAAGCGGTGCTTACGGCTTCGCCCAAAAATATTTTGGAAGTGAAAATTCATTGAGCATGGACCGACTCATCTCTTGTAGTGTCCAATTTTTCCTTTCGGCTACTCCATTTTGTTGAGGTGTCCTTGGAGCCGAAACATTATGAGCATATCCCTTAGTTTCACAAAAGACTCTAAATTGTCCATCAAATTCTCCACCTCGATCACTTGAATAGACTTAATAGTATCTTCCTTTTTCATTCTCAATAAGTCTACACAACTTAATAAACTCATTAACGTCATCGCTTTTATTGGTAAGAAAAAGAGCCCAAGTATATCTAGAAAAATCATCGATAATAACGAAAGTGTAATGTTTTCCACTTAGACTTGCCGCACCAATATCCCCATACAAATCAAGGTGAAGCAATTGTAGGGGGTTTGGTTGTGGAAATTTCATTTTTGGGCTTAAAACTACTTTTAACTAATTTGTTCTTTTGACAAGTGTCACATAAGCCAAGATTATCAAAATTCAATTTGGGTATTCCTTTCACATGTTGGTTTTTGTAAATATTTTTCAAATTCTTGTATCCAACATGTCCAAGTCGCCTATGCCATAAACTAGTTAAATCATTATTGGCAACTAAACAAGAAACATTTTGACTAACCAAATCACTTGTACAAATTTTGTAAAGATTGCCTTTTCTATTTGCTTCACAAATAATTTTACCATTTTTAAGTATAAGGCATTTTTCTTTATTGAAAGAAACATCATAATTTGAATCACAAAGTTGGGTAACACTTATCAAATTAAACTTAAGCCCTTCTACTAAAAGAACACTACTAAGAGAGAAAGAAGAGTTACCAATTTCTCCATTTCCAAGAATTCTTTCTTTGCCATTGCCGAACATGACCATACCCTCTTCTTAGAGCTTGATGTTGGTAAAAGTTCTCTCCTCCCGGTCATATGGCGTGAACATCCGCTGTCCACGAGCCATTTTGAATCTTCCATTGTTGTTATAGCCCTATTACCTACAAAAGAATTTCTTTTAGGTACCCTATAATTTTGGGGTCCATGGGGGTTAGTCTTGAGACCTTTGGGTCTCCAAACATGACTAGAGCTATTTCTCAATTTGCAATTATTAGCATAATGTCCAACTTTGCCACAATAAAAACAAGTAGGAGTATTAGAGCTACTAGCACGTACAAAAGTCGGACCTTGGTTATTTTTCTTAAAAACACTTTGAAATGGTTTATAACCAAGTCCCAATTTGGAATGCTCACCTCTTTGTGCATCTAAAATTTTTGTAACTTTATCCGTGCTTATGTTAAAATGATGCACATCATTTTTCAAACATTCAAGATTTTTTGTGAGCAATTCCTTTTCGGTTTCAAGAGTATGAACTTGAGTAAGAGTAATAGCATGAGCTTTATCAAGAGATTCATAAGAAGTAAATAATTTATCCTTTTCAATTTTAAGCTCTTTATGCTCCTTTTTCAAGGTCTTGTATTTAACAATCAAATTTTGAAATTCAATTTGCAATTCATCAAAATCACATTGCAATTCATCAACTAAAGAGGAGGTAGAAGAGTTAGAGCGTACCTTATTATTTTCATCATCTATGGCCATAAGACCATGTTCGGTTTCTCCTTCCTCGTCGGTTGTTTCAAGTAATTCATCCCAAGTTTTGACCTCCGCATTTAGAGCCTTTTTTTTCGAAAAATGCTTCTTTTTCTTTTGTTCCTCCTCATCGAGTTTTGGGCAATCGGCAATAAAGTGCCCGGTTTTCCGCATTTAAAGCAAGCATTATCTCTCGATTTTCTTGCCTTATTTTTATTCACAAATTTTGCAAATTTTCGAACAAGTGTGGCCGTCTCCTCATCATCATTATCATAGTATGCATTATTAGAAGAAGAAGCAAGACCTTTAGGAATATTTTGCATACCCGATTGATTGATGGTTGGTTTGGAATTTTTCCTCTCCTTGAGATAGACTTCATAGATGAGGAGGTTCCCGATGAGCTCGTCAAATTTGAGTGTCTCAAGATTTTGTGCCTCCGTGATAGCCGTCACCTTTTCGGACCATGAGCCGGGAAGAGCATTCAATACCTTAGTCACCTTGTCTTCTCCGGAGATGACTTTACCGAGGGCCACAAGAGGATTGACAATGTTGTCAAGCCTTTCCACCATCTTAAAGATGCTTTCACCATCATACATGTTAAAGTTTTCAAAATCTTTAACAAGCACGGTCTTTCTTACTTGCTTGACCTTCTTTGTCCCTTCATATATAGTCTCCAATTTTTCCCAAACCTCATGTGCCGACCTTATGCCTCTTATGCGATTGTACTCGGTGGCGAAAAGAGAACAATGCAAAATATTTAAGGCCTTACCGTTTAGAGAGAAAGCCTTTTTGTCGTTTTCATCGAACTCCTTGAAAGGCTTAGGAGCCGAGGTGCCATCCTCCAATTTCTTGGTTGGTTGATCAACTCCTTCAACAACCACATTCCAAATATCGAACCCGCACCCTTAGGAAGCACTCCATACGGTCTTTCCAAAATGCGTAGTTGTTGGCGTCGAATAGTGGTGGCTTGTTGGTGGAGGCGCCGGTGGTGAGATGAGCATCATTCGTAGCCATGGATCTTTCCTCTTTACTCGAACGAGCTAGCCAAAGAGTTTGGCTCACGATACCACTTGTTAGTCCAAGTGGCTACGATAATCTAGAGGGGGTGAATAGATTATCTCGGTTTTTCGAGTTTGCCCTCTTTTTCGAATAATCAAGCAAAGATGAAAGCTAAATGCGGAAAATAAACAACACACGTTGATTTAAAGAGCTTCACCCCACCCAGGGATTACGTGCTCTACCACCCCATTATATCCGTGATGGGTTTGAAAAAGAAAAAGAAATTTTATTAATTACCAAAATTAATACAACACCTTGAGGATTACCACAACCCTCTTACAACACCTTCAAGGAGATTACCACAATCTTCCTTCACCACTTTTGAAGAGTACCACACTCTCCAAACACCTATCACCTAGATCACCCAAGTGTATTCTTACCACAAGAATACTCACAAGGATGTCTTGTGTTGAATGATGACCAAAATCAATATTACAACTCAATAGTGAATGATACAATATGAGTACAAGTGTAATCAAGAAAAGAAAGCCTAGACCTCAAATGTGTGCAAGTGAAAGTGCTTAGGCTAATACAACAAGATATATGAAAGTTTGCTTGTTTGCTCTTTGCTTGTGTAGTATGTTGTGTGTCTTGTTGTTTGAATGAAGCATCTATTTATAGGAGAGGTCTTGGCTTTGATTTCCAGGACATATACTCCTCATTGGGGAGTGATTTGCTACAAAAGAAACTTTTAAAATCATCAATATAGTACATTAGAAATCAATCCCACAAATTAGGAAAAGTCAGTCATGCAAGATGCAATGGATAGTTTCTTTGATAAAACAGGGGTTCGACCGGTTTGCCGCAGAGATAAGTTTGAAACGGTTTCTGCGATTTTTACACAGGGGGACCGATCGGAGGGGGGTTCAACCGACGCCCTTAATCTTGATCGGTTGGGGTTATTTAAAAATCGAAACAGAGAAGACAAGATCTTCGAGGAGATCGCCTGTGGTCGACCACCCTGGCCGACCTGGCCGCCTCCATAATTTTTCCTACGTTCCTTTTTCTGCTTCAAAACTCAACTCGGGTATGGGTTGCCCTATAGTAGAGCGACCGATCGAGCTGAAACATGATGTGTTGTCCAATTTTTTATCAAAAATAAACTCCAAGAAATACTCCAAAAAATAGTAAAAATATTTTAAATCGATTGGAAGTATTTAGACAACATTTAGGGACATTGTTCGGTTTAAAAACTCATTTGAACAAAATCATTAAAATCATGATAAAAACATTTATCTAACAATACCTTGTGATACGACAACCCTACTCATTACACTATATTAAAACTTGACAACCATATACTTGTGGTAGATTGGGTAATTGTTTTCACGCCTAACATACGGACATAGACGGATGCACATACCCCTTTGTGGGGCACGTGGCCCCATAAAATTTTCTTCTTTTTCCTTTTTTTTTTATCTTTTTATTATTTAGTAATTATTTTTTATTGTATAATAATTATGTTTAAAAAATGTGCCCACTAGTTATTTTTAATATAATTTTTTATTTACTATTATTTATTTTTTTAAGGTATTAATAAAATTAAAAACCAAATTGTGTCTCCATCAATTAATTTGATGTAGTTTATAATTACCTTTATTTTATGCCCCCATTATGAAAAGTTCTTGGATCCGACGGAACTAGAAATGAAGACTATGGGGGCGAGATTTATTTTTTCTTGACACTAATAGATAAATAGATAGTTTTTATTTTTTAGGGGGACAAAATTATAAAATTTAGTAATTTTATATATAAAGTTTTACTAATAATGAAAAAATTGGGGCGGTCGCCACCAAAGGAGCTAGACGGCTAATTTTGGGGGACTAAGTAATTTTTTTGGGGGGGAGGGGGGCTAAATCCATAAAAAAAATATTTAGTACTAAAAAATAATATTTTAAAATAAAATATACATATAAATCATTGATTTTCAAAAATATTGGGGGGGCTAAACATAGAGTATACGCCCCTCGCCACCACCATCAGCACCTAGCTCCGTCCCTGTTTAAGCCTATGGAGCTATTATGCTTTCTTTGGGTCGATATCAAATGAATTGGATTACTTGAATAAATTATCGACCATCATAACTTCTCTAACATGTTACTCAAGGGTTTGAGCCTCCAGGGCACGATGGTAGAACAATTAATATTGAGAGCTTCAAGCAGCAGTGTGGGAGGCTGAAATTCGGTGGAAACTTGCGGTTAGATAAAGGGGAGTCCAACATGGAGCAAACACTTGGGGGACGACTCTTTGTGCCCGTTAGTTGGGGATATTAGGGACCTTAGAGCCATTGTTCATTTCTTGCGATTTACATGAGGGCAGTTCCTGAACGGCCAGGGTTATTTTCCCGAGGGCTAATGATCATGTGGAAACATGGAACCTCTACATAAAAAAAAAAGATTTTAAAGTCGTTGTTAATAATCAGTTACACAATTATAATTGGGTGAATCTCACTTTACCCCCTATACTCTCATTGATTATCACTTTAACCCCTTGTACTCTCAATTGTATCACTTTACCCCCTTATACTCTTAATTAGTATCAGTTTACCCTCTTATACTTTTAGAATATTTTTTATACTCATATAATCAAAACAATGACTATTTTATCCTTATCTATTATTTTTTTAAATTAAAAAAATATTTTAAAAGTATTTAATATTAATAAACTTGTACTTATTTTCCAAATTAACTTTTAACTTTATCAGCTTAATTAATTAATTATTAATATAAATTTATTATATTTTACATTTAGTTGCTAATTATTTAACGTTAATATAGTCGATATTAAACTAATATATAATAAGATATTTCTATAAGCTAATAAATTTATGCTTTTAATTTATTATTCACCACAAACTTATAATTATATAGTAAAAAAAACTTATAATTATATAGTATATATAATTAAATTTCATTAAATATGTGAAATATTATAGTAGTTTTTTAGTTATTGATTGAATAATCATAATTTAATAAAATCTATGTTAAATAGAAAAAGATAGTCATTTTAGTGGTTAGTTTTTTAAATACAAAATATTATTTGCCATATAATACATAATTTTAGATTTATTATGAAAAAAATTGTATGAATATATTAGTTTATAGGTAACCTACAATATAGTTATTTAATAGGGAATAAGTTATAAAAAAATTATATGTATTTAATGCCATAATTTTTAACTCTAATTATAGTAAGGACAATTAGGTAATTTAATTAGGGAATAGAGTGATTAAATGATATTTTATTGCATAAGGGGTAAAGTGATATAAATTGATAGTATAAGGGAGTAAAGTGATACAATTGAAAGTATAAATGTGTAAAGTGATATTCAATAAGAGTATATGAGAGTAAAGTGAGATTTACCCATTTGTCTAGTTGACCGACATGATAACTCACATAAATTTTATTTTGCTATAATGGATTCACCAGTGGTGCATTCAATGTAAATAAACCTCCAATTTTAATGTTATTATTGGATTAATAACTAGTAACTAAACATGATTTGAAGTGACAACTTTCCTACATGTTAGTCATTTTTTTGGGCATAATGACACGAGGTTAATTATATATTCATCAGAGTTGTCACATTGGCTCATATATATAGCAAAAAGTTTGTCTTAGAATTTGTTATTCTTTTGGGCTTAATGACACGAGATTAATTCACAGTCATTATCAATAAACACGATTTTCTGTGTGCCAAACTTCTACACATGCGATGCTCATTTTGTATCAATTGCTACTGTATGTCACTGTTTTTGTAATTGGACGGATGATTAAATTTTCTTTTGTCGGTTATCATTTCATTTGGCTTGGACCAATTTCACATAAAACGAACTATATTTTTTCAATATATTTTATGAAACTAGAAAAACCCCTGTGGGATTTGTGCTAATTAATTTTAATAAAATTGAGCTATTTTTTATTTTATTTTATTTTTAATTTTGGCTTGTCAAATAACGTAAATTTTTAATTTTTAATTACATTGTTATAGCCATTTTCACATTAATTTTTCAAAAAATAATTATAGCCAATTAGTTAATTATGCTAATTTTATTAATAAAAATATTCAATAAATATCTTCCATTTTTTAGTGTGGTTTATTTTTTTAGATTATATAGATATATTGTTTAAATTGTATAGATGGAAACTTTGAATGTTGGATTATTAGTTACCTTTTATATTTTGATAAACTCGTATTAGTATAGATAGAATATTTGATTTACGAAAAATAGATTTTATAGATAGAATCTTTGATTTTTGAATTATTTGTTATCTTTTAGATTATATATTAGAAGTATGGAAAATATATATAATATAGGGTTGACACGTGTATAAATATGAAACCGCCAAATGAAATTGAGAGAATTAGGAGGTGACACACATGTCTCGAGATAATGAAGTGATGACATGTGTCATATTTATTTTTTCATTTAGTATACAAGGTTGATTGTAATATAGTAGACTAAATGTTTTTTTGACAAGAAAAATAATTTTATTAATTAATTCAAACTACCAATAACTTTAAGCTTCGATAAAATAGTCCAATTATTTTCTCAAAATAAAATAAAAAAACAATTTGATTCTAAGAACAATTCAATTATTTAATTATTTACCTATTGATATTCATTATTGGATCTAAATACTCACAATTGGCCCATTAGCTCAACTATTATTGAATAGCATATGAGGTTCCGTTTGCTATATCCGCCCACACACCCATAATGGTCCACACGGCCCACTTTATCCTATAAGGCCCATGCAACTCATTATCTCGGATATAAAAGGTCCACATGTTCATTATAAGTTAAGTTCAATTAAGGAAAAATGACATGAATACTCACCTTTCAAATTTCAAATCCCATTTCCGAAAATACGCTTTTTCGATTTTTGACAAAAATACGTTTTTTCCTTTTTTTGGACAAAAATACGCTCCCGCCAAAATTCCCGAACATTTTTTTACGTTGGTTTCTTTGTTGTTTCAAACATATTTGTTGTTTCTTTGTTGTTTCATATTTGTTTCATTTATGTTTCTTATATGTTTCACTTAGCCAACTTTTCATTGAATTCCACAAATGCATGAAGAAATCCCACCGTGGTATGCCACAATGGACAATGGGAAGAAAATAGAAAGTATACCAACTTTGAGATAACAAGAATTACGATTCCAATGGACAAAGACATTCAAGACCCTAAAAGAAATCTTGGAACAACAAATTCAATTCGAAAATTTGAGTCTACTTGTCCATCATCGCTACGAGAAATAGACACGACTCCACTATCATACCAAAAATACTTTGTATTGACTTCCAACATCGTAGAATTATTGAATGCATCAAATGTAGCGGAGAAAGACCTACTAGTAACAACTTTGCTAGAGTACGTGAGATATTTAGTTCAAGATTAGGCATGCGGACATCGAAATGGAGCAAGATCAACATTTACAAGGATGACAAAAAAAGTCAAGAAGAGTATATGGGAAAAAACTACACTATTTCTCTAAATTTAAAAGCAATATACTACAAACTTTTATCACATGATCCTCTCTGTTTCACAATTATTTCTTACATGTTTCATTTATATTTCAATGAAGAAATCAAATGATTTTATCTTTAAAATCATAGAGACTAACAAAACATTTGTTCGACATTGAAAAAGGACTTGCACATGCAACAAGTTTCAAATGGATGAAATTCACTCCTCACATGCTATAGCAAGCGATTAAAAGAATTGAATGAAGATATGTATCAATACTTTGCTCGGATACTACATGAAGGAAACAATGGAAGCAACTTATCCGGGAAACAAAGATATCCAATCCCATATATTGTAAATCAAAATAGCCGATAAACAATCCAGGATCAGTAGAAAGCTAATCAAATACAAATAGTTTCATACTACTAAAAATACCAAACTTAAATATATTGTTCAACCGATTACACCATCATTAAGATTTACGTAACAATGATTCTCTAAAATCATTAGGAAGTGGAGGCGAATCCCAATGTCGTTGTCATCTTCACCACCATTTTGCAACTTCAACTTAGCATGATTGTGAAGCGGATGACCTACCTTGCTTTGTTCATTCTCTATCTCAAACGCTTCAACGGCCATAGACTTCCCAACAATAAAGCACTCGACATAACAAGCAACAAAAATCTCACATTCACTACAAAAGAAATAAAAAGATACGCGATCAATGATAGATAACACAACAAATCCAAAACAATAAAAAAGAACAAATAAATGGAAAATACATAAAAGAACAAAAGAAACAACATCGAAACAAACGAAAAACTTCAAATCGAAATAATAAAAGAACTAAGAAAAATCATGCATCAAAGAACACAAAATTAACAAATCATTCAAATTTGCATTCAACACAAAAAAAGAGGAAAGCCGAGAATTCAAATCATTGAAGGAAAACATATTCATCTGCGAGACGCAGACAAGAGAGAGAAAAAAGAAGGAAAGCAAGGCGGGTTCGTGAAGGGACCCACTCAGCAACTTTGAGGAGATCTACCAGTTGGGCGGCGCCGACACGGTGGTGGTCTACACGACCTCACTTGGCGGACGTACGAGGACCGAAACCGCGTGAGGCAGCCGACACGGTGGTGATTTTAAATTTAAAAATGTGTAATGTGTTATTTATATTCTAAATGCTAAAATTAATAAGCACGTCAAACTGAGAATGGTAAAATGAATTCTAACTTTTAAGTTATAATTTTAAAAAACAAGTTACACTAATGGGCATGAAAATGTTTTTTTTTTTTTAAAAAAAAGGACTTGTACTTTTTTTTTTTTTTTTGAAAAGAAAAAGGACTTGGACTTAAATATAAGTTGTTTACATATTCTCTTGGGTGTAGATGAATCAAATCTCACGTAATACTCTTATATTTTACCACTTGGTCCACTCCTGCGGGAGTAAATACAACTCTTATCCACTGATGTGATTTGCACCAATTTGCTAACTTTTTCAACAATAATATTTATGCCGTTGTTTTTCTTAATGTTTTTTAATAATAGACAAATATATTTTGTTTTACGTCTGCAGACGATACACGAAATTTAACATTCTTGGAATATCTTTTAGGTTGGATTTGTAATGGGCGGATGATAGGAGTAATCTAGTGTAGTATTTGTTGTGGATGTTTGTTAGATTTTTAGATAAATATTACACTAATGATAGTATTTTGTGATGTTTGGTGATTTTAGGTAGAATGCAATGATTTGTTGAAAAATGGAAAGAAAAGCTCAATTCGGGTGACAGATTTGCACTTGAGATAGCACGTGAGCATGTGTTACTCATGTGGAAGTCGGAAAATAGGATGAAAAATTACATAGGTCATAGGTGCACTCTTGATATCGGGTGGGTATACGGTAGTCGAATGGGAAGTCAGACATATGCTGCAGGAAACTCAAAATTGAACAGCTGATAGTACGTGGGCACGTGAAAAGATACATTATGTGCTTAATTATTATGAATTATTTGTGGGATATTATTCCTATTTATATTAGACTAATTTCCAGATGTTTTACTAGGTTAGATCGTAACTTATATTATATTAGGATTTTATTTTCCTTTTAGGAAGTTATATAGAAGTTACCGGGAGTTAATTTTAGATTTCTTGAGAAAAACTACAAATAACCTCTCTTTAAGAATGGAAATTCTGCAGGATTTTTCTAACACCATGACACAATCATTCATTTCATCTTCTTCATCAAAACTCTCTTGTTCTTCCATGTTTAACCACTAAGTTTTTACTTTTCTAATTGAAGGACTGTATATAGAGGTGGCAAAATAAAGCCCGATCCGCATGTCGGCCCAAACCCGAGGGTTTGGGTTGGGTTGATTTTTTTAGGCCCGAAAAAATCGGGCCTATTTGGCTCGGCCCGAATGGGTCGGCGGGTTGGGCTAGCCGACTTTTTCGTGCCGGTCCAAATATTTTTGTACATAGAGTGTATGTATGGGCTTGGTTGGGCCGTGATTTTAGGCCCAACCCAACCCGAATTTTTTTGCAAAATACGATGGGCTCGTCCCGCCTATCGCCAACTCTAGTTGTATAAACCTTGATTCTAGTTTATTATGAGATCTAATTGGTTTTCACAACTCATGTTTCGTAGGTATTTATTTATTCTATAGGTTTCAAAGTTTATGATTGTTTTATTTTATTGAATAGCAGAGCTAATAAAGATTTAACATGAAAATCTATTGTAAACTAAAATGGCAAATCCATAATTATTTATTTGTTTTAATCTAGTGACAAATGACATGATTTCAATGCCTCACAAGCATTCTAATCCATGTCATTAGAATAATAACCTAATTTAAATGAAACCGCTAGTGCGTTTGTTAATTAGAATTGTGTCTCTCGTTCTAAATGATTTCAAAACAATAAATCCTATGAACTTCTCTAGGGTTGTGATGGAGATAATATCTAGTTTATTATATTTTAGAATTTTAAAATATCTTATATTTTAGATAGTGATTTGTTTAGTATTCTATTTGAGTTTATCTTTTAAGTTTCCTAGTCAAGTTAGGAGTTTTATTGTGGTAGGATTTTAATCCTATAAATACTTGTTATTTGATTATATTTAGGGAGGTTGAATTTTGATATTAATAAAAACGAGGGTTTTCTCTCAATTCTTGTATCTCTTACGGTATTAGTGTAGAATCAACGTATGAGGTGAGCTTTAATCCTTGTTCACGCTTCTCATCGCATCACCGGTATCCAGAGACCGCTCACGATCCTTAATATGTCATCTCGATACCACTTGGATTTTGAAGCTATGAATAATGACATCGCTTCGATCGCCGATTTGTCGTGATCGACTTGTCAGCCAAACAAATCGATATTGTGCGCGATCCAATATCAAGAAATCAATAAACTTGTTGAAAAATAATTTTTGATGGTTGTGAGTTTGCCTACGATGTTGTGCCCATCCAGTTCACCCCGTTGGAAACCTATTCCACGGACCGATGGTTTATTTTGTGATGAAGTTAAAGATGGTGGATATAATGGATCATCAATTTTTGATGAGGAAATCATTGATACTATAACGAAGGTTGGCTACGATGAACCTCCAAACTTTGACGAGGAGATTGATGATTATGATGGGCCATCTATCTTTGATATTGAAGGTAACAATACAATTTCGATGGTTCACTCGTGAAAACCATCGAAATTTGACGAGGGGGTCAAGAAGAGTACGATGTTGCCATTATTGCTAATGGGAAATTACAAGTCGCTGCGTCGGTTCTTGTGAATTCCGGGTCCTGTTTGAAGGGTTTGCTCCAATTAAAAATAAGGTTGCTCTTCAAGATGATATCATTCTCGAGAAGACTCATTTCCAAATTTATAGTATAATTGATGGTAAGGTTAAGGGTGTCGATGGTGTATTTTCCAAGTCAAATCTCAAAATAACAAGTGTTATTTATTGGATTGTGATGGTGATTTATTTGTTTGGGTTGGTTGCGTGGCTCAAATTGATGAGAGGAAAACTCGCTATTCATTTTATTTTCTCGTCCCGTCCTTCGCCCCTCCATGGTTTGATAATTTTTCTAGAATCTCCCTTCCGATTCGAGGACGAATCGCCTCGACCCCGGAGAGAATGATGGAGATAATATCTAGTTTATTATATTTTAGGATTTTAAAATATCTTATATTTTAGATAGTGATTTGTTTAGTATTCTATTTGAGTTTATCTTTTAAGTTTCCTAGTCAAGTTAGGAGTTTTATTGTGGTAGGATTTTAATCCTATAAATACTTGCTATTTGATTATATTTAGGGAGGTTGAATTTTGATATTAATAAAAACGAGGGTTTTCTCTCAATTCTTGTCTCTTTATGGTATTCGTGTAGAATCAATGTATGAGGTGAGCTTTAATCTTTGTTCACGCTTCGATCGCATCACCGGAGATATTGATAAAGATATGATATCGTGTTTTATTATCTTTTAGGATTTTACAATATCTTACATTTTAATTAGGAAGTGATTTATGTATTTAGGATTCTTCTATTTTAGTTTATCTTTAATGTTTTCTAGTCAAGTTAGGAGTTTATTGTGGTAGGATTTTAAACCTATAAATACTTGCTATTTTATTATTTTTAGGGAGGTTGAATTATTATTAAATTTTGAGATTTATCTCTTTTTCATTGCAATTTACGTTTCTTTGTGAAAATTCGTGTTGCTTTTGTTCGTTGTTCGTTTATCTGTGGTTTCCGCCGCATCGCTTGGTATTCAAAGACCGCCTACGCTCCGAACCATGTTGTCTGGGACAGGATCCACAACGCATGAACGACATTGTACAAATCCGTCAACAGATCGACTTGTTGACACAACAGATAATCACATTCCGCATTCAGCGAGAAATTTTTACGTCGATCGCCCAACTCACGGCCAATCGAAATCGAGCGCGCGAGAATGCAACGGAGGCGAGTGGTCGAAACTATCGTGGTGGATGTGGTTTTGGTTTTTATCGGTCCTCGATGTTTCATCAAACGAGGAGGATGGTGGCTACAATGGACCACCAATTTTTGATGAAGAAAGCGAGGACACTATAACGGAGGTTGACTATGACGATCCTCCAAAATTTGACGAGGAGATTGTTGGTTATGATGGGCCACCTATATTTGATAAGGAATATGACGACACAATTTCTCGAGGTTGGCTACGCAAAACAAGAGCAAGTTGCCGAGGAAAATGGTGGCAATGATGTCCCACTAATTTTTTATAAACAAATTGAGAATGTTGATTTTGCATCTCAAATGTTTCTCAATGGCATGACCTACTTGAAAAAACCAATGGATGGGAGGGTATCCATTGATTTTTCCTCTCATGTTTTGGGATTGTCACTTCTAAATACTTATTTACAATTCATTCGACCATATTATAATTGTGCTACATCATCTTTTCATGTCATCCTACCAAACACTTCTTTATTCATTAGTGGAGTAAGTCCTTTCTATGGGCTTGTTCAAATCAACCAAGTGCAAGTTTAAGGCACGAGCTGAAATATTTAAGTTTCAAGGACAATCAAAAATTCCCCACTTGATATATTTGGATAAGCCTTTTATGGTGTAGTCTTCGTGCGCGTCATTCGTATTCATCTTATTTTCTCGTCTCGTCCTCCGCGCGCCCACTCCACGGTTTGGCAATTCTTCTATCTCCTTCCGATTCGAGGACGAATCGTTTCGACCCTGGAGAAAATAATGGAGATATTGATAAAGATATGATATTGTGTTTTATTAACTTTTAGGATTTTACAATATCTTACATTTTAATTAGGAAGTGATTTATGTATTTAGGATTCTTCTATTTTAGTTTATCTTTAATGTTTCCTAGTCAAGTTAGGAGTTTATTGTGGTAGGATTTTAAACCTATAAATACTTGCTATTTTATTATTTTTAGGGAGGTTGAATTATTATTAAATTTTGAGATTTATCTCTTTTTCATTGCAATTTACGTTTCTTTGTGAAGATTCGTGTTGCTTTTGTTCGTTGTTCGTTTATCCGTGGTTTCATTGCATCATCAAAGTTGCCTTTTGATTAGGAAAGTAGTCATTCTCTTGATCAATGTTGTAAAAAGCACTAGCGCTCGCTAGGCGATCAGGATCGGGGCCTAGCGCTGGCGGGGTTAGGCGGGACTCAGGCGGGATTAGGCGGGCCTAATCAAAAAAAAAAAAAAATTGTAGGCGGACAAGGAGGCCTAGCGCTGGCGGGGATTAATCGGGGCTAGGCGGGGATTTTTACAACAAAGCTCTTGATTCTTGACAAAATATGGAGAGATTGGTTATTCGATGGTCGTTGAATGACTATAACCAGCTTTATTTGTGAATATTTGGTTTATTATTGCATCGGTGATCAATAGCATGAATCATGATTGAAACAATTACTTTAATTAGAAGCTTTGTTATATCTAAATTTTACCTCATTAATTTTGCATTGTTAATTTAGTTAGATTTCATTTTCTTGTCTGCATTTTGATAATTAGTTAATTCAATCCAAAAATCCCCACTTTTGCAATTACATTAAAAGAAATAAATTCAGTGGAGACGATCCTACTCCCACTATACTCATTTGTGAAGTGGGTGATTTTATTTTTAGTCGGATTGATACCTACCAAATTTTGGCGTTGTTGTCGGGGAACGGTTCTAAGTGATTTAATTCTAGTACAAAATACTATTATAACTCCTATCTATGAATAGATCTATGAAGTGCAAAACAACTCGTCCAAAGCCAATATGAATATAGGCTATTCAGATCTAGATCAAAATAATAGATGGACGGAAACTCAAACAAAGACTTGTAATATTCGAAGGTGTTATACCACAGATGCAACATCACTTCCAACTCACGAGAATCTCGATCTTTGTTTCTTTTCTCTCAAACTCGAATTCTCTGAATCTCTTGTGTATTTTCGCCGAAACTCGTGTATTCTCTTTGTCGAATTATGGAAGGACATCCATCCTTTATATAGGCATACTCTAAGACTCCAAGTCCCTACAAAACATGGAAATAGATATCTACAAGAACAATGATTCATATCTGTAGAACTCTAGAATCTTTCCTTATTAATATGATCTAAAATAACAGAGAATAATATCTTTCCGTATATAATATTGTTTGAGAGTCAAGTTACAAAACAATCCTTCTATAATCAAACTTTCCTAAATCTTTTGTAATTGTAGTATTGCCATGACTGAGACATTTGTCAAAGCTTTTATGATGGTTATAATTAACACCATTTTCTTGACAGTTACATCTATCATGGATGCTTCGAGGGAGAAAGCTCAGGTCTTATTGGCATTGCAGGAGATGGCATTAGGAACAGTTCCTTTTCGAGAATTACTTGTGCATGCCCGTCGTGCTTATATCCGGCGACGTAATCGTAGGCCGGCAAAGTAATCAGTTGGTAAAATATAACATGAATACATGATTAGCAGGATATATAAATGCACAAGTGATCTCTCATTTGCCAAGGATTATAAATATTAGTGATGTAGACTGTATTGAGAAGTTGAGACTGTCTACAAATGCATTCTTAAGGTTATGTTATCTACAAAATGCATACCAGATTTCATGAGCATATCAAGGAAAAAGCTGTCTCGAAGCAAAGTTACGATGGAGCAGAAAAAGGTACCTTTTCTCACTCCACCAGAAGTTCGACAGGAAGCAGCGAACAGACTGAAAGGATGAGGCCTTTAATGAAATCTTCAGGACACTCATCGTGTAAGAGCTGGCCCGACAACTAATGGAGCATTTCCGGGATTGACCTAATTAAAGAGACAGCAAAGATTCAGTTGTATAAGGACAATTTTCTTTTTCAAAAGGAAAAAGTTCGACAAAATATAGTGAAGCATGTTGTTAGAGTATAAGTAATGCACGAGGTCAGGCACAAAACCAAAGTGGTGGCACACATTGATCAATGGCCGTGCATCGCGAAGTTTTGCATCCATTAAAATTTTTTGGTCTTTTCAGGATTATAAAAATCCGATTCCCTTGTTACACGCCGACCTCTTTAATTTGTCCAGTCTTGGCAGCTCGCCTTAATGTATTTGAAGTGAATCTCAGGATCCTCAGTACACAAACTAGCAAGTAGGTCAGATCATCCCATGGCAATTCGAGTTCCAGTACTCTATAGATAGATTATCTGGAGCTCAAATATGATCCTAAGAAGAATACAATCCTTCATAAAGCTTAATGCATGCTTAACTCCCAAATGTTCAAAATATTCTTTCGCAAACTCATAAAGTTAATAACGCAAGATAAGACTACCGTCATTCCAAATGGTTGTGAACAACTCAAAAATCATATTTCCAAGATCATGATTCTTGACAAGTATCTTTTAACACTTCTACAATGGCTTAAAAAAATCAACCAATTGATCGGACAAAAACATGCACAATTGCAGGTGTAACAGCTTCCCTACCTGAACAATTATCTGAAGGTTTCCTCTTAAATTGACTAATAAGAGATCCTTCATACACTCCATTGCCCATTCCTTGGAAAGCGTCCCAAAAACTCCACAAGTGCCTGTAATGACTAATCATTAAGCTCTAACGCGCAATAATAAGGGATGGACTGAGAAAGCGACAAGAGTTAAATAACCGGTGGCTCAATTGCATGAGTACTCACAATGACACGCTTGATATCAGGCAATTCAGAGTAATGCTGCAAGCAAAGATAAATTGCTTAATATATATGGACATGTGTACATATATTCAACAGGAGTACATAAATGAAAAGACATTTAAACCTGAAGTGCTCGAACGTAAAGACCAGCTTTCTCACATAGTTGTGCATGTTAGGGTAATTACAATAACTACCCCTAAAGTTTAGCTTAAATATGAAAAACTCCAGTTATCTTTCAAAATTACAAATACCCCTTGAGGATTGTATTTACTTAACAAATACCTTCCTCTTGAGGGTGCAATTTGTAACACAGAAACAAATGCCGAGGGGTATATATAATTTTGAAAAATGATTGGATCTTTTTGTAACAGATTTGCACATCTGGTCAATGTTGTGCACACAAGACTAGCTATCAACACCTGCACCACTTACCTTTGCAAAACTAACCAAAATTTCGAGTCAAAAATAATACAGAGACTAAGCTGTAAGCACATGCAACGTTCACAAATAGTGCAATCAAGCAAAATACTAAGAACAATATGTTTTCGGTATTCCATTAGTGAAAGTACGAAAAATGTACACAAAATGTTCACAATCCTCGTGTCGGTTTCATGAGGAAAAACAAGAGAAATTAGAACTGCATCAGGTTTTGAATCCAGAACCAAGGTTACTAGCAATCTAGCATAACACAAGTTGATGAAGCATGGATTTTGTCAACACTAAGAGAGATGATAGAAATGACGTGCTTGTTAATACATGCAAGAGATGGTTCCAAACAAATCAAAACCTATCAGCAAGCCATTTCCTATGCACATATCTTATCCTTGCGACTGTTGAAGCATCTCATAATACAAAATCGATGTGTTTAATGTATATAATCTATAACTGATCTTATTAATGTACCATCTAAACAAAGTCTTATCCCATATCAATCTGAGTTTAATAGCACAATCTATTCTTTCACTGCTTGTGTCAAATGACGGAAAAGCAAGGTCGTATGATATCTGAAAACTATGCAATTATAAAACTGTTACCTAAAAGATATGTTGTAGTTGCACAAAAAGTTGGAGAAATAAAACATAAAACCAGATGGCCGTATTTTGTTTGACTAAGACGTTAACCCAAACTCTTCAAAGAAAGGCAGTAAAAGTATGAAATTGGCGGATGTTGCAGAAAGAATAATGATTAAGCATTAGTAAAGCACCTCTATAGAGGATAGAAAAGGGTTTTCCATGAGAAATGCAAAGTATTAGTCCACATAAGTTTGTGAATAAGGGTAATAATAAAGGAATACCAAACAGAACTTATTACACTCATAATTAATCTATACTGTATATGGATGTGAAGTACCATAAGTAAATTAATTGCACTTAAAATTTATAAACTAGGTTAGGAGTCTGACTAGTAGTTGAAGGGACTTTTTCCCTATTATTTATCTGTATATCTTTGGTTTAATATGAAGATAAGTAAATATGAATATTTTCTCTTTTACAGTACCTAATAATCTGACATGCATTTACTGTAGACATGAAACAAAAGTCATATAACATCCACCTTAGTATTAACTGAAATAGATGGCACCTACTTTCCACACAATGTACCTTATTCTCTGGGAGATTGATAGTCCACCTCTGCTCTGACAACCCTCTTGGCCTCTTTTGCTTTCATAAAATAAATTAGACTTTTTCCTCCTATCAGTTTCTTGTAGAGCCTTTAGTAACATGCTCCGAAGCCGGTATAGAAGGCATAATCTCTCTGTTTAAAAGTTTATTATATGCAAAAGCCAAATGCAATTCATTAAAAGTGGCATCTGTATAAATGTGAAATGAAATGCAAATTTTAGCACTCATGGATTCCTTTTAACCTTTCAGATATCATCATTACGAAAGAAGGATTACCTCAGCAACAAAAAAGCATCTCTACCGCAAGTTCATAAAAATGAAAAACAGACAGTTATCTCAGCTGAACTAACACCAATAATTCTCCTTTGTAGCCCTCTCTCTTTTGTTATTTGCTTAAAGGTAAAACAAAAGCAAATAAAGCCCTCGTCAACTTCAGTCTACGAAAAATGTCCATTATCACTTAGAACTTGAATCTGCTGAAACTTCTGTCTATGTTTAAAAAAATCGACTTTTGGCCTGTGTATGACTACGATAAGCTTTTTTGTCATCGAGTAGTTAACATAATTGGCCGAATTGCAGCCTTGAAATCTTCATAGAATCTTTGTTCTGAGAACTGTGAAGCTCGTTTCCTTGCAGCTGCAGCCATCTCAAGCCGCGCAGATACTGGCATTCTAATAATGGTAAGGATGGCATCTGCATATTCTTGCACATTTTGGGCGAGAAAACCTGTTTGCTTTCCATCTTCATGTAACACTATGTCCATCTTAGGGCCAGCTGAATTATGAGCTGAGAAAATTGAAAGAACCTATGTATGAAAGGCAAAACTCGGAGACACGATACAGATTGAAAAGAAAAAAAAGACCATGAAGTGAGAACAAACCAATAGGTATGGCACCAGAAGCCATGTATTCTACTACGCTGATGCCAAAATGCTCATCTATCATGGAATGAATTCCTGCAGCTGCACCACCCAAGAGACTCACCAGCTCACTGAAGAACAAGAGAGAAGGAATAAAACGAAACCAAGTATTAAGCTTATAGAATTCAAAGTATGTGATGGAAAACAATTCATCAAAAACAAAATGTTAAAGGTGCTGGAGGAATGTACACAAATCAAAGAGATACAACATTTGTTAAAATACAGACAAGAGAAGGCAGCTACAGTAGAGAATAAACTACAAATAAATCTGAAACATTACACAATTATAGAAACAAAATAATACATTTCACATGCAATAAAGCCTTGAAAAGTGCACGCTCACTACAAAACTCACTAGTATACTACTTCTAATTAATTAAAAAAAAAATCTATTCAGGAATTGAATGTGGACAAAGAAAACATATTGTAATCCCCGTCACATATCATCATTTACTGAGTAGTATTATCATTCTCCAAAAGGCAAGTGTGGAATTTAAACAGTTTAGTATTTGCTTAGAATCTGTCAAATCTGCAGCATATGATTATCAGCCTTTAGATTGCACATTTACTCTCAGCATAAGTGCTTGTTGACTATCAGTAGAATTATTTTACGATGTGATAGAATTCAGATGTTATACATAGTGAAAATGCCAAACACCTGTAGGTTACATTTTTGTGGAACTCCACATCACTGTCCAACTTCAATTCATTGGCCCGGTCCTTCAAGTTTTGCAACCTTTTCTCGTCTTCTTCATTCCTGCAACTACCAACAAATTGGAGCTTAGGTCTTGGCAGATCTGTATCCAAATTCTTTATGGCAACTGCAAACGCCTCAAGTTGAAGTTGATGCGCCTGTGAGAATAAGCATCAAGATTAAGTTGAGTTTCAGCAAATATCCAACAGGTTAAGAAATGAAATGATCCCGTACGTGTGAATACCTAGATCTCATAAAATTCCCACCTTCTCCGGACGAAATTGAGCCACGGAAATAATCTTTATTGGTTGTGTCGACCTTTCTAATCGTAGCACCTGTTAGCATGCTACAAATCAGTATTTACACTAGCAACAGAAATCCTTACATAAGATATCATAACTGACACCACAACATGGGAAACCAAGAACATGAAGGATAGATTATTTTAAATTTTCCATCACATATAGTAAGTTTTTTTTTTTTTTTTGAGGGGTATAGTAAGTTTAACTATTCCTTTGATACTCCATTCTCAATGAGGGGACCTAGTACACTTGAAAGAGACAGACAGAGAGAGAGAGAGAGAGAGAGAGAGAGAGAGAGAGAGAGAGAGAGAGAGAGAGAGAGAGAGAGAGAGAGAGAGAGAGAGAGAGAGAGAGAGAGAGAGAGAGAGAAAGGGAGGGGGGCATTTTGATAACACACTTCTCCCCCTTTTTTTCCCTTCAAAATATTCTTACCTCCAAGTATTCTGTTTCTTTATTTACTAATGAACATACTCAACTCATACTTGATTGTCAGAATCAAGGAAGATACCAGTAGTTCAGTTTTATGTGAGTTGATATGTAAAGACAAAGAAAATTTATACAAATTAATTACCTAAGTGAGCTGCAAACATGGTATAGAAGATAAGGTACAAAATGCAAACCTGAAGACCAGAAGTGTCACAGGGAGGATAGACTCTCTTAATACGATCTGGAATGCCCCAAAGCTTCTGAATATGGGATTGCGTCCAAGAAGAATTAACCATTGCAAGATGTGAACGAGAGCCCACAATTCCGTACATCCAGCTGAAAAACTTATAATAAATAACTTTACACTGCGAGAAGAAGACACTGGCGGAAAGAAAGTTCAATTAGCTTCATGATTAGAGAAAAACTAGAGCAGAAGCATCAGAACTTGAATGACTTTAGATCACCATGCATAAACATAACAACATGTCTTGTGCCAAAACCATAACAGATATCAAAATACAATAATATTTCCATAAACTACCAACTTTATCATAAAATCTGGGGAGAAAAGCATTAAGTTTTCATATTTCTTCTTCTCTTCTGAAAATTTCAATCGGTCAGGGACAGACACCTCACAAGGGACACACATACATGTAAAGTACCAGTGTCTATCATTATTTTGGTGACACTACCAAAGTATATTTCATTAGCTGTGGAATCAACATCACAACCTTTCGAGTTCTTGCAAAGCTATGCCTATAAGCATGATGTAAAGGCTTTTAGTGAGAAGCAGTAAATAATACCTCTTAGCAATAAAAGCATCATTGTTATACATAGAACTCCGTGCATGAACCCGTGTTAGCATGTCTAAACTAATTGTTGGGTAATGTGTGTAGCAAATAACTTTACATCCAAATATACGCGCAACAGGGTATGTAAATGCATATCCACTGGTGTCAAAATAATACAGAGGAGTAAACGTGCACAAAGCTTCCCATGAAAGGTACACTGAACCAAGGCTCTGACCAATCATAGTGAATCGAGGATATGTAGTTTCTTCAACCCATTTCCTCTTATACAGATGTACCACCTGCCATAAGCAGAAAAGAACCATACAAAATTAGCAAGCAAAGCATTGCTACACTCTTCTAAGTTGAAATTTTGAAAGCTTTTAACACAAATAAGAAAAAGTAAAAATATAAAAAAATCACTCTCCGCAAAAAGGGTACCATTCCGCAAAAGAGGTCTAACTTGCATACTCTTCTGCTAATTATATCAAAATGAAAACAGGAACAAACACACCCATTAAATGCTGAAAAATACTTTCAGTATGCCCACACAAGGTAAACGTCCAATCCTGTCTATGACAAACACAACTTAACAGATAGAGCAAAAATAATTCTACAATCAAAGATAATACTTATTTTTCTTCTTTCCCAAAAACAACTTCAGTCCCATTCGTTCTCTCAAAGTAGAACCAAACATACATCACATTGTCATAGGCCTTGTTTGTTTATGTTTCCAAGAGCCTATTTCCATTTTCCAACTATTCATACAAGTGGAATCATGTTTGTCCATAAAATTTCCAATGAAAATCATCATTTTTATTTTCTATTTTTCACACAAAACAACATCTCAAACCTATAATTTCTATTCTCAAACCTATACACTACCCTACATCACTCATCAATCACTATTCTCATATTTTAACCCAATTATACATTTGGGATTCACCACTATCAACTCTATCTACTTAAAATATTATTTTTTTAAATTATATATATCTAATGGGCCAACCACCAACAATCTTACAAATATAATATTATATATTTAAATTAAAATATTAAAAGTGGACTCCACCACCATCAATTTTTCATTATTATATATATAAAATAATATTTCAAAACTATTCAACCAAACACAATCTCATTTCCAACCCTACCTAAATCACATTTCTATTCATTCATCCAAACATAATCCCAATTTCCACATGAAAACCAATAAATTCTCAAAATTCTATTTCCAACTCTAGAAACTGGAAATAGACCATGGAAACATAAACAAACAGGCCCTATTACATTTCCATCGTAATACATCATATTTCCAATACATTCTCCCAAAGAACCAAAACAATTTCAAACATTTGCAAAACATTCTTATATTATGATGTTTATTTTCCCACGACTCAATTTCATTTATATGGGGAAAATGTTCCTTTTGCACTTACTTTTCTGCCTGATTCTTTGTTTCTCCAAACTGGAACAAAACAATATCAATTGTTTATGAGGCAAAAACTCAAACGAATTACATTATTAAACCAAAAGTTCCATACAAGTTAAAACCCATAAGAATCAGTCAAACTATCTCCTAAACCCAAACCATGAAGGATGTACAATGCGATCAAATTGATACGTAAACATTGTTTGAAAACCGAATATACCTTTAGAGGGCGAATTAATTTCACGCCAAAACGATCGATCGCTCGAGCGGCAATGGATTTCGGGAAGCGTCATGATCGCCGGTATAGATGACACATTCAAGATCCGGGAACTCTTCTTGGACGGCTTTGACGGCGCACCACAACACTCGCTCACCTCCACCGCCATCGTTTGTGTACGGATGAAAGAATCCCACGGAATTTCTTCGGTTTCTTCGGTGATAAACTACGACGGAGACTATTCTGATTATAAGCGTCGGATTAACGTTACGAACAGCAAGGCCAAGAAGTGAAGTGGAGCCATTAGTGCTGAGCTGAGCTTCAGCCGATTAGGTACATATCAATATCAATGTTAAATCTAAACGGGAATATGGGTCCCCTCAAAAAAAAAAAAAAAAAGAGGGGGATATGGCCTATGGGGTAGCCAGAAAGGGTAGTTTGGTCATCCCTCTTATTAATGAGAAGGGTGTTATAGTAATTAAGTATTTTATTTGACTACTATTACCCTATCCCTGTATCCCACCTTAATCTTTATAAACCACTAATTTAAATTTAATTTTAAATCTCTCTCTCTCTTTATTAAACTAGTAATCTCATACGTCGTCGCACGTGTGTTATTATTTTATTATTTTTGGTTTATACTAAAATTATCTATCAACATGAGTTGTTATTTATTACTTTATTTTAATACGCAAATATTTATATAAAGTAAATAAAAATAAATGTGTATATATAAAATTCACATTTTTTAATTATTGACTTAAATTTGAAATTCGATTCTAGAAAACATCAAATGGATCAATTAGAAAGATCAATTAAATATAACACAATTTGATAATTTAATATAATAATATTAATCAAAACAATTTGTTTAACTTGATACTTTGGCATTTTCTCAGTTGGCGTTGTTTGTAGAAAACATCATCCAACAAATACAGATGGCGGCATAAAGAGTTTGAGGTCAAACAATATAGTGAATAAATATCATTTGAAATATTACTGAAGAAGTTCTTGAAAATTGATAGTTATAATTCTCAATTCAAAAATATCATTGTTTATAGGTTTCTCGGACTTTTCTGAAAGGTGATCGTAGATGTGGATCCTGATAATTCAAATTTTTTTGCACTCATACAAAGTACCAAAATGTTACAAATAATGCAAAGACATAGGTGAGTAATAAATTAAATGCACATTATTATTATTATTATTATTAATAGTAATAGTAATAGTAGTAGTAGAAAGACAACTACTACTACTACTATTATTATTTCTTATTGTGATTTCGATGATTTCAATTAAACATGTGAAAACTAATCATTTAAGTTTGTTTATTCTCAATTAAATCAAAATTTTAAGAATCAATAATCAATTCATAAATTTATTTGTAAATATAATACAAAAATACACAAAGATGATCTTAACATTTTCCCGACCTACATAAAAACTTGTTACTTTTAATTCTATGGTATAACTTAGTGGAAAAAAAATTAAATTAGACCGGTTTTGTATCATAGAATTAGCGTATGGGTAATTCAAGGTAATAGTCTTTTAATGATGTGATTGTATTTTTTTCTAATTATAATGACTAATGAGAAAGAGAAAAGGCTGGATGCAATGTAAATATGCTAGCTATTAAATAGATATTTTTTATACTATTGACTATGACTTTTTAAAATAAGAATGAATAAAGATTTCTATAATCAATTGATCAAATTTAAATTGAGATATTATTCAAATAATATGGCCTAAAATATCATGAATAAAAATTTATAGCAAATTATTAGGTCATTAGATATAAAATGCAGTTGTATTTATCATCATAAAGTTTACAACAATATCATAATAATGCACTAAACAAATTATGAATATAAAAATGATATAACTGAAACAGATAATAGATATCGTACCATTGTCCTTTTATTATAAGGCAATACATTTCTAGATTGATGAATATTTTAATTTAATGCAAGATTTTATTAATTTTTCCGAAATGTATTTTCGATAATCTAAACGTATCGCATTGTCAAATTCAATTAAAAATATAAATAGACATTGCAAATTTTTTTTTGAGTTGCACACGTGTTTGTTGCCTTCAATATTATTTTTCTTTTTTCAATTGTTATATTTAGTAAAATCAAACTAAAAAGATTTTAGTGGATATATTAACTTATATTAAGTATTTTATCTATATTTATAATAATGAATTTGAATAATATATCAAGATTCTTTTTCAAAAGAATTTGGGAGTTAATTTTCACCGAAAATTCTTATTTTTTCCCTTCGTTTACGTAAGAAGTGGGATGGTAAACATAAATAGAATGGTTCCAATAAATTATAGAATTAAAAAAATTCCGAGTATTAAATTGTTTTCCCTATATTTTTGTTCTTTAAGGTGACAAAATTTGCACATTTAAACAAATTCATAAATTATAAACTATATATTGCTAAAACAAAATTAGATTGTAAAACGATTAGAAGAATAACCAATGTGCTCATGATTTTAATTAAAGGATAATGATTCGTTTAAAAAGTCACTCAAGGTTTTGATTTCAAAATTTGTACACCAATCTTTTATTGCATTTTTTATATAAACATAGTTATATATATATATATATATATATTATAATAGAATAATAGAATATAAGTTGTTTCTTTAAGATATATTGGCTCAAATCAAAGAAATATTATCAGTTATAATTAAATTAGCATTTGATATTTGATAAATGCAATTATAATTAAATTAACATTTGATATTTGGTTGATATATTGATACAATGAACTTAACAAACTAACTTATATCTTGAAAAAAATCATGGTTTTCTATTTATTATAGAATCATATATGGTTGAAATAATATTCGACTTCCAAAATCTAATTTAAATATTTTCATTTATTGATTATTAAATCGGTAGTTTTAAATTTATAAATATATATATAATTTTATTTCAAGAATTTTCCCCTATAATTCAGCTAAATTGATTGATGGTATGAAGAGATAATTAGGAAAATATTAGAGACAATTTGTTGAATCGTAGATTATGTGGGATTTGATTTTATTTATGTATTTTTTAGGATATTAGATATATATTAATATCAATAGTAATGTTTAAATTTTTATTTAATATTTATTGGAATATCTACTATTAGGATTTGCAGTAAAATAATTTATAAAGTTAGTAAGTGCAAATGGGAGGGAGGGGTTGGGTCAATAAGCGAATAAATTATTGCCTTTACAAAGAAATATATATAGTCATTGACTTACCAAAACAAATCATTGCTAATTTTGGATAAATCCGGATCATGCGTTGGTTAGGAGAATTTTCTGACTGATTTGTCCAAATTTGTGTATCTTATTTTATATCTTGTGTTTTTTATATTTCACTTTCAATTAAGTCATTTTAAATTATATCACATACTAAAATATTATTGTATGGTCAATACATATATATATATATATTAGGCATGGTCAATATATTGTTAGTAGGAAAAACTTAATACTAATTTACAACCATTATCACTTTGGTATTTGGATTTGTTTGAAATACTAATTAGCTAATTGTTAATCAAAGAGAATAATTTAATCTATAAGCCAAATGGTTGAGTTCTAAAATCAAATTCAATAATGTTTTTGGAAGAATAGTTGTTTATCGTGTCAATCGCACAATTGATGCTATCATATACTCTAGAGATACTACATAATTTTATTGTTGAAGATATTATCGCTTATCATCTCGATCTAGATTTAAACCATGATTTTCAAAATAAGAATAATTCAAAATAAAAATATAACTTAAAAAATAAATACAACAAAAATAAAAGGAATAAACAAAAAGAAGCAAAATTTATTTATTACGCTGACAAAAAAAAATCCATGTAGTTCCACAAGATATATTATAAAAAATATATTGTTTAGTGCAGAATCGGGGTTCAATTTATGACGTTGGCATGACATTAGGAAGACATAAATAAAGGAAAATGTGAAGATAAATCATATTTGTTGGTTATGCTTTGAATTTATGGCCAACAATGTTGAAGTGACTCTCCAAAGCAATTGAAATAGTATAATATGAGGGGATTTTATATAAAATATATTTAAGTTAACATAAATAATAAGCTGGCAAAGTACTTTTGAAGAAAACTTTAGTTATAATCAGTTGTTTTGGTAAGCGATGTATCTAAAATTTGGCAACTTTTTATATAATATTAAGCTGGAATACAATTTATATTTTTCTTAATTTATGAAAAATAATCTTTGAACAAATATCATTGCATATTTACTTATGAACAATATTTTCTATAAATAATTGTTATTGGTAATTTGTGTATCTAATCTTTGACTATATATATCCACATATCTATCTATGTATATCAATATTATTGTTTAAGGTTATTATTTAATATGGATTGCAAGATATAGAGTTAGGATTTTACAAGAAAAAAAATTCAAATTTAGAAAGTAAAAATAAAGGGGAAAATTTTGGACCGAAATTCATATACCTATTATATATATACCATTTATAAAATTTTCTTAATTTTTATACATATAAAATAGAAATACCATTTATAATAATTTCCTAATTTATATACATATAAAGTAGGAATACCATTTACAATATATTTCTAATTTATCGTTATACATATAAAGTAGGAATACCATTATAATAATTTCCTAATTTATATACATATAAAGTAGGAATACCATTTGCAATATTTTTCTAATTTATTCATATATATAAAGTAGGAATACCATTTTCAATATTTTCCTAATTTAAAATATTACCAAATATAAGAAACAATTTCAATATTTTCCTAATTTAAAATATTACCAAATATAAGAAAAAAAAGAGCGGAAAATTTTTTGTTCTGAACTTCTGCTATTATGTATATATAGATATAGATATAGATTAATCATTTACTTTTCCAAGAAAGTGGTATGCACCACTTATATGAAGCTGAAGGCAAACACAATTAGGTCCAAATATCCAATGGTTCTTATTCATATTTCATTTCGAAAGAATGAGTCATGAAATGAATTTCTTTTCTTAATTTTCTTTGCAAAAATGTAGTGGTTTTAGACGTAGTTAGTTAAATATGAGACGAAAAAAATGGCATTGTACACACATGAATATATAATAAATATCTATTAAGAATTGCGGTAAAACATGCAATTACTGAAAAATATGAAAATAATTAATATATAGACTCGTAGACTTACAACTAAAATACAAATATAAAATAATTATTCGAAAGTAGAAATATGACTTATTTTTATATTATGTTTATAAGAATTGTATTTTTATTTAATTTAGATTATATAAAAATAATTAAAGTGCTATGTATTATTTAATCTACAATTATAACATTAAGTAAAGATAGTTATTTAAAATAATTCGTATATTTTTGTGTGAACCGTTATATACTTATGTTTAGATTATATAAAATTAATATATAGTATTTTTATATTATATTTTTTTATAATTTGACATAAATTAATAACTACTTAATAATAATTATCATATTTATATATAATTATAATCTTATTTTATTATTTATATAATATTCAAATTATATTTAAATATGGATTTATAAATTAAAGTGAGTCCAATAATTACCTAAAAGATGATTTGAAATTTTTAATCCTTAAGAAAAAAATAATCACGTTAATGATGATGATCATGATGATGATGATGATGAAAATAATAATAATAATAATAATAATAATAATAATAATAATAATAATAATAATAATACATCTTTCAACATAAATTTAATGACACGTCATAAAAGTATCATTATAAATAAGTATTTAATGACGCGTTTTTAAAAAAGCGTTGTAATTATAAAATTAGTAACACTACTAGAAAGCGTTAGCATCTTAGTAAATTTAATGACACTTTTATTGAAGTGTCATTATCTTAATAAAATTACCATTTTTTTTATAAGTGTCACGATAATTATAGAATTTACTTACGCTTTTTTACTTGTGTCATTAAAATGACAACGCTTAGTAAAAAATGTCATAAAATTGATGACACTTTCTAATTTACTTACACATTTTTTTATTTGTCGCCAAATTTTTAAAATTTACTGACACTTTTATTGTATGTGTTATTAAAATGGCGACACTTATTAAAAAGCGTCATAAAATTGATGACACTTTCTATTTTACTTACACGTTTTTTTTTATTTGTCGCCAAATTCATAAATTTAATTACACTTTTATTGTTTGTGTCATTAAAATGACGATGCTTATACAAAAGCGTCACAAAGTAAAAAAATTAGAATATTCATCCCACATCGAAAGATTGAAGTGTTAAGAGTGACTTTGAGAGTTAATAAATAGACACTATGTGGTGTATAATTGACTAACAACAAATATATTCAAAATGAGTCAAAAATTAAATATTAAGTTTAAATTTTTAAAAAAATTAATAAATAATTGATCTTTAATAAATTTTACAAAAGCTAGAAATATAAAATTCGTCATAACGACACTAATTTTCAAAAGCATCGCGAATAAATTTAACAACGCTTTTAGCGTAAGCAAAGCTTCATTTAAAATATATTAAATCTTTATTACTTGTGATAGAAAATAGCGTCACCACATAATGACCATTTGATAAAAGCGTCATGAAATGAGATTTACGTACGCATAGATCTTGCTTCACATATACTTTCGTGACTTCAAATTTAACAACGCAACTCATGACGCTTTCAAAAGCGTAGGTAATATACCTTGTGACGCTAATAAGCGTCACCAAGTGAAAATTTTAGCATCACTAAACACAATTTTTTTATAGTGAATTATTTGAAGCATAAAATGAAAAGAAATATTAAAATCATAGATCCAAAATTCAATTCGATCATAATTATTTAAATATAGATAAATCATGATTTACTCCACCATCCACGCATCATATCTCTAGCCTAATCCTTAATCTTAAAATCATGATAATAATAAGGGTGAGCTTTAACTCACTCAAGAGGGACACATTTGTCAATATTTAATATAACACGATAAGAATTCAAACAATTACAACTATTAATTTATTAATTTATTCTTGTTGGCCATTACTACATGTAGTGTTGCGGATACACCCCGATGATACTTTTAATCCCAAACCCTTTTTATGGCACATGACTTATACGAATTTATTTCTTCTTGACATATATTGCAATTAATGAAATACAATTATGAAACATTAAATACAAAAAAATAATATAAAAATCACTACATTAACAATTGCACATATTCAATGTAAAAAATGAACAATACAAGTCTTAGTCATCGACTCCTTTTGTTTTTCTCGTATTAAATAAAATCATAGTTAATATGTGATTTTAATAAATCGACCTAATTAATAAAGAATTTGTAAAAAAATTGAAAAAGACTTGTGAATTGGAAATTAATATATATATATATGTAAGAATTTTGAATAAAAAGAAAACTATTGTTACCTTATACTTCTCGGAGATGTGGTGTAAAATTTTTGTATGAAGTTATGAATATATATAATAATGAGTAATATTAACCACTAAATTAGCTCCATTAATATATCCTAAATTGTCCTCTAGACTAACCCCTATAATAAATTCATGAATTATCCCTAAACTAACTTCTAATTTAATTTTAAAATTAGAAATAATAATACTAAAATTAGAGTTATCACAATGACATCTTAAATCAAGAATAATTTTTCATTATAATTTTATTTTTTTTTTATCAAAATTTTGAAATTATATAGAATCCTCAAATGTAATAAAAAATTACTTATATTTAAAGCCTAAAGTTATAAAATGGTTCATTACAATAAGCATGAGTTTTAGAAATATTAACATTTTAATTTGTCTACGACTTTGAACAATATTTATTGAACATGGAAAAGAATGGCATCATGTATGTACTGTATGCATAGTGTTTTGGAGCCAAAATGATTTAAGGGTTATAAAATAATTTACTGTCACAAATGTTTTCAAATATTAATGAAAAACAATCCACATACTTTATGGCCAGCTATAATATAGCCATTTAGCACTTCCCAATATCAATATTCCCTCCGTCCCTAATATATAGTCAAGTTTGACTTTTCATACAGATTGAGAAAAATATTGAAAATTACAAATATGACAAATATTTACTTGATTTACCCTTATTTAATGAATAGCTTAAATTATAAAATGCATATTGGGTTATAATGGTAAAAGAATGAAAAATATACTATTAAATATAGAAAATGGACTATATATTTGGGATGGATGAGTATATAAAAGCATAATAGTCATCAAATATGGAAATCTCTAGCCAAAAACTAATTGCCAAATCTATATAATATATAAAAACAAGATAGTCTTCATTTTGGGAAATATCCCGCCAAAATTCAGTTTCCATTTATAGAAATTTTTCATCTTAATCACTGTAAACGTGCTCTGCAACTATTGAATGATATCTGATACCATTTTAAGTTTATTTTCATTTTTGGCATAAATGTTGCATTGGAAATAGGATGTAAGATTAAATAACATTCATGTTTGTAGCATTGGAAATGACTCCATTAATTCTAACAACTGTTTTGTTGGCCACCGAAAAAAATATTCAAAATTTGAAATAACTAAGTGATCAATACTGATACAACACTTCGAAAATATTTACAGTCCAAATTAAACATACATTGGGTAACTAAAAAGCATTAAAAATAACATTTATTTTTAATTTGAAAGCATGAAAAGAAATGCAGTCTATATTGAAAAACACAACGACACAAGCCACAATTATTGAATATACAACATTGGGCATTGGGAACAATTCTGAAATATTTCATTCTCTTTTTGATAGGGCTTACAACATATGTTATAAAAAGGTTCCATCAACACTGCAAAACACACAAAAAATTGCTATTAGGTATAAATCAAAGAAACATATATGCAAGATGACTCCACTATTTGCATTGGTTAAGGATCTCACTCCCACAAAACGTACTAGGCAGTAAGGTTGCAATGTGTGCATTGGTGAGCCTACAGATAGTGGATCCGAATGCATCTTACATGCCATAGAGTTATGTTCAATAGTTTTATTTTTTGTAATTTATTGTCTTTTACATTGATTTCTTTTAGAGTACAAGTATTCATGTGACAATTAGAAGACAAGAAGTCAAAAAATTCCAACATATATTACATTTATATGTGAACATTGTTTCTGGTGCAGATTGGCGGTATATAACCAGTACGAATTGTCCGAAAGAGATGACACCAGTTGGGGGGGATTTTAGTGAGAAAAATGTGACATTTTTTGACAAAACTGGGAACATGAGGTTTAACTACTTATTCAAAATAAACATAGATTCTGAATTCATAAAGTAATATATACATTGGTGCCGAAAACATCTGCAAACAATTTTGCAGGTACAAAATCTAGGATCGGGTTGCTACGACTGAAGTGGGACAAAGAATATGTATGAAAACAACTTTTCAAAAAAAACAACTTTAGATTTGAAGATCAGTAGTGATGAAAAGGTATTAGAATAAAATAATTTATTAAAAAACAATTACAAAATTTCTGAAAGAAATGCCAACTGATGGTTATGAAAGTCTTATTCAAGGTTCAATTGTTAACTGCAATGGCAATCAGCCTATATGAACCATAAACATCCATCTAATATTAATAAAAAAACACACTGTTTTTTTTACTGTGTGTTAGGTTAGTGATTTTAATATTGTTATTTTTTTGTTGGGCCATGTATTATGTTTCGGCTATGCAATATTTTATAGGGTTTGGGCCATGTTTTTTTCTATTTGTTGTTGTTTAATATGGTCCAGGTTGTATTATTAATTTGTTTTTAAAATTGTTTGGTCATGTATATAAGTGTAGTTTTTAGCCCATATTTGTTTGTTTCATTAATGGTGTCTGGGTCTTCATTTTTCATGTAATAATTGGTTTCATTAGGCCTTAATTAATATATATATATATATATATATATATAGATAGATTTAACTAAGAATCTAAATTTATTAGATTTATTTAATCGGTTAGGTTAATTAATTTAGCCTACATAGGCCAATTATATGATTTTATTAGGTTTTTATTTTTTAGCATAATTTTTTTAGTTGAAAAGACGTGATTATTAGCCTGCGGAAAATGTTGATTTTCAAAGAATTAGTGGTGAATGTTTTATAAAAAGCTTATTATATTTGATATCAATTTTCCGTTATCGATATCACAAACATTATGATATCATTTATTTGTAACTTTCAATTCTAAATTTTTATTTTCTTTAAATATATATATATATATATATATTGTTTTGTAATTTTCAATACTACTCAAACATTTTTTAATCCATGGTTATTTGGCTTTATATTTAAATAATATATTGAACTTAATCTATTAAAATAACTAAAACATTAAAATTATATTTATTTAACATCATCCGTGCATCGCACTTGCAGTGCAATCGCTAGTATGAAAAATAATGGTCATTAATTAAGAAAGATGTCTTGCGTTGAAATGGAGTTTTTTTTTTTACTTTATTTCAGATTGTAATTCATGAGGGCATAATATATTTGTTGCGGGTAATGAGATGCTACCCAAGTGGGTACAATCCAATTCCCCTGTGATTTTGTCAAGTGTCTCATTAAGACATATGAATGGAAATATTTTTAAAAATAGAAAACAAAATGGGATGTATGTCACAATCGCAATGGAGTTGAGTTGTACCCACTTGAGTAGCATCTACTTACCTATTTGTTGCATAGAAAGTAGTAGCAACTAATAATAATGAAATAAATTTAATTTATTAGTAATTCTTCCAGCTGTCTTGGGCAGCAAAATTGTCATTCAAAATATGAAATGGGTGTGAGTGATAAATAATAAAGTTGTTATAATTTATTTCGTGGGATTCAATTCAGATTTAATAAATATAAAAATTATTTCTAATTTACGGTATTAAGATTAGAAAGTTAGCACAATTATTTAATGATTGACTTCTTGGTAAGAAAATTTTAATTCACGTAATTCCTTTTAGAGTTATGAATAGATTTAGGTTTTGTAGACCATTAAAAATGCAGGTTCAAAATTTGAATATAATTCCAAAAATTAAAACTCAACAATCAACCACAATCATTAAAGGTGCAGAATAAAGAATAGTTCAAGTTTTGCATTAAAAATATAAATAGTTGCGATCTATTATTGAGTATATATTTCAATAATACAAACCTCATAATAAATAGTTGCAATCTGTCATTCATTGAATATCGTGCATAACTAATTATAAATAGGAATATCATCATTTCACTTACACAAACCAAATTTACACTACAATGTACTCTACACATTCTAAATCACATAAAATATGCACACAAAAAAAAAAAAAGGACAATAACTGCATCATGGCTCTTCGTTTAGCTTGGCTATTAATCCATAAAAAATGTTTCAGGGATTGAAGACACGATTAGTTCCTATAGCATTCCATCTTGTGGCAAGAACTTGGATCCTTTCAATTTAGAGTGCCTATTTAATTATAAAGAGGTATGTTAATTATTTTTTTCTGCATGTCATTCTTTTGTAATTTCATGATGCACCTACATGAAATTTGAATATAAAATATCACATTTGCATATTCAAAATTTGAATATAGTTCCAAAAGCAATAGTTATACGGAAATTTTTGTTTGCTTTCTACTTATCCAAAGCATATATTGAAATACAATTATATATTTGAATTAATCTGTTTTAAAACAACAAGAAAAACTCACACTTCTAGAATAGTAAAATTTAAAAATCTTAAGGTAGGAAAATGTATCCAGAAAAATAACATAAAGGAATAATGTGTTGATATGCACAATTTAATTGCCCAAATTATTTTAACAATTGAGTCTAAGGTTTAGGGTTTCGATCTGAAAAGTTTGTGTTAGACCGGAAAAATTCGGTAATTTGGTATGGTTTTTGGTTAAACCGAAAATTTTAAAAAAAAAGAAAAAGAAAAAACATGTTTTGGCTTGAAAGTTTAGGGCTTGAAACTGGGTAATGCAAAAATATTTTTTTGTATGAAATCAAACCACAAACACATCTAATCATGTAAACATGTTATGTTGCGAATCAAATTTAACAATAATTATTACATCACTGTAGAATAGAATTGAAGAAATCGCATTTCAATATTTTTAGTTTATTCACAGTCATAGTCGTGTCTATCCTTTTCTTTATCAACATTTTAATACCCATGTGACATTGTTATGTTTTAACACGTGGAGCTAGGTAATTGGTGGAGGTTGTTAGGAAGTTTTGCAGGTCTGCACTATTTAGCCTACAATGTACTACTGAAATGATTATGCACAATATGAAGAATGTTTTCTGATTTTTATATGCAATGAATTCTTGCTTCTTTATTAAGATATTTCTCATGGTATCTAGAGCCTAATACATTTCCAGTATGCCGCCACGTCGAGGTAATAATGTATATATGGCCGGTGCTCGCCAGCAGTGACGGTTTTGAAGCTCGTGAAGAAGACCTCATGTACCTGCAATCTTCAGATCACCCAGGAGCATCTTTGGTTACCACTGCCCTCAATGGTAACAATTATCTTTCATGGAGTCGATCCATGATGCTTGCACTGGGTGCCAAAACAAAACTCATTTTCATAGATGGTAAGATACCTGAACCAAAAACTGATTCACCTACTTGGAGAAGATTGATTGTATGACAATTTCTTAGATATTGAACTCCATTTCTAAAGATATAGTAGATTTTTTCTTGTATGCTCGAACTGCAAAAGAACTATGGAACGATTTAGTTGAAAGATTTGGGTAGGGGTGGCCAAATGGAATAAAATCGGGTTCCAAACCTGAATCAAACTATGGTCAATGGTTCCGAACCATTGACCACCAATGATTCCAAAATCAAAACCAACCGTGAGACAAGTTTTGGTTCCTTGGTTTCAAAACCATGGAACTGCGGCTAGAACCGTGACGTGGAACCGTGATGGAACCGACAATTAGAACCGCTTCGGTTTCAAGGTTAAAACCAACAATTAAATGTTTATTGTAATGATTTATATTCGTAACTACATGAGATACGTGAACTTGATTGGTCTATACTTTAATAGTATATATAGACAGTTTAATATTATTATAATATTAAATACAAAAATTAATTGCATATTAAGTCCAACTATTTTTCTTCCTTTTCCTTTCTTTTGTAATCGAAATTGATAACCATTTTTAAAAATAAAAAAATTATCTAAAGATAAACAAACGGTTCCCTAGTGAAAAATCGAATCGAACAGTGGAGGAACCGAGTTCCAACTAGAATTAGAACCGACTATCGGTTCCGATTTAGAACTAGAAATATTGGTTCTAGTTTTGGAACCGAACCGTAAGACAACGGTTAGTTACAGTCGTTCCGCCTCTAAAATGAGGAAGGAACTAACAATTTTGGAACCTAACTAGCGATTTGGAATCGAACCCGCGTTCAAACCGTGGTCACCCTTGATTTAGGGAATGTAATGGCCCTTTGTTATATCAACTGCAGAAATAGATAGTTACCATGAGACAGGGGCACAATGATCTGAGTTGTTTATTATACAAAATTGAAAATACTATGGGATGAATTAGGAACTTTCTCACCTTTGTCTCATTGTGAATGTGGATCTACCTAAATTTTAGTGAAAGAGAAATGAAAAAAAAGTTGATTCAATTTTTAATGGCGTTGAATGATACTTTTTAGCATGATAGAAGTCGATTTTAATTATGGATGATACGTGTAAAATATATGTGCATTTAGAGGTTTATTTTGGTACATATTTGATACATTTGTAATTATATTTAGTGTGTTTTAGTTGGTTTCCTTTGTTTGATGTGATACCGAGTAGCATAGTATACGACCGTGTAATATTACATGACCCGCCCATGTATTTTGTTCCGTTCCATTCTACACGTCCGTGCGACTTGCTTTTCGAGATAAAGTACACGGTCTACCCATGTAATAGTACATGACAAATATTTTGTCCTCGCGGTGATTTTGTTTCCTAATTTCGTCGGGACTCTACCAGGGATCTCACAAAGCATCTATATAAGGAAGACCAAGACCTAAAGTCGGAGAGGACATTACACATAAAATTTTACACACTTCTAGGGCAAAATACACTTCAACAAAGAACGGCACAAGACCTTTCGCATCTACTGGGCGGAAGGGTTCAAGGGTTCAAGACTTTCAAGAAGGATCCATCCTTTCAAGAAGGGTTCTATCCTCATAGTTTAGATCATTTGTTTTGTACTTAATTCGATGTCGAACTATTTGATTTCAAGTTTGTCTATGTATATGTTAAAGGCTAAACTTCTTGATCCTAGGGCATGATCAAAATTGTGGATTCATGTTAATTCTAATTTGATTGTTTTTTCTTAATTGGTTTTTTGTGTTCTATTTAAAAATTCGAGTGCATATTTCTTGTCGATTATCTCGCCAATAATTTGAATGTCTCATTTGTTAATTCAAAATTTGGGAGATAAGATCTAACTTATGAAAAACGAATTCATAACAAAAATGGGGATTGAGTCGGGAGACCTATAACTGTTTGTGGGGGGTTTACTGCAATTCTAAGAGCTTTTGGTAGTTGATAATAATTGTTGAATAGGGATACCTGTAATTCTTATTAATTAAAAGTTTATGTGCCACTCGGGAGAGAGAATAAACTAATTTAGGAATTGAATCCATAGATACACATAAACTAGTTTTGATGAAACATTAATTGGAATTGATATTGATGAAGCATGTTGAGATTATGTTTCTAGGATTGTTTTTTTGTATTTGTTTAAGTTCTTATGATTCGGGTCTTTTGACAATACTTAGATGTTTTATTTGATAATTTAGGAGTAGTTTAGATAACAACTTTTTAATTTTCGATCGCTTCAATAGAATTGAAGTACGAGATTTGCTATCGTATTCGATCCCCGAGGAATACGACCTAGTCTGCTGCTATCTGTTAGCTATACTGTATGTAGTTTAGGGGAAAGATTTTCACGATCAAGTTTTTGGCGCCGTCGCTGTGGACTGAATGTGATCACGAAATTCTTACCGCAAGCGTACGGTGTCAAGTTTTAGTATAGGTTTTGAAAGTAGGGTTATCGTCTCCGCAAGGATTGTTATCGAATTTTATACTAAGTACTATAATTAAAATAGCTTAATTCTATCTAGAAATCGAAAAGAGATGAGAATTTATTATACTAAAAATAAAACTAAAATTAAGCTAACAAATGGTTCGGACAATTTATCAAACACGTAGAAAATGAATTTTAGAGGGTTGATTTCACCTAGTTATCCCCTATGTTTTATTAATCACAAGTTATTAATCTATAAGCCAATATTCCTACCGTTTATCACTTCCTCTCTCGAGTGCCCATTGATTCTAGGTTCCAATTTCGATTTCGATATCTCTATAAAAATCATAAATTAAACCCTAATGCGCTCAATGAATATTCTATCACAAGCTTCAAAAGATTCATAAATCTCTCGATTCTATGAAACCCTAGGTCATGTTATTCTATGGCCGTACATTCAATTACCTCTCTCGAGTCAAATTAAACACGCCAAATAATCAAAATTATTGATCGGATAATCCGGATGCAATCAAATCAAATAACACAAATAGATTAAATACTATGCGAGTTTCATAAATCGAAAATCAAAACTTAGCTTCAAACGTAAGTTACATCAATCCCCTAGAAAGATAGGTTTAGCTCATATTGGATGTACAAAAACTCATAAAGAAATAATTATACATCTCAAAACTCGACAAAGAAAATCAAAGAAAGAATTGAGAAGAAAAGAGAAGGAATTCTCTCTCGTGTCCGCATGAGAAGTGCCTCCAATTACCATCCCGAACCTCGCTCTGTGTCTCTTGCCTTGCGTTGTGCTCAAAATAATGTCCGACCCCCTATTTGTACGTCACTTCTAATATTTATAGGCTTGAAACCCTCGAAAAAATCCGTCAAAAACGCCCAAAAATAGCTCACGCACGTTCAGGCCCATACGCCAGCAGCGCAATGCGCTAATGTCGCGTCTTCGTGCGCGCGCCGAGACGCCTCGCCCCGCTCGTCACACGCCCTAGCGTCGTTTGTCGTTGCCGTGTGTTGGTTGGTCGCGCGTTGCGGCCACGAAAGCGGGCCTTGCAGCACCGGCCGCTTCTTCTCCATCATCTCGCTGTTGCACGTTAGGACTGCTCCATCGCGTCGCGTCGCCGTGCAGCGCTACCAAGTCTATCTTGCACTACGTTTGGGCGTTGCGGCCCTTGCTTTTGGGCGTTGCGGCGTCCCTCCTTCCCCGTGCCATTGTTTAGTTTTTCGACCCCCGCTGCGGCCCGGGGTTTTAGCGCTTACAACGCTCGTCCTCGCGATATTTTTCCATTTTTCCGCTTCTAAAATGCGATCTTTATTGTCCAAACACGTTTTTTATCATTCTTAATCAAGTTCGCTACCAAGTCCAATCCCGATTCTCAAACGACAACAAGTGACACAAACTCAACTCAAACGACACTAAAATACCCAAAAACAACGCAAAATCCTCGCAGAATACTCAATACGTTGGTATAAAACCAACTTAACAAATATCCCCAAACTTAGACGTTTGCTTGTCCTCAAGCAATAACAGACTCTAAAAATCGACAAACATGAAGGAAACAAAAATAAGGAAGACTGACTCAACAAACCAATCAAAAACTTCACAACCAAACTCATTCGTCAAATTTCGTTTTACTATCAATCAAGCACGTATTTTCACAAAGTGATCATGAAGGTAGAATTTTCATGCCAACCTTGTTTTCATTATCCTGGTAGATTCACGCAATCAAGTGTTTTCAAAATGATCCACTTTTTGAGTATAGAGATGAGATGCTTACCGGACTCCATAGGCTTGTCTTTCACACTAATCTCCACTAATGTAGGCTAATGTAACACAAGGATCAATAGGACTTTTAAAGCTTATAATGTGGGCTTAGGGTAAGGTAGGAAAATATGGGATTAAGTGGCTCAAATCACCCAAACACACAATTAACACTTCAATTATCAATAAGCAACTACCCTTCACTTTTTGACATCCCCAATGCTTATGAACCTTCAATCCCGTTGATTTTTCTCATTTTTTCCGGAACCCCCAAACTTATTCTTTTGCGTACACGTGGTTTCATATTTTCTTTTCTCGGCAACTTCATTCAATTAAATACACACCTTCTCATCATCATACCCTCCTCAACTTCCAATATTTTTCTATACTTTGTGTGTATGAGTGATGGGTAATTAGAATATTCACATTTAGGCTCTGGTACTAGATTGGTTGTCAAAGAAATGGGTTTATAAGGCTCAAAGGGGGACACTAGGGAAAATATAATACAAAGGTGGGCATTTTAGGCTCTAGCTTGTTCAAAGATGGCCTTAATCACTTCCTTAGTGTTACTTCACCTAGATTTCGCCTCGACTAGTGATCGACAAGTTCTAGAATCCGGTGGGATCATAAAGGAAACACTCAATCACATAAACCATCCCCAAATAGATCAACAGAGTTAAACACATAAATGGAATTAATGGAAAGAAGATTAAATCACGGTTCAAACACATGCTCTTTTTGACCGTTCAACTCATTTTCAACAAATTCACTTAGTCATGCAGTTTCACGCTTTCGATGCCCCGACTCGACTCTCAACTCTTTTTCTTTTTTTTTGACTCAAGACTGACTCGATGAATAAAAAACAGATCGCCCCCAAACTTAAAAACGACATTGTCCTCAATGGAGAGGTGGGAAAAAAACGACTTTCCTGGTGGCCGAGGGTGAAGGCTCCTTAAGTCGTGTGGTACTAATACATTCACGAGGTGTCTCGTATAAGCTCACTATGCATCCTAGCGCACAAGCCCGTGGGTGTTGTATGCCTCCCGAGGTGTGGTCTAGTTCCTCCCCTCACCTTGCCCAGGCCCTCTTTTGGTTTTGCATCTTTTGTAACCTAGCAAGGTAGACAAGAAAACAAAACTCGTGGAACCATGGAATTCGGTTATGGGTGAGAAATCGATAACCAAAGCCCATACATAATGCACCCAAGTAGAAAATATAGTGCCATGTCAAAAAGATAAACATAGATATGCAAGATAGCACTAAACAATATAAAATTGTTATTGGGGCATTTTATCAAACTCCTCATATGCATGAATTTGGACAAAGATAGTGAATGCAATGGATAACTCAATTCAATCCCAAAAATCAACAACAATTATCCTAGCACTTCTACAATCCAATCACACCAAAAATCACAAGATGGGGAATACCATGGGGGTGGGGTTTGGAAGTTGCAAACTTACCAAATAATGAGTGGAGGAGATGAATATGGTGTGTGTGGTGTTATAATGCTCATTTGTGAAGATTGAGTGGGATATGTGGGATTTGCACAAATAAGAGGGGTGGGGTATGATACAACTTACTACTTCTAAGAATGCAAAAATTCAAAAAATAAAAACAACTTCTAAATTATATTAAAACTAAGAAAGCAATAAAGGGGCTTGGTTGCCTCCCAAGAAACGCTAAGTTCTACATCTTGACCAGGACTATGTCGATTATCCTCAAGTTGGGGCTCCAATAGGCATGTTATCCACATTGCCCTTAGAAACTTCCCAACCTCCAATGTCTTGATTATATTCCCAACCATCCGCTTACCATTATTTATGTCGATTTTAGCTTGTTGGTTGGATGGATGGCGAATACAACTTTCTCCTAATTTGCCCGCAATGTTAGCTCCCCCATCTCTATATCGATCAAAGCCCGTGCTGTAGCTAAAAATGGTCGCCCAAAGATGATAGGTATTTTCTTCTCCTCGTTCGCGTCCAACACTACAAAATCCACAGGAAAAACAAATTTATTAATTCTTACCAATACGTCTTCAATGATTCCCCGGATAGGCGATGGATCGATCGAAAGAACGCAAAGTGATATTGGGCGGCTTCACCTCCTCGAGCCCAAACTTCGTCACATCATAAAGAGATATAAGATTCACACTGGACCCAAGATCACAAAGTGGTTTCTCAAAGAAAACTCCTCCAATAGTACAAGGAATAGCGAAACTCCCTTGATAATTCATTTTAAAGAGGTAGTTTACTTTGGACTATTGCACCGCACTCCTCTGTCGGATAGATAGTCTCAAAATCTTCCAACTTCATTTTCTTGGATTCCATTGGTTTTGCATAAATAGGTGATTCTTCGGGGCCAGTGAATTTTTGCTTCCTTTTTCACGTAAATCGCATTGCAAAGTGCTCTCTGGATTAACCTATGTATCACTTTGGAACTTTCCCTTCCTGCTGCGGTGAATTTACGGTTTGTAGCCAACCGACCCATTTGTGTCTCGATCGACCTAATATACGTCTCCATTGTGCTCATCTTAGTATTCGGACCATCAATTTGCGCCTCACTCCTATTCATTCGATTCTGGTCTCTTCGATGAATGAGCCTAACATCTCCTCTAGCGATCGCTTCTTTTCACCTCCGAGTGCATTGGGGCCCGGATGGGTTTGGATAACCTGAGATGGATTCAATACGTTCCTGTTGTTGCTATAAGAGAGATTCTCATGATTGCGAAGTCCGGGTGGTAGTGAGTTGGTAGTGAATTACCTCTATTATTAAAATTTCGGTTATTCACATACTTGACTTGCTCGGCCTCGTGAGTGGCGGCTGCGTGAACGCAGTGCGGGTGGAAGTGCGTCTTCTTTGTGGTGTCTTTGCCGGTATTCATGATTCCCAATTGCTTTGTCGGACTCGAGATTTGAGCGCCAAAGGCGACATTGTATCCGGCTCAAGAACATCGACAACTCGGCTTGGCCGGCGATCTCTCGGAGGGCCATTGATAATCTGTTTGTGGCCATTTCTTCAAGTAGAAGTAAGGCTTGATCGGTGTTTTAGCCATCAATGTACCTCCCGATGCCGCATCTAGTATCGTCCTCATATGCCCATTCAACCCATTGTAGAAATATCAACCTCTCGCGGTCTGCATAACCATGTCAGGGGCATCTCCACAATGAGATCCTTAAATCGCTCCCAAGCTTCGTATAATGGCTCAAAATCAATCTGTTGAACTGGGCTATCTCGCTCTTTAGTTGGAGTGTCTTGGCCGGGAGGGAAAAATTTTGCTAAGAACTTTTGATTGAGATCATCCCACTAAGTAATACTCCCAGGGGCAAACGTCAGAACACGCTGCCTTATCCCCGGTGAAAACGGGAAAAGTCTCAATCTAATGGCCTCGTCGGTCACACCATTCATCTTGATGGTGTCGCAAATTTCAAAAATATGGCGGATGTGTATTCGGATCATCCACCGGACTCATAAACGCCAAACTTCTGATTCTCACAACCATGCTTATGAGGCCCGATTTCAATTCGAAATTATTTGCATTTATGGGTTGGCGCACAATTCCCGAGTAGTTACGTTCACGATCGGCATAAAGTAATCCCGGTTGCCCTTTACGTACCTCAGTACGTGGTGGCACATTCACGACCCAATTTACATTATTCTCATTGTCCCCGTCTTCCGCCATTGCTTGATTAAATAACGCTTTGCTACTCGATTGCTCGAAGTGTCCTTTCAATCTGACGATCAAAAGAAACAAATTAGTATTTTGAGAATCTCGCATAAACAAATAAATCAATGAGAAAAACGAAATTTAAAATTCCTAAACTAGTCTAGATTAGTATTAAGACTACTTGGTAATAGTATTAGTTTAAAATAGGATAAAACAATCCCCGGCAATGGCGCCAAATACTTGATCGCGAAATTCTTACATAGCGTACGGTGTTAAGTTTTAGTATATGTTTTGAAAGTAGGGTTATCGTCTCCACAGGATTGTTATCGAATTTTATACTAAGTACTATAATTAAAATAGCTTAATTCTATCTAGAAATTGAAAAGAGATGAGAATTTATTATTTTGTAGACAATTAATGCGGCTAGCGGAAAAAATCGGCCAAACAATGGTAAAAATTAAAAAAATTAAAAAAAGAGAAAAACAATGATATTTCTAGGCGCTCGCCTTGGCGGTCTAGGCGCCCACCACCGCCTAACGAGCGCCTAGCGATTTCTCGCAACCTTGACTAAAAATAAAACTAAAATTAAGCTAACAAATGGTTCGACAATTTATCAAACACGTAGAAAATGAATTCTAGAGGGTTGATTTCACCTAGTTATCCCCTATGTTTTCAATCCGGTTTATTAATCACAAGTTAGTAATCTATAAGCCAATATTCATACCGTTTATCACTTCCTCTCTCGAGTGCCAAGTGATTCTAGTTTCCAATTTTGATTTCGATATCTCTATAAAAATCATAAATTAAACCCTAATGCGCTCAATGAATATTCTATCACGAGGCTTCAAAAGATTCATAAATCTTTCGATTCTATGAAACCCTAGGTTATGCTATTCTATGGCCAGGCATTCAATTACCTCTCTCGGCGTCAAATTAAACACGCCAAACAATCTAAATTATTGATCGGATAATCCGGATGCAATCGAATCAAATAGCACTAATAGATTAAATAATATGCGAGTTTCATAAATCGAAAATCAAAACATAACTTCAAACGTAAGTTACATCAATCCCTTAGAAAGATGGGTTTAGCTCATATTGGATGTACAAAAACTCATAAAGAAATAATTATACATCTCAAAAATCGACAAAAAAAAAGCAAAGAAAGAATTGAGAAGAAAAGAGAAGGAATTCTCTCTCGTGTCCGCATTTAGAAGTGCCTCCAATTGCCATCCCGAACCCTCGCTCTGTGTCTCTTGCCTTGCGTTGTGCTCAAAATAATGTCCGACCCCCTGTTTGTACGTCACTTCTAATATTTACAGGCTTGAAACCTCGAAAATCCGTCAAAACGGCCCAAAAATAGCTCACGCGCGTTCAAGCCCATACGCGCGGCTGCTGCGCGCCTTGAGACGTCTCCTTTGCCCCGCTCGTCACACGCCAAGCGTCGTTTGTTGTTGCTTGTCTTTGGCTGGTCGCCGGGTCGCGCTGGCAGCCGGTAACAACGTAGCTGCAGCGCGCTGCCGCTTCTTCTCCGTCATTTACTGCTTTGCGTTAGGACTGCTCCATCGCACGTCGCGTCTTTGCAATAGCGCGCCCATACTGATAGCGCCAGAAGCGCACCTTTGAAGTCTGTTGCACTACGTTTGGGCATTGCGGCGCCCTCCTTCCCGCGCCACTTTGTTTAGTTTTCGCGGCGCGATGGTCTTAAGCGCTGCTGCTTCGTCCTCGCACGATATTTTTCCATTTTTCCACTTCTAAAATGCGATCTTTACCGTCCAAACACGTTTTCATCATTCTTAATCAAGTTCGGCTACCAAGTCCATTCCCGATTCTCGAATGACAACAAACGACACAAACTCGACTCAAACGACACTAAAATACCCGAAAATAATGCAAAATCCTCGTCTAGAATACTCAATACGTTGGTATAAAACCAACTTAACAAACTCGTCTGGCGAGGATTTTGCATTGTTTTCGGGTATTTTAGTGTCGCTTGAGTCGAAGTTTGTGTCGCTTGTTGTCGCTCGAGAATCGGGAATGTACTTGGTAGCCGAAATTGAGCAAAAACGGTGAAAACGTGTTGGGCGATGAAGTTCACATTTTAGAAGTAAAAAATGGAAAAATATTGAGTAAGATCGAGCACCGCATGGCCTTAAACCCAAACCCCGCATCGGCCTTGTGGGGGTTGAAATAATACGATGGGCTGAACATTGGTGGGCGTTGCGGCGCCCATACACAAGGGGCTGCAGCGTCCCAAATATAGCAACAGAATGAATGAGACAGCCCGGGGCGCGGCAGCCGCGATGATGAAGAAGGTGGCGGCGGCGGTGGGCTTGCAAGCGAAAAGAGGAAATGGCGAATGGCGAGGCGCGCCATGGGTAAGCAGCGAGGAAAACGCGCTGCCGGAGAGCGATGGAGAGATGGCAGCGCGTCCAGCCATGTGAAAGGCCTGAACGTGGTCCAGAAATAAATTTTGGGCTTTTTGACGCGTTTTTAAGGGCTTCGACTTATAAATACACCAAGGAGGCGTACGGGGATAGGGGTTGGACATTATTTTGAGCACAACGCAAGGCAAGAGACTCGAGCTAGGGTTCGGCAATTGGAGGCACTTCTCGTCTGGGCACACAGAGAATTCCTTCTCTTTTCTTCTCAATTCTTTCTTTGTTTTTTTTTGTCGATTTCTTGAGATGTATAATTATTTCTTCATGAGTTTTTCTACATCCAATATGAGCTAAACCTATTTTTCTAGGGGATTGATGTAACTTACGTTTGAACCTATGTTTTGATTTCGGTTTATGAAATTCGCATGTTTATTTATCTATTTGTGCTATTTGATTTGATTGCATCCGGATTATCGATTAATAGTTTAGATTGTTTGGCGTGTTTGATTTGACGCCGAGAGAGGTAATTGAATGTCCGCCATAAAATACCACAACCTAGGGTTTCATAAGAGATTTATAAATCGTTTGAAGCCTGTGATAGAATATTCATTGAGTGTATTAGGGGTTAATTTATGATTTTTATGGAGATATCGAAATCGAAATTGGAATCTAAATCACTTGGCACTCGAGAGAGGAAGTGATAAACGGTAGGAATATTGGCTTATAGATTAATAAATTGTGATTAATAAACTGGATTGAAAACATAGGGGATAACTAGGTGAAATCAACCTCTAGAATTCATTTCTTAAGTGTTTGATTAATTGTCTGAACCAATTATTTGCTTATTTTTAGTTTACTTTTAGTTTAATAAATCCTCATCTCTTTTCGATTTCTAGATAGAATTAAGCTATTTTAATTATAGTACTTAGTATAAAATTCGATAACAATCCTGTGGAGACGATAACCCTACTTTCAAAACCTATACTAAAACTTGACACCGTACGCTTGCGTAAGAATTTTGCGATCAAGTTTTTGGCCCGTTGCTTGAGGATTGTTTTATCCTATTTTAAACTAATACTATTACCAAGTAGTCTTAATACTAATCTAGACTAGTTTAGGAATTTTAATTTCGTTTTCTCATTTGACTTGTCTGTTTATGCGAGATTCCAAAGATATTAATTTGCTTCCTTTGATCCAGAGATTGAAAGGACACTTCGAGCAATCGAGCAACAAAGCGAGCGAGAGAATCGAGCAATGGCGAAAGGTGGGGGCGATGAGAATAACAGAAATCGGGTCGTGAATGTGCCACCACAGCCTGAGGCACCAGAAAGGGCAATCTGGGATTACTTTATGCCGACCGTGAACCAGAATTACTCAGGAATTGTGCGCCAGCCCATAAATGCAAATAATTTCGGGAATTGAAACCGGGCCTCATAAGCATGGTTCAACATAATCGATTTGGGGATAGCCAGTGGATAATCCGAATACACATCTGCCACATTCTTGGAAATTTGCGACACCTAGATGAATGGTGTGACTGATGAGGCCATTAGATTGAGGCTTTTCCCGTTTTCACTCCGGGATAATGCCGGCGTGGTTACAGACGTTCGCCCCTGGGAGTATTACGAGCTGGGATGATCTGACTCAAAAATTCTTAGCAAAATTTTTCCCTCCCAGCAAGACACTCCAACTAAAGAGCGAGATAGCCCAGTTCCAACAGATTGATTTTGAGTCGTTATACGAAGCTTGGGAGCGATTTAAAGATCTGTTGTGAAGATGCCCACAGCATGGCTATGCAGACTGGTAGAGGGTTCATATTTTTACAATGGGCCGAATGGGCATACGATGATGATACTAGATGCGGCATCGGAGGTACATTGATGGCTAAAACACCGACCGAGGCCTTACTTCTACTTGAAGAAATGGCCACAAACAGATTATCAATGGCCCTCCGAGAGATCGGACCGGCCAGATTGCGGTGTTCTTGAGCTTGATACAATATCACTTTGGCGGCTCAAATCTCGAGTCGACAAAGCAATTAGCAATCATGAATACTTTGGCCGCACACCATAGCAAGCCGCACTCCCACCCGCAACCGTTCACGCAGCCGCCACTCACGAGGTCGAGCAAGTCAATTATGTGAATAACCGGGATTTTAATGATAGAGGTAATTCATTACCAACTCACTACCACCCAGGACTTCGCAATTATGAGAATCTCTCTTATAGCAACAACAGGAACATATTGAATCCACCTCCGGTTATCCAAACCCATCCGGTTCAATGCACTCGGAGGTGAAAAGAAGCGATTGCTTGAAGAGATGTTCGGCTCATTCATCGGAGAGACCAGAATCGAATGAATAGGAGTGAGGCCCAGTTGATGGTCCGAATAATAAGATGAGCACAATGGAGATGCATATTAGGTCGATCGAGACACAAATGGGTCGATTGGCTAGAGCCATGAATTCATTGCGAGAAGGAAAGTTCCCAAGTGATATAGAGGTTAATCAGAGAACACTGCAATGCGATCTACGTGAAAAAGGAAGCAAAAATTCAGCATGGCCCCGAAGAATCACCTATTTATGCGAAACCAATGGAATCCAAGAAAATGAAGTTGGATGATTTTGAGACTGTCTATTTGACAGAGGAGTGTAGTGCAATAGTCCAAAGTAAACTATCTCAGAAAATGAAGGATCCAGGGAGTTTCACTATTCCTTGTACCATTGGAGGAGTTTTGTTTGAGAAGCCACTTTGTGATCTTGGGTCCAGTGTGAATCTTATATCTCTTTCTGATGTGACGAAGTTTGGGCTCGGGGAGGTGAAGCCATCCAATATCACTTTGCAGTTCGTCGATCGATCCATCGCCTATCCGTGGGGAATCATTGAAGACGTATTGGTAAGAATTAATAAATTTGTTTTCCTGTGGATTTTGTAGTGTTGGACACGAACAAGGAGAAGAAAATACCTATCATCTTTG